>JALCCH010000017.1:0-412875 GCA_023212835.1 Pseudozyma thailandica
CAAACGGAACAACTTTACTTAAGAGACTAGACCATGTTTGTTGCCAACCCTACTGGGCCGCACCTTGTAACCCTAACCCTAATCCTAACCCTAACCCTAACCTAACCCTAAGGTTGAGCGCTCACGGAACTATCAGCGTTGGCAACTTTTGACCGACCTGGACTGCCCATAAAAGACGTGTCAAAATTTATTTTAATTCATAATCTTATTTGGCATACTTGAATCTATAGGACCACCAAGTTTCAGCTCTTTAGCCCTGCTAAAAAGGTCAATGCCAATCCAAAAGCAGTTTCAGACTGGGCACTTTGTCCATTTTTGTCTAAGTATCAGTACTTGGCACCTTGGAAGACCTCTGGGCCCAAACCCCACATAATAACACGTTGTGAAACTCTGGCTACCCCCATATTTGAGTATGAACTACCCTAGGACCAGCTACATGGACCACCAGCTGGTGCAGGTCCAGCTTGGTGGCAGGTCACCATCACGTTCTGGGTCCAGGTCTGCTATAGGTGATCAAGGACCTTGGCCCTTTGGACCTTGTAACACTGTTGTATATACTCCTATTGATGTGTATGCAGAGTTTCAGCTCTCTAGGTGCACTGGGAGAAGTGTTGGTCCGCCCAGAAATTTTGGAATTTCTATATCAGTCACTTTTGGCACCTTGGACCGGCTGCCACACCCAAACCCACATAATAACTGCCCCTCAAACTTTCTGTACCCCCCATAACCACCTATTCGCTATATGTACACAAGGTATTGGGCTGGGGTTACAGGTTTGGAGGGTACCTCCTCTGCCAAAGTTGTCGCGCAGACCCGTCACGTACTAAGGTCCCGCACCAGAACCTCAATGGTTTTCTCTCAAACTTGGTGGAGATATGCACCTATATGGGTGCTATCATTGTGCAAGAGCGCTGGGCAAACACAGCTTGGGGACCCCATACTAAGGGCTAGGACAGGTGATGGAAGGCGGTGGCATTTCTGGTGAGAAGTGGTTGGCAGGTGATGGTGCAGAGCAAAGTTGCTTGTATTGACCCGTCTTCCAGTTTGTAGCAGACTGTCTTCCATTTTGTAACAGACCGTCATACCAAGTGAATACAAACGCATCTTGAATTTGGATTGGACTGTCTTTGGATTTGAAATGGACTGTCTCTCTCAGGAGACATGCGTCACAAATTCTGAAACCCTCAACCTTTTACAGGGCTAGAACCCTAAGTGCTGATGGGCTCCCTATGGCTGCCAGGGCAATGGCTTTGCCAGTGTATTGTCTGAGTCCCGGCAAGTTGGCCCAAGATTTTTTGAGTATTGGCTAAGGAAGGCCTTGCACCTCCTTCTGTGCTAGTTATAACAAACAATTTGTAAAATTCACCTTGGGGAGTTTTGGCTTTGTTGACTTTGGCGGCAAGTGCTTTGAAGGAATGATGGATGGTTGAAGCCAGAGGCTCTCCTTCTTCTGGCCTGAATCTTTCCCAGATCTCCAAGCAAGCTTCCTGCAGCTCTGCGCAAGGTGCTAATTGCTCAAACTGGAGCAAGTCTTCCTCTTCATCTCTCTTGCAAGTGAATGGATCCAAATCTTGCAACACTGACAGATTGGTATTGCAACCTTTCTCCAGCCTAGCACCATGTCTGAGCTTCCTCAGCATTCATTCCAACTCTCCCTTACCCTTAGATATTCTGGCAAGCTTGCTCTTTAGCTCTTTGTCTCCCCCCATCTCCAAAACTCTCTTTGCCTGGGCCAAGCTCCCATGTTGTTGACAAAGCTCTGCAATCAGAGTTGCAACTTTGAGGCAAATTTGGCTAAGTTGAGCATCATTTAATAGATCCTCCTCTTCAGCATTGTCAAGCTCTGCATATGGTGATTTAGGGAAAGGACAGAGCAAGTGCAGAGCTACTGGTGCTGCAGTCTTTCCATGACAGACCAGTGCTGGAATGTTCACTAGCAATTTTTTGAAGACATAATACCTTCTATACGTACTTGTTCCAGGAGCATGGCCAATGGCAATGCATTTGTTTTCATCTGGAATGCAAGGATCATTGATGGTGTTACAGCTCATCCTGCAAAATGTCCCTTAGCCAGAGACCACCTATACCTGCAATGCTTCTTATGCGCTAAAGCTGACTGCAGAATAGCTTCTGGGTCTGACCCTTGGTCAAGTCTTTCTGCCATACCCCAAGTTGACCATCCCAATGTATTGTCACAGGCAAAGATTGGTGGTGATTTGCTGTGATTGTGGATTTTGTATGAGATTTATATTCATGTGCCTTTACCACCAATATTGCCACATGCTCCATAAAGCAATGAATGCTGTTCACAGAGCAGCAACAACATCACAACTTTGGCCACCGCTGGAATTGGAATGCATTAAGCCTCAAGGGTCTGAGGACCTTGGTGTGAGCTTTGTGCAAGGCTGGAAGCGTTAAGCCTCCAGGGTCTGAGGACCTTGGGGTGAAACTTTGTGCGAGGCTGGAAGCAGGTAGTCTACTGGGGTCCGGTAGAATGCAATGGGCACTCCGTAGATGGCGGCAGCTAGGTGTTTGTGTGAATGGTCTGTGATTCCCACTACCAGTGAGAGTAGAATAGAATACAATCAACGAGGGGAAGCAACCAACATCGTTGCTCCCCTCACAACTCAATACAGGGTACCAGGTTCCCTGTACTCTGCGGAATCCCACTTATCCATTACCGCAGTCCCGCCTCCAAATGATCGATTGGGTTGCCTACTGACACTCATTGGTCTCAATGCTACAGCAATCCCCAATCGTATTGCGATCCTCCAGGGGATTGGCAACCCCTGGGTCTCACTTGCGCTTCCAGCGGCTCCCTCCAGCCTAGGGGGTTTCCGGTAAGGGGCGTCAGGAAGCCCAGTACTGTACCTGAACCCCCTCCTTTGTAACAGGAAGCAGGTAGTCTGCTGGGATCCAATAGGGTGCAATGGGATTTTGGTGGTGGATGGCATGAGGTGTTTGTGTGAATGGTCTGAGATTCCCACTACTAGTGTGAGTAGAATAGAATACAATCAACAAGGGGAAAGAACTGTCACAGCCATTCCCCTTGCAGGCTTTGCATGACCTGCCAGGTCCCCTACTGTCTGTGGGGTCCTGTTTGTCTATTGTCGCAGCCCCACACCTATCAACTGATTGGGCACTGCAACACTGTTTACCAATCTCTTGCCAAGACAACAACAACCCACTCTTGTGCACATTAGCCACCTGCAGGTAGATGCTGGCGTGCCTGCATTACTCACCTGAGACAGGGGCACCATGTAGTCCCTTACCTGGGGTCCCATCATCCTGCAGGTTGCCCCTCTTGTAACAGCTACTCTCTGTCATCAGTAGCACCCTTGGCCTGAAAATCCAACAGTTTTCACCAGGTTCCAAAATAGGGTCCGGTGACACATGTGCTTGAGAGTGAGTCTGTACACACATAGAACAATCACAACAGAGGGCAAGGCACCATTTTGCACAGCTAGACCCTCACATCTCTCACTTTGCTTTGACTTCTGTGACCACCTCAAGCAGTCTGACATGGGTATATTCACCAACAGATGAGAATTAATGCAGCTAAGCCTAAAGATTGCGTGGAAAGGATGGCCGACAAGATTGTGCCTAGATGCCGACACACTGCGCAAAGCGCAAAAGAAAGCAACAACAACGATGAACCTTGAGGTTTCGGATCTCAGGCCCGCTACAAGCAAGCATGCACCCTCTGTTCTAGGCAGGAAGACAAGGTTCAAACACATCTCGACGTTCGAGACACCAAGCCGGAACGACAATTTTCTAAGTTGAGCTGCATTTGCTCAAGGAACGGTAAGAATCGTGACGGTCTGGCAATTAGGAGGTGTATGATTGCATTACATCTATGTGCAGAGTTTCGTGCAGCAGCATGGTCGAAGGTGATATATTGCTTTGCCGACAAGAACCGAGGTCTTTTACGGACTAAGAGTTGGATGGAGTCCAGACGTTGGTCTTGAGTCCAGATCCTCCGGGCTTTCTGCTATCTTCAAACGACTTGAGCAGATTCGAAAGCTCCTTGCCGCTACTCGAGCGACGCATCTTGGGAGTCAAAGGCTTTTCGGGAGCGTGGAATTTGCTCAGAGCTGGTGCGTCCGCTGAGAGCTGTTGCTGCATACCAGCCTGACCTCGCAGACGCGCCTCCTCGATCGTCATCTGAGGGAAGGAGGACTCGCGGGCGGTAGAAGATGAGCTGCCCTCCTGTTCCTTCTTTTCGCCTTCTTTTGCGCCCTTGCTCGTCGCTTCGGTCACTGCTTTGTCGTCAGCACCAAGGGCTTTTTGTGCCACCTGAGCTGCGAGAGCAGGAGCTTTGCTTTGAGCTTCTACGCCAATAGCTCTTCGCTCTTCGCCCGATGGCCTGCCATCCAGCTCCCAGTCTTCTTCGTCGGCTGGAAGCTCGCCGGCGTCACCATCGTCTTCGTCATCATCGACATCGCCGTCCGAGCGCGAGTGCGGCAGAGAGACGATCTCGTCGATGCCACCATCGACGGCGTTGGATGAGGTGCTAGGAGTCATCATACCGGTGCCGTCCTTACCTTTGCCGCTCACCGTGGCGGAGGCCGCGCTCGCAGACTGCGTCTCGCCGGTCGCTGGGTTGGCGGCTTCACCCTCTGACGTCTGCATGGCACCGCTTGCCATTTCCTTGTTGACGGCCGACTCGCTGCGTTTGGTTGAGGAAGAAGAGCGCGACTTGCCTCTCTTGTCGAGCGCTGTACGAACAAAGTGTCTTGCGCTCTGCAGCGCCTTTCTGCTGGCATCGAGGAAGAGGAATGCTTGAAAGACATGGACACAATCCTCGTACAACTCGTGGCGCACAGCAACACCCGAGAGCGAAGCCTTGTGCGCCAGGAGAGTTACTTCGTCACGAAGGACTTCGGCATCACCACACTGGATGAGCAGTGGTGGCAGGCCATGCATATCTCCGAAAAGCGGTGAGACGTAAGGATGTGTTAGATACTTGTCGATGTTGTCACCGAGGTATGCCCATACGGGGTTCATGTGGTCGCCTGACTTTGGCATGGGCAGGTAGTCAAACTCTGCATTGGTATCCCACGAGTCGCAAGACATGGTGAGGTCGACCCAAGGGCTGAACAGCATGGCACCGCTCGGCAGCGGATAGTCGTTGTCCCGGAGGTAGTACATGAGCGCGAGAGCGAGACCACCTCCGGCAGAGTCTGCGCCAAGAACGATGTTCTCAGGAGGAATGCCGAGATCATCGGTAAGACGGAAGTAGGAAGCAACGCAGTCGTGCAGCGCTCCCGGGAACTGCGTGTCTGGGGCAAGTCGGTAGTTGATGCCAAACACACGGCATTCGGTGTACTTGGACAAAGAGATGGTGAGGGGTCGATGGGTAGCAGCCGACATGACAAAGTAAGCGCCTCCATGAATGTAGAGGATGACGCGCTCCTTGCCCTTTTGCTTGCCGCTGCGCCACTCGGCCTGGAGTCGACGCCAGGTCTGCTTGCCAACGACCCATTCGGCGCTGATCTCTCGCTTGCCATCCTCTGCTGCGTCGGCCTCGGCGAGGAAGCCGCGGAGGCCGCGCTTCTTGACACGGAAGGTGACGGGAGTGATGAGACCGTCCTTGGGAGTTGGGAGGAAAGCGCCAAGGTCAAAGAAATTCTGAAGACCCTCGATAGAGGCGAACTCGGAGTACTCGGCAATGTCGCGGAGGACTCGGGTGAAGATCGAAGTTTCGATTCCCCAGGACTTCTTGAGCGGGCCGTAGATAGCGTGTGATGCCACTGCAGTACCGATGGTGATGCCTTGCTTGGCAAGTAGGGGCAGATAGCGCCATGCATTGGCCAAGGTAATCTTTGTAGGTTGAGTCCTCTTGGCAGCCGGGTTGAGGCGTGCTGAGGCTGGTACTTCAGTCTTCTTGTATTGATCCAGCAGCGAGTTGAGTGTCTTGGTGGACTCGCTGTCTTTGCGGTTGACAGATCGACTGGATCGGCGAGGCTGGTTGGCCGAGGCGGTTGGCGGTGCGGAAGGGCGAACAGTGGCCTCGGAATGACCAGTTGAAGAAGCAGAAGGGCTCGCCTGGCCATCAGCAACAACATCATCCTTTGTCTTTGTAGATTCAGAGTCTTTCTTGTCAGCCTCCGGAGAAGCAGTAGGGTCGCGACCGCGGTTCATGGTCGACTGAGCAGCCTCTGCAACCGCTGCGGTACCCGTTGAACCGCCTTGTGCAGAGCTGGACTGCGAAGATGTCGCTGATGGAGCCCAGTTGTCCGGCATCGTGACCATCATGACGGTCAGGTCGAGCGCCATCGCCGAGTCTCCTCGCTCCTTTTTGCGCGAGTCTTGCGAGTTGGCGCCGGACTTGGTGGTCGTGTCAAGCTCTGCAGGCTCATCGGACATGGTGACAGTAGCGTGCGAGCCGTTGAGCGATGAATCAGCTGCGGTCAATGACTGGCCAGTGGTACTCGGATGCGCCTCGGTGGGAGATGCGAGCAGCGAATCGCCACGCTTGTACGATTGCAGATAGGTGGCAATGCTGAGCAAAGACTGCTGCTTTTGTGGCAAGGCATCGCCGTTCTGTTGGCGCAATGCGTGGAGGCGCTGAAGGTGATTGACAGCCTCGACAGCAGTCACAGCCTTGCGAAGCTTGCGCATGGCGGTGAGATTGCGGAGTGCGCCGTCCTTGAGGCAGGCACCCTTGGCACTTTCCTCGTGCAACGGCGGCAGGTTGGCGAGCCAGGGATGAGCGAGAGCCTGTCGCGCTGTCATGCGCTTGTCGGCAGGACACAAGCAACGGAGGATGAAGTCTTTGGCAATATCCGAGACTTCGGACCAGTACTCGGGTTCGAATTGCACGTCCATCTTGATGATCTGCTGGAATAGAGTGGGCTGATCTTGACCGTAAAAGGGCGTGTACCCCCCTAGAAGTGCGTAGGCGATAACGCCACTCGACCAGATGTCGACAGCAGCATTGTAGCCTTTGCCGAGCAACACCTCTGGGGAGACATACTGTGGAGAACCACATGCAGTCATAAGGAGACCCTCGTCTGGAATAAAGCGAGAGAGACCAAAGTCCGAAATCACGATATCGCTTGGATCGGTCTTGTCGCGTAAGAGGATGTTCTCGGGCTTGAGATCACGGTGAATGATGTCGTGCTCGTGAAGGTAGGCAACGCCCTCGAGCACTTGCTTCATGATGTGACGGGCGTCAAGCTCGTTATAGTGCACCTTTTCGACCAGGCGATCAAACAGTTCGCCGCCTCTGCAAAGGTCAGTGACGATAAAGACGCCTTCTTTGGTCTCCCAGAGATCCCACATCTTGATGATGTTGGGATGTTCCACCTTGCCAAGGATGGTGATCTCCTCCTTGAGCATCTTCTCGTTGCTATCCTTAAGCGGCTTCTTCGCAATGATCTTGAGTGCACGCTGCTCGCCAGTGGCTTTCTCTACGACTGCTTTCACGACGGCAAAGGAGCCCTGACCAAGGACTTGTGGGAGGACCTCGTACTTCTTTGAGAGCTGGACTGGCAGAAGCGGAGTGCCGTCTGCCTCAGTCTCCTTGAACCAGGAGCGGAAGGCATGGTGAAGATGTGAGCCAACCATCTTGACCTGTTCTCGCTTTGCAGAGGTACGACGGTGAAGCGAATCGTAAAGCGGGCGCCGTGAAGATGCGTTGCTCTTGAGGTCACTTGATTCTTGCTTGGATGGAGTGGTCGAAGCCTGAGCGGTATGACTACGCGAATGCTCTCCTTTCGAGTTGCGCCTCTGGAAGAAGGAGGAGAATCGACCTAGCGTTGATGAGGAAGGAGACGAAGGTGAAGGGGATTGTGGGATCGAACGCTGAGGTGAGCGATGGTAGATATGTTCGGCCAGAGAGCGGTGGACACCACGGAAAGAGAGCGGATCGTGAGCTGAATCTGATACCGGTTGACTCGTCGATGTGTTGGCCTTGTCTTGCGAAGGATGCAAGGCTGAGCACGGACCGGATGTGGAAGGGGAGAATTGAACAGTGCGGATTCTGCTGGGCGTAGCAGAGTCCTGGTCGAGCTGTGCAGCGTATTTGTTGCGAGATACTGCAGCTTGGCTTGAGGTATCAAAAGGAATGCGCGGATCGGACGAAGCGACGGAAGGAGAGGAGGAAGAGGAAGAGGAGCTAGGCGTGTTGATGGTGGCAAGAGTCGGACGTGGTGGTGTGGAAGGGCAATCGAGCATGCTCGAGATGGGTTACCGTAGTGAGTCTGGCGAATGGATTCAAGAATCACAGGAATGGCAATCGTGATGAGCAGATGCAGTTGGATCAGGGTTGTGACAGTTGAAACACAGCGTAAGCGAGGTGATGCGATTTTGAGAGCGTGTGTGAGAGTGAGGGAGCGAGCGAGCGAGCGAGCGAGCGAGCGAGAGAGTGTGTCTCTGTCACCGATTACAGTAGCGTCACTGGACAGCCAACTCAGCGCTAAGTGTGAGGAGTGTCGCAGCGTGCAGTGTTGCGGCGGCCGTGGCAGCGTGAAAGCAGCCAAAGGCGGAGGTCGCATGCATTTCAACGACACACTCTCCGGCTATTTTTCACGCACGCGCCTTCTTCAATTGCGCCTGCCTCTCTCTCGGGCTGTGCCACGAAATTGGATTATTTTTTGATTCATTTCGATTTTCAAATTATTGCCTTTTTTCCTTTTTTTTTCTTGACCTTTCCTCCACAATCCCAGTCGATGTTGGCTTTCAGGACGCGCTTTCATCCAGCCCGCCAACAACAGTCACTTGTGACCTCTCCCAAAAAAGCAACACAACCTGTCGTCTTCAGGTCACCGATGATGGCCGCTCAAAAAGGTGTCCACCGACGCGACATCAGATCGACAGTCACGATTTCAGTTTCCGCTCTGACGGCCAGCGTCATCACCGTGGAGCGAAACGACGTTGTTGTCTAGGCCATGTTATCTCTCCGACACTCTATTGTACCAAAAACGAAGGAGCTCATGCAGAACTGGATGCCTTTCGCTGCACTATGGTGCAAATCGTGCAGCATCGTCAGGGCACACTGATTTGCAAGCGCAAGTGTGCGTTGAGAAAGTAGCAACAGAAAAGAGTGTGTCAATTTCTTCCACGATTGAGAGATAGAGCAAAGTACATATACTGTATGGTTCAAAAAAGAAGGGTGGTGTGGAAGAGTGGCGTGGAGTCTAGCGTCTACTCTGCGTCGGCGAGGGCAGCGCGATAGGTGCGATCATCGTGCTTCTCCTTGAGCATATCGAATCCGCGCAATGAGCTCTCGCCTACCAGATCCTGCACGATTGCCTTGAGCCTGTCCAGCTCAGTAGCCAATGTGATGGCTGCCATACGCGCTGTCGTGTAGCGCAAGTACATTGGGTCGCGCAAGACACTCCAGCTAAGAACGTCCTCACCTTCCGCCAATTCCTGGCCCTGGCCAGTGCCATCCGCCTCTCGCTGCGCAGCCGCTCTCTTGCGCAGAAGTGCTTCCAGTTTGCGGTTTTGAGCTGAGTACTTGAAATGATTTTCCAGCAAAGAAAACGAGGCGTGGTTCAAGCGCTCTCCGTTCCTCAAAGCCTTGGACAAAAGGTCAAAGATCATACAGATCTCCGACAGGTACTGTGGATCCAGCAATGAGGTCGACGAGACCAACATCTGTTGCCAATCCAGCTCCCGCTTCTCGGAAATATTGTCCATCGGTCTTTCTATCGTTGTCACGCCTTCCGTAGATGTCGACACGCCGTCAAACGCTCGAACGGAGGCAATAATGCCGCCTAACGCTTCCAAGATGGAGGCATGCACGGTTGCAATCTCGGCGTATCGCTCCGATGGCCAGCGTCCACGCACGTGGAAGTCTAACGACGCAAGTGCAATCTGCATTGGATATGATGCCATTTGTGTGCTCAGCGACATCAATCGAGCTCGAAGCGTCGGTTCCCGCTCTGACCAAAGCTTCAAGATAGATTCCGAGATGGATTCACCGCCTTTTTCCCCGGTAGCGTTGAGCTGGCTGGTGAAGCCCAACCGTTCCAGCTCCGTCTCCAAAATTCGATTCCTTGCGATCCACGTCTCCATAATGTCGACGAAGGCGTCATTGAGCTGACGTGTCACTTTGGCCATGTTCTTTCGCAGCAACATTCGGCTTGAGACGGGGCGAGGGAAGATCATGCAGATCAGCGCAACCGTCATACCGATGACGACAAGCAGAGCTCGCTTCCATGCCAATCCGATTCCGACGCCGCTGTTGAGAAGCACGGAAAGATGTGTGTCGATCCACGAGTATCCTACAATGAGTGCCACGGAACTTGTCACCATCATCATGGGCAGGAGCAACAGCCTAGGAGCCCAGATCCGTCCAAAGATCATCGGGACGAAACCAACAGCCGTAGCAGCTCCGATTCCGTAGGCGTTTCCGTTTCCGTTGCCAGCAGAGATGTACCATATGACCGCGCCGTAAAGCAAGCCAACTGCTGTACCGACGAGTCTGAGCGCGAACGTGAAGATGAGCTCGCCACCAGATAGAGCAGCCGCTGTTTGACCCATAATGAGGGCCCAAATGGCTCGATGCTCGTATACGAAAGCAGCTGAAGAAGGAACAACAGTGGTGATCCAGATGGCAAAGGTAGTTACGCACATACGCAGAGCGTACATGCCTGTGGCGCCGGTGACGAAATAGTAAGTAGCAGCCAGGCACCTACCGAGACGGTGCATGATGCTTGTGGGCGGCAAAGCATCCGGATCACGAGGGTAGTAGCGCAACTTGTGCTCGCGCTTTGCTCTCTGGGTAGCCTTCTTTGAGTTTCGCTTAGCGACCTTCTCCATGTCGGATCGGTGAGCAGGCCCATTGGTGGAAGTGACGGTGTCGTCGTCGTCGTCGCTGTCTGAGTCGCCCTCGCCGGCAAGGTGGTCGGCTACATCTGCATTCAGCCCGTGTGACGTTAAACCGGCAGTCTCGGCACGATCTTGCCTGAAATCTCGATCCATCTCGTCTTCCCTCTCGAAAGTACCATCGGTAGGACCGAAGCCATCCAGACCATCCGCGGAACCCTTCTTGTCGCTATCAAGTACGGAGATGAGACGACCAAGATGCTTGGGCCACCAGATGCGCTTCTTGTTGCCTGCTTGATCAGCGATAACAAGCATCTCGGCGTGAAGGTTGGAGATGGCGTTGAGAGCATCGACAAGACCTGTGACGAAGACCAAGCAGACGTGAAGGGGTCGGACACCTAAACGGAAGGATCGAATGTGTTGTTTGGTTTGCAAGAAATGTTGATTGATATCGAGGCCAGGATGCGTGGCTCGGAAGTGGTCGGCGTAGGGTTGGAGGAGCTCGAGTCGCTTGTCAGTCATCAGACCGTGTCTAGCAGATTCAAGGGCAGTCTTTGTCTCGTGCAGCTGGGAAATAACGTCGTCGATGGAACGTTTCTTACGCCAGGCTTTGTTGACCTCAAAGTACTCTTGAACTGTGGCCAGCGACTGGCTAGCGGCTTGAAGCGAGGGAGAAGCAATGTTGTAGAGAATGCTGAGCATGCGCGCCATGGTGACTTGTTGCTGCGCCTCGCTCCTGAAGATGTCACGACGAGCACGGTGCAGGGTGTGGGTCTCGTGGAGCCTGATGGGTTTCAAGGGCTCTTTGGACGGAAGAGCCTCGGCACCATGCTGACCGTCGACGTCATATCCATCCTCGACCTTGGAAGGGTCCCAGTCGTCTTCGAAGGTTCTCGGATCGGCGAGACCAAGTTCGCGATGGACAAGTCGCCAGAAGGAGGCGAGCATGGAAAGCTGCAAGTTGACGGCTCGAGTCTTGCGGAAGATGACCTTCATGTTGTGAGAGTTCATGTAGGATCGGTAGAACTCCATGCCGAGGAAAGAGTTCATGCCGTTGATGTCGACGATCTGCTCCGAAACGGCAACGCGGTTTGTCTTGAGGCTTGCAAGCACGCCCTTTGCGATCTCAGAAGCTTGGTCCTCGGCCTTAAGACTCTGCTTGAGGTAGTCGCCAGAAGGCTGCGTGAGATGCGCATCGGGGGAATAGCTGCCAGTGAGGTCATGGTTCTGAGCGGCGTGATTGAGTGCGTCAGCATGCAAGTCGACGAGCTCGCGAGTGGAGGAAAGCATGTCGACAAATTTGCACTGCCATGCATACGAGAGAGTCTCGGGGAAGACAAGGAGCTGTGCAGCGATGCAAATGGCAAAGGCACAGCCGATTGGGATCATGAAAATGTTGCCGAGCGTGTATTGCTTGGTAGGGAATAGCGGACCGTAGGCGCACAGGACGTCGACAAGGATGAGCATGAAGATGGTGCCGATCTTGAGTTTAGGTCTTTTGACCTGTACAACGGCAGCAAAGTAGACGGCGAGCATGAGGAAGACGCCATAGACGGCGCTGGAACGGACATCGAGGAAGTCGCCGCGAAAGACTGCACCAATAAAAATGGCTTCAGGATTGGCAGATGAGCCCGCAGAAGCGCGGGTCTTCTGTATAGCAGATTGTAGCAGCACCTTGCTTCGTGCGCGATTAGCAGCAGCCATGGCAGCGCAGCCCCAAGCCCATCCAACAAGGGAACCGAGAATAAGGATGGTGTAAGCGACGAGAAAGAGGAAGAAGGGCATAGAAGGAGGAACCAAGCAGGTGATGATCAAACCGAAGAAGGCGGCCTGACCCAGGGCGCGAAGGGAAGGGCCCGGGACCATGAGGATAAAGTTGGCCCAAGAAGCGACAAGACATCTAGCAAGAATTCTAAGAGAGCGTCCGGAGCGGATGTTGGTAGTGATCCAAGCTGGGATCTTGGACGGTTTTCTAGTGTTGTTTTGGGCATGGTGGGCGCGCCTAGTGTTGGCGGAAGCGGATGACGGAGGAGACTCGGGATGCTGAGCAGCGTCCGCCGACATGGGCGGAGACTGCGTTTGATGACCAGGCTGCGTTGCTGACATGATGGTCAGACGAGGGGCGATGATATGGAGCAGCAATGACGAGCCAAGATGATCAGGGTGAATCAAGAAGCTCTATCACACCAACGCCACGATGGCTGGGCACCGCGTTGATGTAGATGGCAGGCGGTCGTTGGAGCGGTGGGGGGGAAGCCCAAAGAGGAGGATTAAGAAGCTACGAGATGACGAGAGCGAGGGCGAGGGGTGCCTATGAACACTGGAATATGGCACCACTTTGCCTTGCTTGTCGCGTGGATGAACAGGGTCCGAGCAAGATTGACAGTGCGTTTCGATGGGCTGAGTGCATGTTTGCAGCGCAACAAACAACGCACAGCGGGTGAAGGATCAGACGCAGAGCTAAACAGCAAAGCAGTGTCTAAGCAATGGTACTTTATCTTAAATATGTAGGGTTGGATGCTTCTGTGCAGGCTGCTTGCATCTGCAGCTTTCAGTCCTCGGTATGCAGCGGGGACGATGAAATTTTCAGCCATGTGAATATCGCTCCTAGGTGGGAGAAGACTCGTATTCTCTGATGCAAGCCTAAATTTTATTGTTTAAGATGCTCTCGATGCGGAGATGAGTTTGTGGTTTTGTTGATATGTTTCTTGGCGAGCGAAAAGGGAACGCAATGCCGAAGCAAACAAGTGCATCTGTCAGACCACCTTAGTCCTCAAAGGGAGACCAACAGCGTATTTCTTATTTCGGAACTCGGGTTTGAATGGCTGAAATGTGGAGGCTTGCGCTCCTCAAAAGTTGATGATAAGTTGGTGTGTTACTGATCACCCCCTCCTCATTGCATACCACACCCAATCTCAGACACACATCACAGCATTCATGGCTCCAGCAACAAGAGAGAGGGAAGCATCACCCTCGGCTTCTTCGCGGCCATACCCTAACAAACGCAATCGGTCCGATGATCGGCACCTTCCGACCGAACCCACCCCAGCCTCTTCCTCCTCTTCCAACTCAACAAGCACACAGGCACACATCCTGGAAGCTTTTGCAGGATTCCGTGACGAGATCGATGATCACAATGACAGGAGAGAGCGTCTCATCAAAACTTCACGAGATGTGACAAGTTTGTCGAAAAAGGTCATCTTCCTTCTTCATAGATTCGATGTCAAAGACTTCGCCTCATCAAAGCCGTCCAACAAAACGCAGAAGCTCTTTGCCGATGCAGAAACCAAGCTCGAGGAAATCATCGGTCTCCTCCGGCAAGCAGCTGTGGCTGAATGTCTTGGCTCTGTTCATGTATCTGAACAGCAAGTAGAACCGACTACCCATCAACTTCGTTCGCAAAGATATGAGCGCAATATCGGCGGTGGACTCGAAGAATTTGTAAGTTTATCGGATCAACAAGGTTTTCAGCATTTCGCTTCGACGTCACTGACCTTAATTCTCCTGTTTCTCCTTGAAACTCAGATTGAAGCGATATCATTCTACCACTACTTACGCACTACGCAGCTCATCTCACTACGTCAAATCCAGGACCGATTTCGTGCCCACCCCATTTCCGAAGCACAATTCTATACCCGTTCAGCTGATGCACACTCTGAACAGCAACAGCCACCGTCTCTGAGCTCCCCCAGCACTTCGGAAGCCCCTGTCGTGATGACCGTTCCGACGCATCGATATCTTCTCGGGCTCTCCGATCTCACCGGAGAGCTCATGCGATTCGCAACCAATGCAGTTGGCCAGGGAGATACAGGCGTGGTGGTCAAGCAAGTTCTCAGCATCACTCGTCAACTCAGGGACGCTCTCGATCCATTCGTACCCCTCATTCGTGACATGAAGAAGAAACAATTCGTCACAAACCAGAGTTTACGCAAGATAGAAGATAGTAAGTTGGCACGCACAAACAATCCCACATCTTTCGCATACCAATCAGATGTTCTGACCCACCCGTGTCACATCATGACTACAGTCCTCTATGCCATTACTGTCCGCTCGGCCGAATACGGCTCAGACCCGAAAGCTCTTCAAGAGATGGTTCGTCGCACACTTGCTTCGGCTTCCTCGGCGCCATCAGGCACCAACCCAGATGATGACGACTAGATCATCGACTCAATACGCAAGCGAGCAACGGCGATATAGGAAATTGTGATATTACAGTTGCAAAACTAGGTAACGACGTACAATGAAAGACCCAGAATGAAAGAATGCGAATGCGACGGAGCTAAAGAATGTTGAGATTGAATAACAAACACGAATGAGAGAAAGTTTTGCTCGACCGTCTGTCGAGGCACCGATATTGGTCGCTATGCGTCGTCGAGGACCATCACCACGGCAGCGACTGAATTTCAACAAGGTGGATCAAGAGGCATCTGAGCCCGAGCGGCCAATTTGGCATACTGTTGCTGAATCACCCATCCAAGCTCGGGCTCCTCCTCGTCCTCATCATCGAACGAGTAAGTGTTGGCACGCGATCGTCTGCGCGACGTTCCAAGCACACCATGCCCGAAAGGTTTCACAGCGCCTCCTGCAGCTGTACCCGGTCGAGCTCCACCCCCACTCGAGTCGCTTCGACTACTGTCGCCTGTCCCGATGCGCCTGCTTTTCTGCTTGCTCTGTCGTCGATCCGTGCAGACAGCGGACCTGGGTCGTGCGACCCCACGCCCGTTCGCTGCAGAGGCAGATGCGCGTCGTCCTCGAGCACCGGACTCGTGGCCAAGCACTGTGCCCACGTCGCTCTGACCTTCTTCATCCGTACCGTCGCTGATGCCAGAAGACGCTGTGTCACCTCGAGCCGTACGTGGGCGTCCGTCTTCAGCTACATTCAAAAGGCTTTCGTGCTTGATCGACTCGGCTGACGACGCATCGTTAGGGCTAGATCGGGCTCGATCGCGCGAGTCCTGATCCACTGTTTGCAAGAAACTCAGCAGGACATCCTCATCCGCATTGGAAGAATTCTCGACGTGCGCTGACGCCGGAATCGTGGCGATCGATCGCCCTGACTGTGAACGCTCGCAGCCAAAATCACGAGGCATCACTGTCATGTGCGAAGCCTCCGAATTGGACGGGGACAGAGACGGTGAAGGCCAACTCGGTGCAGTCTTTGGACGTGGGGTGCCTGGATCCTGCGAATGTGGATCTTCACGCAGGAAGCCAAAAGGTTTAGCGTCGACCTCATTAGGTCCATCGGCAGTGCCGCATCGTCGGCCTGGTTGGACGCTGGAAGCGTTGACGCTCAGCGAGTCTAGTGACGGGCTGTGCGAAAGCGATGACGCGGTCGCAGGGCGGATCCGACTCTTGTGCAGCGGTCTGGCACCCAATCGAGCTGCAGCTTTGACGCTGTCGACATCGTAGACCTGCTTGTTGTTGATGCGAACCACAGCTGTCAAAGGCGGTGATGTGATGAAAGTACGCCTTTTCTCTTCCATGACAACTGTGTGTCGGCCGTCAGACTCTTCCTCATCGTCGCGGGTATGGCTGCCAAGACTGTGCGACATGGATCTGACCGTTCGAGTGACACGATCTGATGATGTCGTGGGAAGAGGGCGAATGTCATTGCAGTCAGAATCGCCGTCACTGCATCTGAAGGATGAAGCAGAGAAGCTGTTGACGGAGCGGGCTTGCGACTCGGCAGTGCCTTTGCGACTCTGAATGGCAGCCGTGGAAACATTGGAGCCACGACGAAGTGTGTGCAGCTGGCCGCTCGTAGGGCCTGCAGAAGATGCCGCATCCTGTTCGCTGGTGGTGGGCCGAGAAGATGCAGCGGAGCCAAGACGACGCGAGTATGCCGGAGCAGGGCCATTTTGCGAAGCAGAGGGAGGGCTGGGAAGATGGGAAGACGAGGTGGGCACAATCAGATTGTTGCGGCCGATGACCATAGTGCTGGGCGTGATGCTTGCAACGTCGCTGTTGCGGTTGCCGCCAAGGTTGCCTGCTTCCATTTCTCGCATTTGCTGGTTAGCACCGGCTGCAGTGGCTGCAGTAGGTGTCCTCGGGAGAGATCGGAGGGATTGACTTGAGATAGAGCGAGACTTAAGTTTAGGGCCGAACTCGCCCTCAACGTAAAAGGTCAGAGAGTCGTGTTTATCCTTGTTGCGCTGAGTGCGCATCGGCTTGGGAACGCCTTCTGCGTGCGCGGCGATGCCTGTATCTGTTCCAGGACATGTGCTGCACTGGTCGTCGCTGTGATTGCATGGTGCATCGCGATGCTCCTCGGCCCAAGCAGGAAAGTAAGAGGGTGGCCGATTGATATTGTGAGGGGCCAGCTCGCGTGTCTGTCGCCATGCTCTTCTGAAGATGCGACCTGCCATGGAGCTAGCTACGGCTACGCTTGCAACGATGTTCATCATGCGATACGCGTAGGTATCAGTCAAGACGTAGACGAGCAAGGCCGAAATGAGGAAGAGGAACTGGATAGCGAAGAAGGCAGTTGTGCTTTGTACCAACATGGTCTTGACATCCTCGGCGTCCAAATTATATCGACCAGATGGGAAGAGACCATGGATGAGACCGCGCCAGCCGGCTTTGTTGAGCTTGCAGACGGTGAGGACGAGGCATAGCAAATCGAAGATGAGAAGAGCACCAAATACACCGACGACATAGAGACCGTTGAAGTGCCAAGAACAGAACTTGGAAGTAGGTAGCTGGTCGCCATAGCTCATGACAGGTAGCAGCACTGCAAAGGCAACCACCAAGAACCATGCGGAAACCACAAGAGAGACCACCTTCTGTCTCATGTGCCAGATGGAGCATGTTCGTAGACAAAAGACGAGCATGGTGGCGCTGATGGCAACACTGAACAAGGCGGTGCTACCTTTCATCCAAGCATCGCATCTGTCTGTCATGATGACGCTGTTGGTGACGGCGGTGACGAGCCATGTGAGACTGACATAGCGAGACAAAAGGTAGGCCAACGAGTAGATGCTGGAGAAACTGCTGGACCAGTTGGTTTCCTTGATGACGCGAACGTCAAAGGAGATGGTGGAGACAATATCCCAACCGAGTGCACCCATCCACATTGAAAAGTAGATGAGCCCAATGATGGCAGCATGAGCACTTTCAGTGTTGACATGGCGAAAGATGTTGTCGCTCGTGGGGTTGACTACGAAGATCTGAGGGATGGTCTGATTGAGTGGGATGGACAAAGAAAAGTTGCCGTAGGCCTGCTCAGTCGAGGTAGCAGAGATGTTGGACAAGAGAAGCAAGCTGAGATAGTCGTTATCATGCTGATCCACCAGAGAGGCAGGACTCAAATGAAATGACATGGTTGGTGCTGAGCGACTGCGGCACCGCGACTAGCGAGACAGCCAGTCGATGGTGCCGGGAGACGGGCCAAATGGGTCAAAGGCCAAAGTGGTGTGTCGGAGTCGGACCGAAATGGATGTCAGCTTCGGAACAGCATGTGAAGAGACGACGGTGATATCGATGCGGTGCTGAGAGTTTGTATTGGCGAGTGGTCAGAAAGAATATGTGTCTCGCGAGCTGACACTGGATTGTATGTCTGCCGCGGCGCGAGACAGGACCGGATGGTGAATGCTGATCCGATCGTTGTTCAAGGTTGAAATGAAGGTATACGTGCGTGCGTGCGTATGTGTGTGTGTGTGTGTGTGTGTGTGTGTGTGTGTGTGTGTGTGTGTGTGTGTTTGTGTGCGTGTGATTGATCTGCGATGTGGGCTACTGATCGGATGTTCGGGAATCAGCAGTGTGGCGTAGTACTGGGGTGGCAAGTGTCGAGAATGTGTTGAACGAAGGTGGACGAGATCCAAATGCAGCAAAGTCGTGGAGAGAACGCAAAGGATGGTGTCGGCAGGGAAAGATTGGTCGGCGACGCCGTCAAGGATGGTACGGAGCAGTTTACTATACAGTACGGTACTGTACTGTACTGTAGTGCGAAGCAAGTCCAAAGCTAGCGTGTAGGCCACTCTGTAGTACAGCAGTTGGAATCTGCGATGTTCGGAAGCGAGGGTGCCAGAATGAGTTTCAGACAGGAAAGGCGAGGTGAGATGCAGCTTCAATGCATCTACGCTGGCTTGGCGGTGGCGGTTTGATTGCCTTGCTACAGGTCGCTGCACAGTCTCGCATACTGCCATCACAATGACAAAATGTGGACCATGGCTGAGGAAAGGGTTCAAAGTGACAGGCAGCGGAGCAAATCCATTCGTTGATTGCGGCGGCAGGACGAGAGCGGGCGGCGGAGAATAATCAATCGAATGGAACAGTACAGTACAGAGTAGTGCCAATTGACGGCGGTTGAGCAGTGAGACAGTGCAAATTGAACCACCAAAGGAAAGGAAAGGAAAAACCAAAATTAAAAATTAAAACAGGGAAAACTTAAAGAAGAGCGAGTGGGGGGGACACATAGAAGGAAGGGGACAGGCGCTTGCATTAGTTAACTAGCGAGGGAAAATCGCAGCAAGAGCAGCATTACAGTAAGTACACTCTGGAGCAAGGCAAGCGCAAGACGCATCTCATACAGATACCGTAGAGGCAATACAGTAGTAGCGAAAAGGCGTCGTGACTGACAAGACGCCTGGCGAGACATTCATGCAAGGTTGAGCTGAATTTGGATTGCGAAGCTCGGATGGACTGAATGCCGCCTTCGCCTACACCATCTGTCATGCATGCACGTCAGCCAGTCTCTTTCTTGACCAAATCCACTTTACTCCAAATCCGAAGCCGATCTGCTGTACAGTACACAGAGTACAGCAGCAGGGATAATCTCGCTTACCAACAGACGACGAGAGGCCGCAAAAGATGGAAACAGGCTTGTAGATCAACACATGGCTGCAGCAGCATCTTGATTGCTCATACCGTATGGTTTATCGACAGAGCTGCTTCCATGGCATTTGGCTGCTACTTGATCAGCAGCCCCATTCCGTCAATCCACTCGATGACGACGACTAGACTGTTGCACGACTTGGCTCTGTAGCCATGGCGGTGCTTCCAGCCACGCGCTCTAATATACCTGCAGCTAGAGGTTCTCGAAGCCAAGACTCTGGCATTTGCAATTTGATCAGTACACGCTGCTGGTGCATGCTCGCATATCTCGCGTCCGGACTGGGAGGCATGGTGCAAGATCGCCCCTTTTATCCCCATCCTGCCGTGTTTGCTTAGACGAGTTGCGCTTCGGTATAAAATCTAAGCAGCGAAAAAAGAGAATTTATATCGCTGTCGGTGTTAGCACACCATCGTGATTGCCTCTCGTCGGTGTCGCCTTCTCATGGGCAACCCTCTTTCTTGTCCATGCTATCGGCTATGTACGTCAACTTTACCTGTCACACGCAACGGAATGATGGTGTTTCTGCATCTTCTGCACACCGGTCCTCGTGTCATCTTTGAACAAGTACTGTACTCTAGAGCAGCAGTTTCACCGACTCTGGCCAAGATGTACTGTACGCGCTAACTCCTTGCTGCATCTTGACACTTAAGCGAGCTCGGGGCTCTCCGAGAAAAGACCCCTTCGTTGTCACCGCAGCTGCATAATCACATTTCGCAGAACGCACCAATCAAGTCTCGTCCTGCACACTCGCTCACACAGCAAACAATGTCAGATCCTCAGAGCGTTCTAGTTCCAACGGAAAGTACCACAGGTCGCAATGCCGAGATATTTACATAAAGCTTCACGAACATGGACTGCATACTGTACTGATGTGGGTCCATGATCGAAGCTAGTGCATGGCTGATTTCATGGGAAGCACCGTGGGCGATACTATAACCGCAATCTCCTACACCACCTTGGCCAACAGTCTCGTCCTCATAATTTTCCACTGTCCTTGACCTCGCGTTCGATGCAGGGCACACAAACATCATTATACATGTGATAGTTCCAGCAGGTTGTCATGCTGCCTCCACCAATGATCAAGTGGGCTAGTCACGGGCGGTAGCGTGATGAGAGCAGACATTCGATCTTGGCGAATAGAAAGCAGTCAAGTCGGTCTTGTCGCCTGCTTATTGCTTGCTGTTGATTCTGTGTGCATCAAGAGCGATATAGAATGCGGTGCTGCGTGCTTGGACCGCACGGCGAAGGCGGCAACCGGAGCATCAATTTCAACCATGGCAATCTGAGTTCCAATTTACAGCAGTCCTGTCATTTCCACTTCGTCCTCGCCATCCGGCGGGTAGCTTCATTCCAAGCCTTATCGGCACTGACTATGTACCATATACGGGAGTTGATCCTGTGTCAATCATGCTCCTGCTACTTGGTGATGCCGATGCAAGCACGAGCGTTTGACCACAATCGAGTCAGAGATCAGCAACTCCCTTTACTTGTCAGCAGACCACGGGCCAAAGCGTAACATAGGTTTGACACGATAAAAGAGCCCTGCTACCTGAGACACACACTAGCGCGGAGCGGGACCAGGCGACGCCTTCTTGAAGATAGGTCAGTCAAATCATCATCATCAGTTTTCCCAAGCACTACTATTACTGGTCCTTTGTCGGAAGACGAAGAGCCGAACAAAGAGATTCGGCAAAATTATTGAAAATGGAAACGAATCTCCCCGATTCAATGTTTTGACGATCGGGAAAGCCGCGGCATTACGCAGAGACGTCGAGCTTATTTTCGGCCTTAAAACTCTTCGCACCGAAGCCGGTAGTTTGGTTTGCCGAGAATGCTTCTTAAGGATAGCCGGCACTCATGCTGTACACATTGTGTTCATTGTTGCACTGCAGCCTCTCTCTTTGCCCCACATTCGCTACTGGACAGACCCTGACTAGACCCCATACTGTACTGTGCCTCTTCCAGACCATGAGCGTAACCCCGCAACTTTGAACTCTGCAGCGTACCGTAGGTAATGCTGCCCTTTCGACCGCAAGCTGTCGGCACTTGATTGCCGGTCTCTTTCCAATGCTTCCTGAGTAACTCCATGCTCATTGTTCCTTCATCACTTGGGCCGTATCGACGTCGTTACACCCTTCATCACTTAAGACCGGATCGACGTCGTTATACCCTTCATCTAACCACGAATCTTAGCTATCGGCGCTTCTACACACTGGCAATTGCTGCTTGGATCCGGCCATCGGAGCTCGTCGACGGTTCACAATATTACAGAGCCGAGTGCGCTATTACGAGCGCCACTTGACGATTTGTTGGAGATCTCGAAAAGAGGCCAAAACCTAGCAGCATACATATTGCACGTCTTCAGACCAGCCCACAACCAATCACTCCGTCATCCCTCACCCTTCAAGACGTCCGGGTTCTGACTCACTTCTCTCGCAATCATGGCGCAAGCTACTACATCATCTCAGCTCAGCCTCGGCCCTGTGACTCTATACGACTCCAAGACTGGCATCTATTCATCCAAACATGCCCCGCCTCAAGTCCCATCAGAGACTGTCTTCCAGTTCTGTTTGGGCAGCGTGAGCTTTGATGATGCAGGCACTGCCATCACAGAATGCAACACGGGGCGCTCCATCACATACGGCGAGCTTAAGCTCCGAGTACAGCGCTTCGGTCTCGGTCTCATCACAAAGGCAAAGCTCAAGCCCGGCGACACCATTCTTGTTGCTCTCCATTCCTCCATCGACTTTGCCGTCTCAGTTCTTGCTGCCCAGTTTGTCGGCATTCGTGTAGCACTCGCCAATCCCGACTACGCTCCCAAGGAACTCAAACATGTCTACCGTCTTGTCAAACCCAAAAAAGCCATCGTCCACAGCACATATGTCAGTCGTGCTGCAAAAGCCAACATGCCTACATTCCATCTCATCGTCACAAACACCAGGGTGGGTCGAGGAGGCTTGCTCTATGTCGATGATCTCCTTGCTGATGTAGACGCTGCAAAAGCCGCCAAGCCTTTCATCCCGGACGATCTCAACACCACTGCATACCTTCCCGCCTCGTCAGGCACCACCGGTCTTCCCAAAGCCGTCCAGATCTCGCACAAGAATGTCGCCACCATGATCTCGATGAACCACGCTACCCCCGGCTTCATCCCCGACTCGCTCAAAGACAAGCAAATCCGAATGCTCAGCTTCCTCCCCTTCTTCCACGCGTACGGTCTCATCGGTCAGCTTCATCTCAATCTTCGACAGCACGGTCAGCTCTTCATCCTCCGCCCCTTCACCCCGGAGTCCTTCTGCAAGGCCTTGCAAACACACAGACCTGACGTGCTCAACTGTGTACCTCCGGTCCTCACAAAACTCACCAAATACGCGGGCACAAATCGCGAGACTTTTGCTTCAGTAAAGCGAGTACGCTGCGGAGCAGCGCCGCTGGATGCCGAGACGCAGGCTAAATTCTCCGAGATGACCGGCGTCGAAGTCGTTCAAGGATGGGGAATGACAGAGCTAACTCTTGCTGGTCTTGACCCATCGTTTGGTTCCAAGACGCCTGGTTCCGTAGGGTGCTTGATCCCTTCTACGCTCGCCAAAGTTGTCGATGTCGACACTGGTAAGCCCGCCGAGCCGGGTCAGCGGGGCGAGCTCCAAATCAAGGGAGGACAGGTCTTCTCGGGCTACTTTGCCAACCCTGAGGAAACCAAATCTTCCTTCACACCGGACGGCTTTTTCCGCACTGGCGATATTGTTATTGTCGATCCCAAAACAGGCGAGTTCAGCATTGTTGACAGGCTCAAGGAGCTGATCAAGTATCAAGGCTTCCAAGTCGCGCCTGCTGAGTTGGAGGGAATCTTGGTCAGCCTTCCAAAGGTTGCTGTTGCCGCCGTTGTCGGTCGCTACGATAAGGCCAATGCCACCGAACTTCCATGCGCATTCATCGAGCTAACTCCTGAAGCTCAGAAAGAACCGAAAGAAAAGGTGGCTAAGGAGATCGATGACTATGTCCGCTCCAAGGTCTCCCACCACAAGTTCTTGCGAGGAGGAGTTCACATTGTCGACAGAGTCCCCGTCAGCGCAAGTGGCAAGCTCCTCCGTAAAGAAGTCAGATTGATGGTCAAGGCGCTCGACGAACAGCCATCTATCTCACAAGCCAAATTGTAGAGACTCTCTTAAGACTTCCAACACAAGACTATATCACACGACGTTGATCCACCTGAGCAAATAAGTAAAAGCGGTTGCTATCGAGTACATTGGTGATCTGAGTGAAATCAGGCTGACAATTTTACTGAGGCGGCTGCAAGTTCCATGCTCCCTGCTGCTGCGTTTGCTGCTGCTGCTGCTGTTGTTGTTGTTGCTGTTGTTGCTGTTGGGCCTGCATGTGAGCCATGTACTGCTGTCTGATCTGCTGCTGCAAATGCGGCGGCAAATTTTGGAACTGAGCCATATTCATGTTCCCCATCATCATTCCCGGGTTCAGATTCGGCTGCTGTTGTGGTTGCTGTTGAGCTTGTTGACCAGGCGAACCTGCCGCTGCCGGCGAGCCCTGCTGCAAAACTGGAGGTTGAAACCCAAAATTGCCCATGCCACCCTGCTGCTGCGCCACAAAGTCGTTCACTGAGGCCATTGTCGCCGGACTAGGCACGGACTGCATTTGCGATGGATCAAAGGCAAGATGAGACGATCCTGTGCGGTTCCTCCCGCCTGCACTCGTCATGCTCCCCACCGAGCCTGAGCTTCCTGGTCGAGTCTGGAAAGGAGGTTGCCCACCAGAAGGTGTACCTACCCTCCCTGGGGTTTGACCCTGCATTTGCGCGCCAAAGGTGCTCGCAGATGGACTTGCTTGAGCCTGACCGGGACTGTCCGAATGCCTACTGACCGGACGAGTCGTGGCGGGACTGCCAATCATACCCATGCTTCCATCGGGCGGTTGCTGCATCGTCGCCGGACTGCCAACACCCGATATCGATCCGCCAGATCCCGAACCTTGCATCGATTTCTGTCGCTGTAACGCGGCATTCTGGAGCGAAGTCATGTGCTGAAGCTGTACTTGCAATGGCATGCTCTTGAAGCCGACCATGTTCGCTTCCATGTATGCAACCCACGGATGCGTGCCCTGACCACGCAGATGCGACTGGAGTGCATGGAGATTCACGAGAGCATTGGGTCCGAAAGCCTGCAACAACGCTTGGGCTTGAGGGTTGTTCGGGATGTTCTGCGCCGCAGCTGGAGGTGCGATGGGTACTGGAGGAGCCAAGGACAGATCTGGACCCTTTCCTTGCTGCGTTGGCAGCGCTTGTGGCTGTGACTGTTGCTGTGGCGGCTGAGCGGTCGGCGTTGAAGCAGCAGCAGGTTCAGTGTGCGCCGGCGTAGCTGCTCCAGCTTCTGCAATCTGCTGGTTCGCGGACGAATTCGGCGTACCGGCTGCCGAAATATCCCGCGAACGAGCCGTTCTCTTCTTCGCCTCTTCGCCGCCCAAATCAGCCGTCGAATCGCGTGACCTCTTTTTGCCATCCGCGATCGGCGACTCTGTCCCCTTTATCGGCCCAAATAATGCGATCAGCTTCTCATACAACGCCGGAACAGGTGAGGTTGGCGCATGCTCGCTCCTCGGGAAAGGCTCCAGCTTCGGCAAAGCTGCACTGGACGATGTCTGAGGGCGATTGGGATCTGTAGGCTTGCCTGACTTGTCCGCAATGCCAGCAAGATAGCCGAGATTCGCCTGAAGACGAACAGCGGCTTCTCGATAGATGTCATTGGTGGTGAGACCCTTTACTTGCAACTCGACACAGAGACGGATGAGTTCCTTGTTGATGCGCAAGATGAGTGCTACTCTGCCCTCACGAGCTGGTGTGGACGGCTGCGAGGTAGCGGTCTTACCAGCTGGCGTGGTCTCGGAAGATGCCTTCTTCTCTGGAGTTGCGGGTATTGAACTAGTGGATGCTTCTGTTACGACAGGGGCTGTGGATTCGACATGTGGCGCCACAGGAGATTCCTTCTTGGAGGTAGTGGCGGCTGCTGTATCGCCAGTCTTGGAGACTGGCTCCTTCGCTTCTTCTGAGGCTGGAGCGACGATGTTGTCTTCGTCGGAAAGTTGAACTGCTGCTGTGGCGTTTTGCTGGTCTCGTCCATTCGTTGTGCTGTCGGCTACTATCGGCGCCGAAAGTCCCTGTGTTGGCTGTTCGACTGTGACGGAGGCCTCGGTTCTTGATGCCGCAGAGCTTGCTGGGGCCGGGTTTGAAGATGCTTCTGGTACATCAGAGGGCTGGGTAGCAGCAATGGTACCAACAGCTGGAGCAGCTAGCACATCTTCCGAGGTGGAGCGTCCAGCCTCAGAGGGTTTGAACGATGGCTCGGGCGCCGAGACAGTCGTTGACTGTTGGATCTGTGACGTCGCACTTCCGGTCACGGCCGGTGCAGCAGCAGAAGATGCTGACGCGTCTGTTGGCGGCAAAGTGGTCTGAGAGATCGACTCTGGTGCTTCAATAGAGGTATCAACAGTGGCTCTTGATGACGATTCTGGAAGGCCGAGGCTAGCGGAAAGGGCTGGCCCTTGATCTTTCGCAGGTGCGGACGCCGATGTAGATGCAGAAGACGAAACAGCAGGTTCTTCAGATGTAGGCGCTACTGGTGGTTGCATGGCTGCGTGCGAAGTTGAAGCAGAGGGCGCGGTCGAGCTCGCCGCGGACGCATCAGCTTGAGAAGTAGCTTGAGCATTGTCTGCGTCGGCTATAGAGAGAGGTCCATTTTGAACCGCTTCTGTCGAGACGGCGTCAGGCTGGGATGGTTGGGATGCTATGGGATCGGGGTTCTGTGCTGCCCCTGTGGTTGACTCGCTGATGTTGTCGGCAGGTACAGACACTGGTTGTTGTGTTGGCTCTGCTGCGTCAGGAGGTAATGTGGATGGCTGTGGTGGCTGTGCTGTCGAACGTGAAGATGGAGCCTGTTCCGAAATAAGAGGAGCGGGCGCCATGGAAGAGTCGTCGGCGACCTCTGAGATGGGTTGCCCAGCCTGGGCGGCGGTTGAAATCTCTGTCGAGCTTGACGCGGCTGGCAATGATGTGGCAGCAGAAGAGGGCTCGGAACTTGAGGAAATGAGAGAGTCCATGACTGCGATACTCGATAATACAGTAGATCGAGCGAGAAACGTAGCGCGTCAGAGGCGGCAAAGAGCAAGATTTGTGTCCGAAAAAAGGAGGCTCGAGTACTGTGGAAGTCGCCAGCCGCCGCTGAGGAATGGACGGGACTTGAAAGCGGCGTCGATTCCTGTACAGCTCTTCGTCGCAAGGTGGATGGACAAGGTCCAGTATTGCAGATATTGAAAGCACGAGAGCAGCTGTGTGTGAGATGCTACGAGGTGTTGACACTTGTTTTGAAGAGATCGCGTGGAATATGGTGATGGGGTAAGCCCGCGACGACACGGATGTTGTGGGATGTTGTACGACTGAGCAAGTAGTTGATGGTAGTAAGATGGATTGATGTGGTCAAGGCGTTTGATGGGTGTAGTACAGTACACTGTATGGATGCGAAGAAATCCAAAATTGACACCGAGGCTGCGCAGAGCAGCGACCTTGGCTCTGTATGTGTGTGTGGTCTGTCTGTGGGCTTCTGGGATGCGACCCAGAAAGAAGGACAAAAGAAGCCAAAAAGCAAAAGGCTTCCCGACCCGTTTCTACATAGTTTCTTCTTTTTCGGACAGGGTTTGAGTGCCTGCATTTCCACGCGTATTTTCGCTGCTGTATCTGCTCAACAGACATATCTGACAAAAATCATGCTCATCGTGTTCATCGTCAAGCGTTAGTCACACTCAGACATCGTGCCATCACGACAAGAGGCCGTTCAAAAACAGAGCTACGGTTGCCGTTACAGTGCAACATACATGATGCAGCTGCATCACAATTGCCTGACCACCTTGAGACACTCGGCCATTACTTGAAGTAGACCCTTGCGAGCCTCTTCGACATGTGCTGGATCAGTGTTTGCTTTGAGCTTGGTCACATGGTGGCTCAGCTCTTGCTGCAACGTAGACTGCAAAGCTTCCTTGTCAAAGCCCCCTGGCCGTGAGTTTGCCTTGGTAGGGTCAACTTGCATGTGCTGCAAGACATTGAAGAGCACATAGCTGGCTCGCATGCTCAAGTTGATGGCGTTGAGTTGCACCTGAGCTTCATAATCAGCACTGGTCCGTTTCGGATCAACGCTTGCTGGTTGCAGATCAGCTTTCTCCCACTTGTTCTTCTCTTCATCGTTGGACCGATCGAGGACAAGGTTAGACATCAAGACTGGGAAGAGCCTGTCCAATGTCAACATTGCCTCGACTACGGGGACAGAGTCGGTGACCATGGCCAGGATGGCAAGGCATGCCATTCTTGTGGTCAGCGAAGCTTCACCGCTACCGCTCCCTTCTGAGCTCGCGCGTGAGGCTTCAGCTTGCACTTGAGCATGGTGATTGAACGCCCAGTCGTCGACCTCGGACAGCCCGATCAACATTCTTAGCCTCATCGTGAGCCTTGCCTGCGAATCGCTCGACGTCGAAGCCGAGACAAAGTAATTGAACACATCTTCCACCTGCAACAGATTGACGAGCAATTCGATCCATGCCCTGCGCAGCATAGCATGCTCTTCCATCAGTAGTTGCTCGCACGCCTGCGCAATGACCGAGGTGTTGTTGAACGTGCTCTTCTGGTCCTTATCCCCCTCGTTTTCTGGCGGAGTCTCCAGAGAGAAGCTAGCGATTCTCAGTCCAATCTCCGGTGAGAGAGATGCAAGGTTAGTGAGGGCAAGAAGCGCTTCGAACTTCTGTAATCTCGAAGCTGTTGGGCAAAGCAGCAGACTGCAGATGACTGGCGACACGGACAGCAGCCCTTCGCTCGAGGGGAAAAGCAGACTCGGGTTGAGAGATATAAGCAGTTTTGCCAAAGCTTGCAGTGGTGCAAGGTCCTCAGAGGAGACCTCTGATGCTTTGCCCGAGCGCGAGAACAGACCACTGGGGGTCAGTTGCTGCTTTGTCTGACCTGAGGTGGACGCAGCGAGGTTACGAAGAACGGGAGCTGAGAGTGCCAGTACAGCTTTGAGAGCGCCCTGTTGAACTGCTTTGCCTCGAGCCATACGGTCTTGTTTGGTAACAAGAGCTAGCAAAGCCTCTGCACAAGCCCGTCGCACGCTTTGGCTCGGGTTGACTCTCCAGCTCGCGGCATCCGTCTCGTCAGCTTTGGTTGAGGAGGGAGGAGGTGCAGCGACTGCTATCGCCGTTAGTGTTTCGACACCGTTTGCTTGTAGGACAGCAGTGCATCTCTTCTCGACTGCAAGAATCGATTCGGATTGGTCGTCCTCCTCTGCTTGGTCACCGTCTTGCTTGCTTCCTTGCGCGTTTGCAAATTTTCGCAAGCGTCGAACTTGCTTCTCCTCACTGGTCAGAGATGGAGGGTATGCTGTGATGTTGGCGAGGATTGTGGCAAGTCCAAGCTGTAATGCGCCGTCGAACCTGTGACTGTCGACGTCGAGCTGCTGTGTTACATCCGCAGCCTTTGGTGCAGCGAGCTCAAAGCCGGTACAGAGCACATGCAGCAAGCTGCGATCTGCTGCAACTTGCTCCTTGAATCCGGACTGGACGGTTAGATATGCTAGAACTTCGAGACAGCTAAGCTGAATAGTGCGGTACAGTTCCTGTCGAGTGGCGTCTTGAGTTGTGGAAAGCGAAGCTGAAACGTTGCGCTGGGCTCGATTGGCTAGCAGCTCTTGCTGTGCTATCTGGTACAGAGACCTATCCTTGCGTTTGCGTTCTGATATGCTTTCTTGTATTTTGCGAATATGTTCTTCCTGTGAGGTTGGCTGGGATGTAGCGGCTTGAGTGAGATCTTGAGCAGCTTCGGCGGCGATAGCGCGGTGGATCTTGATGTCGGCAAGGCCGGCGAGCACTGCGACAGCGTCGGACTTGCGAGTAGATCCATCCGACTTGATAGAGCTGTTATTGCGAGGCACACTGGCGATATCGATCCAGTCGAGCACTGCTTGCTGTCCCGCGAGGTACTTTCGCGTTGGTGTCGAATTGGCTGCAGAGGAAAGAAGCTCGGCCACTGCCAGAGTCACGAGGTCTTGATCGGATGGGAGCTGAAATGAGCTGTTTGAAAGTGGTGAGACCTCGTTCGATTTGCGTGAGAGAGCATTGCATGCATCAGGTGCTTCTAGAATCAGATGGATGATGCCATCTGCACTGAGAATTTCGTGTGCCTCTGTAGCAAGTACGCTGAACAGGGCAGAGAAGAAGCCGAGCGCCGAGAGAAGGCTGTGCGGTGTCGTGTCTGCAAGTCTGGATCGTATGACTGGAGTAAGAAGCTGTGGCAGATTCTCATCGACAATCTTGCGCTCAGAAGTACCGGCCTTGAGATTGCTAGCTATTGTTGAAGCAGTGGCTGACGAGGAACGTGACGCGAGTGTGAGCAGTGCGGTACTTCGAGCTTGCTTTAGCTTAGCAATTTGAGCTTTGATACTCTGTGATGCAGATGCGCCATCTGATGAAAGTGATTGAGCGTGTGAAAGAGGCACAAAGGCATCGATGAAAGTTTGAGCGGTAGCAGTCGAAAGCGGATCATCCGAAAGCGAAAAGCGTCGAATGCTCTCGACTAGTTCCTCTTGCATGACGTGAATAGGCGGACGTTCCAGAGGATGAGTCGAGCGAACGGATGTTGTGAGCTCAAGTGAGAGAACTCGGCGTGATGATAGAGTTGGTGAGCAGAGATCAAAGCACTTATGCTCGCAAGCCTGCTTCTGCAGTGTGTAACACTTTCCGTGTTGGTCTTTCGACAATTCTCAGACATGCCGGCTCGAGCGGGTCCTTCTTCCAAAGTGGAGTTCTTTCCATCAACGATTTCGGATTTCGGAATCTTCTTTTTTTGGTGCCTCATCAGTCTAACACTCTCTTAAGTTGGCCAACAGGCGCACGTTTCGCCGTGTGCTGCTGCGCAATTTTGCTTCTCGCCTGTCCCTTTTGGCAGGGAAATTTTTTCGAAAGCTTGGACTTGTCAGAAGGATCATCGGACGTCGACCATTCACACCATCATTATCCTTCTTCGGATCATTACATCGTCTTGACAACGGCCCTTGAGCGTATTCTTCGGCTGTCACGCTCACCGCCACCTATACATTCTTCACATAATTCTAGCTGATCCACGTGGGAGCTTCACGGAATCTGCGTCTTACTCGATCAACGTCCTCACCTCGGAAGGGCGATCAGCGTCCCTACTTCGAAGCAGCGAATCCTAGGACCTAGCAGATCGCAAACACTCGACATCACCCTTCATTTCCACGAGCTAACGGCACTGATGTTTACCTGCATGGTGTCTTCTCGCAAGTGAGATCTGGCATGATCTAGCAAAACAACGATTGCTCCTGCCGACCTTGCCCCTACGCTGATTCCTAGTCGCCGCTTCATCACCAACTCGATTAGCCAATTCCAAGCAAGAGTCCACTCTTTCCATCGACTTGCGACCGCTCACATAAGCACAACCTCTGCGTATCCCGTCACGCTGGTCACGATCGGCTCAACATACCCGTCATCATGAAGCAACTCGTCTCTCAAGATGCGCCCAAAAAGATCAAGCACATTCAATTCGGTGTCCTGTCCAAACAGGACATCGTCAACATGTCCGAGATCGAGGTCACCACCAGAGATCTGTACACCATCGGCGAATCGGAACGAAAACCGGTGGCCAACGGTACCCTCGACAGGCGCCTCGGTGTATCCGACAAGAACTCCCTTTGTGAGACATGTCACCTCAAGATGGCCGACTGTGTCGGTCACTACGGTTACATTAAGCTCGTACTACCTGTCTTCCACGTTGGTTTCTTCAAACACACAGTCGCCATCCTCCAGAGCATTTGCAAGAATTGCGCTACCGTCTTGTTGGAGGAGCCTGACCGTCGAAAGTTCTTAAAACGATTCCGTCGCCCAAATCTCGAGAATCTCGACCGCACAAGGACATTCAAGGCCGTCAACACCATCGCACGCAAAGTTCTGTATTGTCCCAAGTGCGGCTACACAAATGGCACCGTCAAGAAGCAGGGTCAGCTCAAGATTGTCCACGAGAAGTTTCGTGCCAAGAAGACCGCAGCAGAACACGACGAATTCAAAGCTTCATTCGCCACCAACATCAAGATGGGCAACGGCGACATCTCAGCACATCTGAACAAAGCACAGGAAGATCTCAATCCGCTCAAGGCGCTAGACCTTTTCAAACGCATTTCCGACGAGGATTGTGAGCTCCTCGGATTACGGCCAGAGTTCGGTCGGCCTGAAGAGTACATCTGGCAGTACATATGCGTACCACCAGTCTGCATTCGTCCTTCCGTAGCGCAGGACGGTGCCACCAACGAAGACGATGTCACCATCAAGCTCACAGAGATCATCTTTACCAACAGTCTCCTCAAGCTAGGCTTGGTCAAGGGCGGCAAGGGTACCACCACCAGTCAGCTCGTGCAGCAGTGGGAGTTCCTTCAGCTCACAGTAGCTCTCTACATCAACTCTGAATTGCCCGGCGTACCCACTCAGCCCGGTCAGAAGCCAAGCCGTGGTTTCTGTCAGCGTCTCAAGGGTAAGCAGGGTCGTTTCCGTGGTAACTTGTCAGGAAAGCGTGTCGACTTCTCCGGACGAACCGTCATCGGTCCCGATCCGAATCTCAAGATCGATGAAGTTGCTGTGCCACAGCGAGTCGCCAAGATCCTCACTTACCCAGAACGTGTTTTCGAGCACAACATCGAGCAGCTCAGGCAGGCTGTGCGCAACGGAACGGATGTCCATCCAGGTGCCAATTACCTCATGGACGGCAAGACCGGTTTCAAGCGATTCCTCAAATTCCCAGGAATGCGCGAAGAACTCGCCCAGAAGCTACGTGTCGGTGACATTGTCGAGCGTCATATCCGCGATGGCGATATTGTCCTCTTCAACCGACAGCCATCGCTCCACAAGCTTTCCATCATGTCACATAGAGCCAAGATTCGTCCGTGGCGTACCTTCCGTCTCAACGAGTGCGCTTGTAATCCGTACAACGCCGATTTCGACGGAGACGAGATGAACATGCACGTTCCGCAGACCGAAGAAGCCAGGACAGAAGCCACCATTCTCATGGGCGTCAAGCACAACTTGGTCACACCACGAAATGGTGAACCCATCATCGCGGCCATTCAGGATTTCATCACAGCGTCATATCTCATTTCGAAGCGAGATCGCTTCTTTGATCGAGCACAATTCTCTCAGATTTGCAGCTACTTTGCTGATGCCAATCTTCAGATCGACATTCCTCCGCCTGCCATCATGAAGCCCGTTCGCCTTTGGACAGGTAAGCAGGTCATGTCGTGCCTCATCCGACCGAATCGCAAAAGCCCTCATCTCGTCAACCTCGAAGCCCAATGCCGAACCTTTGAGAAGCCAACCGGCGGTCATCCCAAGGACATGTCGCCCAACGATGGATGGCTTGTCATTGTCAACAGCGAGGTCATGTGCGGCGTGTTTGACAAGTCGACCGTCGGTGACGGTAAGAAGAACTCGGTCTTTGGTGTCATGTTGCGCGATTACGGTCCGGATGCGGCCATCACCGCCATGAACCGACTCGCAAAGACCTGTGCCCGCTGGCTCGCCAATCAAGGCTTCTCGCTCGGTATCAACGACGTCATCCCGGGTCCGAACCTCCGAAAGAACAAGGACGCCAAGGTCGAGGCTGCCTACGCCGAATGTCTCGATCTGATCGAGAAGGCCAAGCATGGCAAGCTCGAAAACCTCCCCGGTTGTGACCAAGAGCAGACGTTGGAGAACATGATCTCTGGTGTCCTCTCCGGTGTTCGTAGCGATGTCGGTGAAATCTGCATGACAGAACTCAGTCGTCACAATGCTCCCTTGGTCATGGCCTTCTGTGGTTCTAAGGGTAGTAAGATCAACGTCGCCCAGATGGTTGCTTGTGTAGGTCAGCAGATTATTGCCGGTTCGCGTGTACCCAATGGATTCCAGGATCGATCGCTGCCACACTTCCCCAAGAAGTCCAAGGATCCACCCTCCAAAGGTTTCGTCCGCAACTCTTTCTTCAGCGGTCTGACGCCTACAGAATTCCTCTTCCACGGTATCTCAGGGCGTGAAGGTCTGGTCGACACTGCGGTCAAGACCGCCGAGACGGGTTACATGCAGCGTCGTCTCATGAAGGCGCTTGAGGACTTGTCGACGCACTACGATCTCAGTGTTCGAAACTCGGTCGGTGGTGTCGTGCAGTTCATCTACGGAGACGACGGTCTCGATCCAGCAGAACTCGAGGGCAATGCTATGCCCATCGAGCCTTTCCGTCTGTGGCGACACTGCCTGGCTATCACTCAGCATGTACCTGGTCGCGGTCTCTACCCTTACGAGATCATGGAGGTCGTCAAGCGCGAGCTCGCCAGTCCCAGGTTCGTCAACAACTGCACACAGAAGTACATCGACTCAGTCCACGACTTTTTGGACGAGAACGTCTACAAACGCGCAGTCAGGATGCGAGAGGCGTTCGGCATGTACGGTGCAGATGAACGTGAGGAACACTGGGACGAGGAGACAGACTTGTCTCTCGGCGCCGACCGTGACCAGTGGGCAATTGTCAACAACAAGACCAAGATCAAGGAGGTGGCCATCCTCGAATTCCTCAACCAGTGTCATGTCAAGTACATGAAGGCAAAGATCGAGCCAGGTTCCGCGGTTGGAGCTGTTGGTGCGCAGTCGATCGGAGAGCCAGGAACGCAAATGACGCTCAAGACTTTCCATTTCGCCGGTGTCGCGTCGATGAACGTCACTCTCGGTGTTCCGCGTATCAAGGAGATCATCAACGCAGCCAAGGTCATCAATACGCCCATCATCGAGGCCAAGCTTGTGTCCGAGAAGTCGGAGCGTGCCGCACGTATCGTCAAGGGTCGAATCGAGAAGACTTACCTTGGCGACATCGCCTCTGTCATCGAGGAGGCCTGGGCAGCTCAGTACACGTACTTGGGTGTGCACATCGACATGGACGCGATCCAGAAGCTCCAGCTCGAGATCACGCTCAATGATATCAAGTGGGCTATCGTCAATGCGCCCAAGCTCAAGATCAAGGAGGAGCGCGTCATGATCGTTCCCAAGAAGAATCGCATTCGTATCTACGTGCCTCCCGAAGGCATCGATAAGGAAAGCGAGGTCTACTACAACCTCAAGGCGCTCAAGCGTGCTCTTCCATCGATCGTGGTCAAGGGTATCCCGCAAGCCACACGTGCGGTCATCTCCGACGAGAAGGGTACGCGAAAGCTACTTGTAGAAGGATACGGTCTGCTCAAGGTCATGACGACCGAGGGAGTCATTGGCACCAAGACGCACACCAACCACGTCATGGAGATGCAGACCGTCCTCGGTATCGAAGCAGCTCGAACATCGGTCTACCGCGAGATCGAACACACAATGTCGGCGCACGGTATGAGTATCGACCCGCGACACATCATGTTGCTGGCCGATACCATGACGTACAAGGGCGAGGTGTTGGGTATCACGCGATTCGGTGTGGCCAAGATGAAGGACAGCGTGCTAATGCTTGCCAGTTTCGAGAAGACGACTGATCACTTGTTCGACGCTGCATTGTTCGGTAAGAAGGACGAGGTGCTCGGTGTCAGTGAGAGCATCATCATGGGTAATCCAGCACAGACGGTGGGTACGGGTATGCCAGCATTGGTGGTTCCGGCGCCGGCATTGCCGTCTCGCCGTGCGCTCATCTTTGATCGTTAGCAACAGCATTTCACACAGCATCTACAATGTAATCTTAGCCCATAGAAATTTTGCATCTTTGCATCTCTTATATGACGCAAGTCTTGATCGAGCATTGTGCTAATCCACATACAAAGGCGAGTTGCTTGGACATACCTACGAAAGGGAAGCTACGGTCTTGACAAATTGCTGCCAGATGGACGAGAAGGAAGCGTAGACATCGGTGGACTGGATGTCGAGGTTGGTGATGAAGAGACCACCTGTGGAGTTGAGGCCGTTGCTGTTGATCGTACGTTTGACGAGACCACTGAGAGTCAAGGTCAAACCGTCTTTGGTTGTGGCAGAGTTGGGGTTGACATTGTAGAAGATGAAGCTTCGTTGGAAGGAAGTGCCTGCACCGCCAGCAGAGATCTTCTGCTTGTAGATCGAGTAGTCGAAGTTGGAAAGCTTATCTTCGTAGACGACGATTTGATCTGCAATGTTGAAATAGGAAGTGTCTTGCGGCCATGTGCCTGGATTCAAAATAGTGATGGCTGACCTGTGGCCAGTGGTTGTTGCCCTCCTTTTCCTGCTGGAGGATGTGGTCGAAGTGCGACTGGCAGCCCATTGAGAGCTCTTGACGAGGTTAGTGTAGCTGGTGTAGAGATCCAAGACGTCGGTTGCGGTGCTGGATTCATCAAAGAAGATGCCGTCCATGGCTACATTTGCTGGCCAGTTGACGTACGTGTTGACGTCAGCGTTGACATCAGCAGCTGCGCGAGCGCCGTATCCAGTACGGACGTAGCCAACAAGCTCGATGATCTGGTTGGCAGCACCAGCAGAGCGAAGCTGCTGAATGGCTGAAGTGTAGTCCGAGTTGGGTGCCGAGCCTGAATCGGGCCCAGAGTTGGGGTTGACGACAACAGTGAAGGCAGCAGATGGATTGTTCTTGATAGCAGTGAAGAGAGGGTCCCACGCACCCGCGCTTGGGTAGACGTACAGAGGAACAATGATGCGGGGAGTGGTGGGGGCGACGGTGTTGAGTTGCTTTGCCGCAGAAGTTGATGTCGAGAGCTGCGTCTGGCCTTTTGCAGTTGTTGCGGGCTGCGTTTGCTTGTTTGCGGTTGACTTGGGCTGTGTCTGCTTGTTTGCAGTCGAAGTCGGGTGCGTCTTCTTGTGGGTTGTCGTTGTATGATGCGTCTTCTTCTTGGTCGTCGTCTTCTTGTTCTTATTTTTGCTGGCAGCTGGCTTGCGATGCCCTTTCTTGGTAGAAGCCGATGCAAGGTGCATCTTTTTGGTTGCAACTGATTTGAGCTGCACCTTGTTATCTACTCTAGCTGGATCTCCCTCGCAGTGATCTCGTTCAGAAGTGACCGTCTGCACCAGCACAGAAAGGACCGCGAGGAGGAGCAGTAGGCTGGTGATCCAGCCCTTTGACTTGGAGCCCAGCATATTTGCGAGCGTTTGGGTATATATTGTATGTAGAGGTTAGATGTCAAGTTTCTGGGACCAGCAGAAGAAGCATCTATACTTATACTCGAGCTAGCTGTAAGGATGGCGGCAAGAAAAAACTTTTGAGAATGGCAATCTCGACCTTCAAACGCAATCCTGCACGCGCTGCAAAGGCAGATCCAGGTAGAGCGTGCAGGAGGTTGTGGATACTGTACTGATGTATCATGACTATTGTTGCATCTAGAAAGCAAGCACGGCGGGCGGAGTTGGACAGCATCCGAGGGAGCCACCAGCTGGGCGTTCATACAGGCATTACACGACAGCAGAAAGGGATCTGCACATGGAAAGGATCTGCATAAGGGAACGCGACAGCAACAACAATCAGTACAGCAACCAGCCCAAAAGCCAAGCGCCACTGAGACAGCTCGGCAGCCACACTCGGCTTTCTCGCGTCTGGACAAGATTAAAGTTTCTCCATGACACAAGACGAGCTCAATCAGCCGTGCGACCTGCTTCCGAGTTGCAGCTCACCAAGTCAAGATCTTGAGTGTCGTATTGGCATGCAAGAGAATCGATGATCTTCACACTAACATCTTACAACTTTCCAAACTTGCCTCTGAAGCACAAATATCAAATTGAGTCGCGGAGAAAAGCACGGCCCAAAACCTGGAGTAAAAAGCGGCTCCGCGGCAACTGCAGGCAGGCAGAAGTGGGGAAAGAACTCGCACAGACGCTCCACTTTCCGCATCTTGTACACAACTTCCTCTACACCACAAAGTGCTAGACCAATGCTTGGCCTTCGATCGCTAGCAAGATCTCAAACCATACGAACAGGCTTTCTCTCCCCTCCTTTCAGCTCTCGGAACATCTCGCATCAGCCCCATTGCTTTCGTAGCTTCACCATGCCGCCCGCCAAACGTGAGAGTCCTGCCTCGAGTACGAGCACGCCAACTGCCGCAAACAAACGCTCATCGTCCCAATCGGATCTGCCTACACCCAAAGTGTCGAAAAGGAAGTCGGCTATCCAGCTCGAGACCAAAACCAGTCCTCCTCCTGTCGTTGCCCTCAAGAAGCCCCCGTTCTCGCGTCTGATTCGATTCTATCCAGCAGGCACTCCCTACAATGAGTCATACGAGAAAATCGGCGAGCCCGTCGATCCCGACGTAGATGTAGGACTCGCCCTTTCTCGCGACGAAACTGTGCTTGTCAACGTCTACTCGGGCTGGACTGTCCTGGATCCAGAAGAGCCGACAGGCGAGCAAGAATCGGTTGGAATGCTACTCTGCCCGCTCCGTGAGGAAGAATATGGAACGGTCCGTTGCATTGGGCTGAATTACATCTCACACGCACAGGAGGTCGGTCTGGAGCTCCCAACAGTCCCAACCGTATTCTTGAAGCCTCCAACTTCTTTGGCTGGCCCAGAAGATTATACAGTCATCCCGCAACCTTTTGTCAAGGATGATGCTGCCGATTACGAGGCCGAAGTAGCGCTCATCATTGATCAAGAGTGCAAGAACGTTAGCGAGGACGAGGCTATGGATTATCTGCTTGGTATCACTGCCGCCAATGACGTCTCGTCCCGCGTTGCCCAATTTGCCCAGTCCCAATGGTGCTATTCCAAGGGCTTTGACGGCTCATGTCCCATCGGACCCGCTATCGTCCATCGAGATGCTATCAAGGACTATGCCAAAGTCCAGATCGAGGCAAAGCTCAACGATCAAGTCGTGCAGAAGAGCGATCTGAGCGATTTGATCTTCTCAATCCCCAAAATCATCTCTTTCCTCTCGCAGGGCACCACGCTACCAAGAGGCACTGTCATCTTGACCGGCACACCAGCAGGAATCGGCTGGACAACAAAGCCTAGACGCACCCTTCAGGATGGCGACACTTTCACAATCTACGTTTCTCATGGCGTTGGCACTCTGATCAACGAAATCGTACACGAGCATTGACAAAGCAACGCAACGCATCTATCTCTCTTGCACGCAAGACCTTGAATCGATAAATTGCACATCTAGAATGACCTAATTGATAAGTTAGAAGACAGCAAAGTGTCTATCACGTCTCTAGTCTATGTGATCTGAAACTTTGAAAGCGAAGCATCAAAGAGCGAGCTGACCATGTCCAAAGATCAAGCTCGGATCTGGAAAGCGCGCTGCGAACCGCTCGACAGCGACCATGACTTCTTGCGACGCTCCTCGACCACATTCTCCCTGTGTCCACCCTTGTCCGGACTCGGCTTTGGTCTGCCCGTGATGACATCGTTCTCATCACCATACTTGTACCCACCGCTGCTCACGCCATTCGCCTTATCCGCCTTGGCCTTGGCGAGGAAGCTAAAATGTCCACCCACCACCGGTCGAGCCAAGAAATGAATCAGCGGATCCTCGGGCTGTTTTGGGAAACCGCCCGTCGTGCTCTCCATCAGATCCGTCAACGGCGCATCCGTCTTTCCACCCTTGATAAACGCATACAGCAACTCGATGAACAACTTGTGCGTCGCCGCATCATCCGAAGCCGCCGCAGCAAACATCTCCCAATCCGTCTTGGTCCACATATGCCTCGAATCCAAAGGCACTCCATACTTCTCTTGCACCCTCGGATACCATCCATCCTGGATCTTGTACACCACCTCAGGCACCAGGTTCAGATCCAGCATTCGGTCAGCGAGCAAGTTGTACAACGTACCCCAAGAGGCATCGGTCTGGTACGCGAGTTTGGTGTGCGAGGCGTCGTGCGAGATGGCATAGTCTTGCCAGAGCTTGATGTAGGTCGACGAAGTGTTGGCGTACGATTTGGCGTCTTTGGTATGGCCAAGCATGTCAGCGATGCGCCCCATGGCAGCGATGGCCTCAATGCCCTTGATAGCAAGGTCGGTCTGGTTGGCCAGCGTGCCGGCAAAGTCATCGGTCGAGAGCTGTTCGGCAGGGATGAGCGAGTCTTCGATCAGGAACTCGGTCCACTGTCGCATGATCTTGTAGTGCTTCTCCAGGAAGGGGAGCGCCTTCGACTTGCCCACGAGTTGAGCCCAGTGAAGCGTCATCCAGATCATGTTGCCCGACTCCTCGACCTGCATAGGCTCGTCGTTACCGTCGTTATGACCAAAGGCGTTCGGGTAGACACCCAGATCGTGAACGCACCACTTGTTCGGGTACAGACCGGACTCGGTATACTCGAAGATGGGAAGCATCAAGTCCCGCAGCAGGTCCGGATTCGTATACGAAAGCACGGGGAAGAGAGGGAAGATGACATCGACAGTCGACATGTCACCATTCGACGAGATCTCCTTGAGGAAAAGGAGCGTATCCGAAGTGTTGTACCTGCCCTTGGAGTCCTTGCTAACCGTGATCTCAAAGGTAGCGAAAGCCTGACGCAACGAAAGCTGGGTGATAGCAGCATACTGATCACCGACTTCGCCACCACCGACAGCAGCCCTCGAATCCTCGAGCACCTGCTCATCAAACGCCTTGGCCTTGTTGAGAGCCGACTCAAAGTCGTTCATGAAAAAGGCAACAGCATCCTCAAGCTTGTCACCAAACTTGGTCTGCCAGTATCCGTAACGATCCTCCTGATAGCTCTTGGTCGAGTTGGTGCCGGGATACTTGGCACGGATGTAGTTGACATAAGGCGTGCGCATGTGTCCAACAACGAAAAGCGCATCCTTGTCGGCATGCTTGGCATCAAAGTCGATCGCAAAGGCAAACGAGTTGTCCGGACCCAGCACAGGACCGTGGTCGAACGAGAGCTTACCCCTGTCGATAAACTCGGTGTGGGTGACAACATTGTTGTTGTTACGCGAGTAGAGTCCGGTATGATTGCGGGCGGCGTAAGTCGCACTACCCCACTCGGCCCGCTGTCGATACTCTGTGTAAACCTGCTGGTGCTTGCGAGTGACAAAGAAGACCGAGGTGTCGTTCTTCTCAAAGTACTGCTGGTCGTAAGGGTAATTCTCATAGTCGTAATCGTGGCCAGTGACCCAACGCTCGTCAATATCCGTGTACAGCTGAATGCTGCGACCCTTGATGGTAGAGGTATCAAGCTCGACGTGCAAGTAGCTGAGTGGCAGACTCTGTCGGAGGTAGTCATCAGGAGTGATGGGCGTCAAAAAAGTCACATTGAACTTGACCTTGTCCGCCTCAAAGGCAAACATGGTGCGAGTCGCCGTGTACTCTGCGCTGAGCTGCTTAGCCGCCGGTCCAGCGCGGACAAGAGTACCAAATCCATTACCCATCCACTCGTAGGTGACATTGTCAATACGAATATAACCAGTCCATCCAAGCCTGAACTCGCCATCAGCACCGTATGACGAAGTCCAGAAGCTCGGCCACTGACCAGCAAGGTAGCCGCCATTTCCAACCCTATTGGGAGGAGTCGAATCTAGGTTGGAGCCCGAGGGAAGCCAGGCGCTCAAGTAAGGGCTTCGCACAGCAAGCGGGAACGAAGGTGGGTTGACAGGCGAGAAGGAGCTCGAAGAGAGCGCCTGCTTACCGTTGGTCAGTCCAGGATTATCTCTGGCGGTACCAGAGGTCGAAGCCGAGTCTGGCGACGAAGAGGCGGGCGTGTAGGCACCGCTGTTCTTTTCACCATCGGTCACAAGCTTGAAGTCCGGCACGTTGAGCTGACCATCTTTGAGGATGGTAGGCTGAGTCTGCTGTACACTCCACTGAACGCCTCGCTGGGTAGGATCAGAGCTGAGCCCGACAAGCTTTGCGTCAGCAGGAAGATGCCTTTCGGAAGCAGGACGACTGAGATCCGCCAAAGCCTCGAACAGAGTGGTGAGACCGCTTGACTTGGCTAGGGATGCTTGCGCTGCTTGAGGACCGGAGAGGAGGAGTGCCCCGACGAGCGCAGAGGCTGTCGACGTAATGGGCAACCGCATCTTGAAGAAGAAGGCTGGGGGATGCTCAGATGGTCTTGATGAGTTTCGTTACCGGACGAGCAATGGACTTGAACAGTCGATGCTAGGAAGCCTTCTTATTTTATAAGTAAGGGTGATGGTCCGAGTGCTGGCAGTCTATGTGGTTGCGTCTGCGCGCGGTAGATCGAAAAGTGATCTGCAGCGGTCGGTCGATGGTCAGTTGTCTCGAGACGACTAGACACGAGTGGCTTTCTTTGACAGGCGCGAGACAAGTTCTCAGGCTCGTGGGATCAATCTTGATGAGACGCAATGATGAATCGAAAAGTCTATCTTGCTATGCCGTTGCAAGTGCAGTGGCGAGGGGGTCTATGCGAGAGGAAGCGACGTTCTAGCGTCTAGCGGCGTCGGCTCTGGTCGGCAATCTTCTTGTGGCAACGATCTTGCCTCTTGACTCGAAAAGGCTGGAGGTGATGAGGGTCGACAGTCGGTAAGAAGTAAGCCGCCTTTGCTGGATCCACCTCTGGAGGGGATTTAAGCTAAAAAGACGCAGGAGGGAGGAGGCGAGGGTGGTGGTGATGAAGTATGTGGGGCGGTCAGGAGGACAGAGGCTTACAGGATGCGGACTAATTGAACGGGGTCCCGTGCACGTACCTAAGCGTGCTTCGAGTGGGGCGAGGGGAGGAGGGCCAGAAGGATGACTGGGAAAGACGAGCTGGCTCTTCCGCTGGTTGCAATGCACAAGGGCAGAGTGGGGAGCATGAATCGAGGCCAGACCCAGTACGATGAAGAAGAAGACGAAGCGAAGCGTCAGGGGCACAAGGTACAGTAGTGGGTCCATGGCCGAGCACCAAGCGGGGATCTGTGAGGCTGGCGCAATTGCCGTGGAGAGGATTTGCATTGCCAGCAATATGTGTGGAGGGAAAGTGGTGCACAAGCGAAGACAGGCGGAAGGGCTGTAACGTCAAGTGACAGATGCTGCCGATCGTCCGGCTGAACCGAGGCGATCAAAGGGCAGCAATCACCGTTTCAGAGCAACTGTCTCTCTCTGTGTCTCAGGATCAGGGCGAAAAAAGCGGCGTCCAAGGTGTCAGTCGAAGGCCCCGCAGTCACGAATCACAGAATACAGTAATGCGATCTGTGGATGATGGCCAATCCATCCAGTCGTTTTGCCGAGGCCAAGTGCACGCGACGTGGGGGAATCCGTCCTTTCCTTGGTCATAAAGAGAGTCATCGGCCAACGGCAATCCGAACTGACTCTCTCTCTCTCCCTTTTTCCTCACACACGAGACGAGTATCAAGACCGACCGTCACGCCAAGCAGGGCGCGCTGAGAGCTCAGATGCATACAGTCACATCTGGCTGTTCTCTTGTGAGAGGGACATGGACACGGACAAGGACACAGACATAAGACGGACTGCTGGAGAATCGGAAGCCAAAGTGTGCAGAGCGGGGACAAGGCAGAGACACAAAGACGGGAAGGGAGCCATTAAAAGGTCGCGCGATTCTGGCTGCAACCATCTGCAAGATGAGGACACCAATTCCCTCTCCCCCTCCCTCTCCTCCCCTTCCGGTCTTTGGCTTTCGATTCAGATGCGAGCGAGCGATGTTATTTGACCTTGTGTTCGCTTCCACCACACTCAATTCTCCCGACTTGGCCAAGTTGTCTTCTGAGGACATGGTGAGTTTCATTCGACTTAGCCGTCGAAAGGTCGGGTCAGATCAGGAACACGTCCTTCCGAACAGGCTCAAGAGAGCCACACCCCGTCGAAGCCCCGCCTGCCACAACTTTGTCGAAAGTGGCACATGAGCTTGTTCAAGCCGTCACCGGACATTCCATCACCAACCCATCCCCCGAAACTCTGTGTGCTGGAGCTTGAGTTTGTATCGAGATCCGCATGTTGCTTCATCCCACAAAGGAGCATGTTGCTGCATGCACGTCGGCATGGTGCGGTGTGGGGGAAACGCCGACGTTCGAATCTATTTTCGGCGAATTTAGATGTTAGATCCGAGTCCGCCACAGTTAACCGAGAAAATCCACTCTCGCTGCTCTTCTTTCACTCAATCTGCCAACTGGAAGACCGGAACACATGTCGTGTGCAAGTTCATAACAGTGCGTGCTGAGAGGTGCAATTATCATTATTGAGCTGTAACATGAGTGTGATGTGTCATTCGAGAGCAAGCCGCTAGATTGAGCGTCATCCAATCTACTCTTCGTCGAGAGCGCCGTTGACCTCCCTGCTGATCCTGTGAACCGCTTTGAGGTAGATCTTGACTGCCTCGGGGTCGACACCTGGTGTAATACCATGACCCAAGTTGGCAATGTAAGCTCCTCCACCACCGAATCCACCCTTTTTGGATCGAAGCATCTCCTCTACCTTGGCCTCGATTGCATCCTTGCCTGCATACAGCACTGCTGGGTCCATGTTACCCTGGAGCGCCAATCGGTGACCAGCCTCGTTCGATCCACTTGCATCCTTGTAGCTCGACTTGCCTGGCGAAGCAAGCTCAACAACCTTACGTGCGACGCATGGCTCAACAGTCCAGTCAAGACCAACAACATCGTAGCCGGCCTTGACCACCTCTGGCAGCGAGTGTCCAAGAGCACCCTTGGCGAAGACGATCAACGGTGGGCAAGGGATCGACTTGGTGGAGAGAATGTCGCGCACAGAGGCAGCGATCGATCGCAGGTATGGAAGAGCGAACTGGCGGAAGTCCGAGGGCGAAAGCTCGCCGGCCCACGAGTCGAATACTTGCAACAACTGAGCACCTGCCTTGACCTGACCCACGAGGAAGTCAGTGCAGACATCAGCGATCCTCTGCAGAAGCTCCTTAGACTCCTCAGGGTACTTGAACAGCCAGGCCTTGGCCTTTTCGAATGTCTTGCTTCCTCCGCCCTCAACCATGTATGCCATTAGAGTCCAGGGGGCACCGCAGAATCCAATCAGCGGCACCTCACCGTCGAGCTTGGTGCGGGTCATTCTGATAGCCTCGTACACGTAGCCGAGCTCCTTCTCCACATCCACCTTCTTCCTCAGCTTGGTTGCAATGTCCTTCGGAGTCACGAGAGGGTCAGGGAAGTGAGGACCTTTGGCAGGCAGCATCTCGACCTCCATACCCATAGCTTGTGGCACAACGAGAATGTCGGAAAAGATGATGGCAGCATCTAGCAGACCAGAGTAACGACGGATGGGCTGAATTGTGATCTCGGAAGCAAGTTCGGGGTCGCGGCAGCACTCGAAGAAGTCGTGGTCCTCTCGGATCTTGCGGAACTCTGGAAGGTATCGACCGGCTTGACGCATGATCCAGCATGGAGCTCGCTCGGTCTGGTGACCACGAGCGGCACGGATGATCAAATCGTTCTTGAGTCCTTCTTCGGGCTTTCGGCATTCCTTCTCCTTTCTCTGGGTGAAGGACTGAAGATGTTGCATACCGGGGATCTTGGATGTCATCTTTGCAAATGTATAGAGAGCACAGTGAGGTGCTGACCGGGAAGAGAGATGCAGGTGAGGAAGTCAGAGAGAGATGGATGAGCTCGGATTCGGAAAAGTGACGAAGACCGACTTCTCTCGCTTGGTTCGGCTACGAAGAAGTGGAGTCTGACCGTCACAAGAGAAAAGAGAGCACTTAGAAAGGCGCACAAGATAGGCAGTGAGTGTGAGTGAGCTGAGGTGGAGTGGAAAGTGTCTGTCAAATCGGAACAAAATGTCGCGTCAGACGGGTCCGATCGACCTTCCGCTGAAAAGTGGGAACAGCAAAGAAGAAGAAAAAAAGGTCGAAAGCGCAGATGACGGTTTTCCCCTTGCCCGATGGGCGAGATCTTCAAGTGGGCAGCCGAACTTGTTTCGACTTCAGGCAGAGAGTATCTTCAAGGGTCCAAGCAAAGACAAAATGCTCATCTTGTGTGTACAGGACAGGCTCGCAGCAAGGCACGGCACTGCATTCGTCATCAATCCCCAAGCGCAAGCCAACACAACGCACAACGAACGGTCGAGCTCCAAGGACAAAGGTATCGAGATTTGTATGGTACACGATTGAATACAGGCAGCAATCCAGCATCATATGCAGACAGGGTTGCCACAGGTCAAGAATGTGTCTCGACCTGATCGCATCTAGACTGGTGCAAGCGTGTGGACGCCACGGTCAACGGGAACTTATGAGTACAAGCCGGCTGTTGTTTCCCTTTGCAGGCCAACGGTCAGCGCAGCAGAGGAGAGGATCGGCGGAACGGAGACAAGACAATGACACATGGGGAAAAAGCCGATAATCTACTGCTCCAATGTAGCAGCCTGAGGCATGTTGGCCTCGTGATCTTTCTTCTGCTGATTCCAAGTCGCCATGTTCTCTGTCGTCTTGTCCTGATACACCCGCCTCTGCTCATCCGTGAGCGCCTTCCATGCTTCCGATACCTTGCCCAGAACTTCAGAGTAGGGCATGCCAGGGTGCTTCTTGCGGATCTCTTGACGCACTTCGTTCTGGAAGAGCAAGTAAGCACTCGGTGGGCGCTTGGGCGCATCGGGGTCACGAAGACGCTTCTCCTTGCGCTTCTGCAACTTGCTCATCTTCTTGGCCGCTTTGCCGTTGGCTCCTGCTGTGCCTGCTGCTGCCGCTGTTTCGGTGCCGGGTGCAGTGACGCCCGGATGCGTGCCGTTGGTGAGGTTGAGAAAATCGAAAGATGTCGGTACACCTGCAGCGCCACCAGCACTCGATACGTTGCCCTGCTGAGCCAATACGAGCGCTGCGACGTTGGGGTTCTGACGAGCTACCACCTTGACGAAGGCATCGCACGAGTCGGCAGCATGACGAAGCTGAGCAGAGAGGCGGCTCACCGCATCGAACATCTGTGATCATACACACGGAGCAAACAAGAGACGTCTCGGCAGACATCCGAAGCAAAACGCGGTCAGCTGATCTGTCTTGAGTGAATAGGTGCGAGATCAACATCATCGATCACTTCTAGCGTCGGAAGGGGCCGACAAGTTGGAGAAGCAAGAAGACAAGTGTCATCGCAAATACTTTGTCCGTCTTGTTATCCCGCTATGTCTGAGCAAAGAACCAACTCACAGACTGACGAGCGATAAAGATGTCATCACCTTGGGCACCAGGATGAGCCATCGCCGGGTTGAACGCGGCATGCTGGTGATGAGCCTGCTGCTGGTGGTGATGCTGATGCGATCCAGCGTGATGTTGATGCCCAGTACCTGTCACTGAGTGCGACAGCAGACCATACTGGTCGAAATTGGCGGCGTTCATGGCGGAAAAGATGGTGGGCGGCGAGGCGACGTCGAGAATCGGACGCTACGATGATGATCGGTAAAGAGCTAGAGATTCCGCAGGAGCGATGATCGTGAAGAGGTGAGTGTTGGCAACGACGATGACAACGACAAAGACGACGACGGAGCTGTTGTGTTGAAGAGGTGCTAGAGCTGAGCAGTGCGGAATTGGACAAGAGTGTTAAGGTGGAGGATCGCGTTGGCGTCGAGTGTGATATGGCGTTGGTGTTAACGCGCCGCGGCGTTGACGCAGTAATAAGTGAGGCGTTTCAAAGCAAGTCGGAATGTAACATCGAGACGGTCAAAATGCATCCGCAACCACACGGATTTTCGATGTCGGCGACGAAGGGTGGACGAACCGAAGCAGGGTAGCGAGACAGAGCCGCGGTGGAAGGGTGCACGCGAAGAACGGACAGCGCGAGGACGCGAATCAGGCACGCGTAGAGCGCAATCGGACGCAAAGGAGAGAACCGAGATCATCGGATCAGTTAGCATGCTACGTCTTGGTATCCTTCGTCTGTCATTGTAGTCCGAGCACTTCTCTGACCATGCGTCTGAGCCTGGGCATCAAAGCATGAAGCATCGAGACACGATGCTTCGAACGGTGAGGGTAGCATGAGTCGCCAAGCTGTACGTGCTCGAGATGTCAAGTTGAGCAAGTCGCGCTTTCTACACAACCACGCGAGCTGACATGGCTCGAGAGCAACACACGCAGAGCGCAGGGTCCGCACTTTTGCTGCTCGCAGAGCCAGGCTGAGAGAAGAACGACGAGGGGCGAAGGACGGCAATTTGCTTTGATTACAAGGCAAGGCGCAGAGCAGACTTACCTGACTTGTACCAAAAGGAAAGTCGCGGTGTAGAAGTGTAGAAAGCGCTTGATTTTGAGTAGAAATGGTCGAAATGATGCAAAGAAGCAGCTTTTACGAGATTGAATCGAAGGTGGAAAGGAAGGAAAAAGGGGGGATTAGCAACCTCGCAAAGGGTTCCAGTATTTCTAGTATTCCAAGTCGATTGGTGTTACACATTCGACCCTTTCGACTAGAACCCGACTTGGAGCGTGCCTAATCCCTGCTTCAAGTCGAGCGCGTTTCTGTAGGCTAAGCGTTGAATTCTCAACTGTATTCCACTCTGGCGCAGGACTATTGACGTCCAACACGCGCTAATTCCGCATTCTCGAGCGTCAATTCAGCCTTCTGTACTGGAAGTAAATACCGATTACAGAGCGTTGAAAGTGTTGGCCAAAGCTTCGAGAATACTTGCCGGCCGGCTAAGCGATACTGTACTGTATTCGCTGCTGCTGAGTTTCAATTGTCTGCGGCCATATTTGCTCGGATGGAATTCGCAACCTACAGTATCTCCAACACCCTGACGATCCCATCCTTATCTTCCGACCTCCATCGACCACCACTGCATTATATCGAGTTTGTTCATACATACTCATTCTGACACACTCTCGTTCTTTGAAAGCTGGGCACAGTGAAAAGGAATCCCGCGGGCTAGGGATCACTTCGAATCAAGCGAATCTCGAGTGCTACTTGGACTTTTGCGCTCCGTTAAAAAGCGCCTAGAGTCTAAGCAGCGGCTTGTATGCCTGCCAATCAAGCTCGAACTGCAAAGCATTGATTGTCTTGACTGTCAAGGAGGATATCTCGACCTCGTCTTGCCACTGTGATTGAGACAGACAACAAAGTCCGTTTAATTGCTCAAAGCAAGCTAGGTCAGGGTCTCGTCCGCGATCGATCAACTCAGTCGCAATCAGCACCCACGAAAGTGCGTTGCCGCCTCCATTGCAACCAGAGCTCACGAGGCAAAGCGCCGTCGTAGCAAGCGATCAGTCCGGTCAGACGGTGCTCGTTTCGTTGGCAGCAAGATCCTGCAGCATACAATCATTCACAAGTGAGTAGCAAACAAAATTACCCCGACCCTACACTACCTTGGCCCAATGTATCAATCAGCGCTGGCTCAGACAGCGGGCGGGCTGAGCATACATGATCCTGAAACGAAACAAAAACAAGAGAGACAGACCCTCTTGAAATTCAACATGATTTTGAAATGCAATTTGGTCACCTTCGAACATTGTAATCGAGTTCATCGAGGCTCGAGTCTAGGCATTCAGCCAGGTGCGGAAGCGGCGAGATCCAAAACGAAAATATGGCGGCAGCAAACCCGCAGTACAGTAGTTCCATCATCTCGGTGGGGACGATGCTCGACAGTAATTTCGAGGCCCCACCACGCGATCACAGACCTCGCCTGATGCAGGCATGAATTCCACTTTTCCTTGCCGAGGAATTGTGATTAACCGTGTCAGTTCAAGCGGACATAACACTGTTTCTCCAAATTGCGGATTCAGGGCTGCCAAACTGTGCATCTGGCTCCCACGGATCTGACCCTCCTTCCGCTCCTAGGTCTGCCTACTCGTCACCGTCCTCTTTTTCGTCCTCGTGATCAGCCTAGGTGTTCATCGGATGGCAGAGCACAATTGTCTTGATGCTCGTGCTTTCGCTGCGAGTACATCATTTGCCTCCGCAGCTAGAGTGACGATCTGTCTTGGGGCGCTGATTCCAGTTCATGTTCACCCAGTACTTCTCGGTCCCTTCTTTCTATTTCAATGCCGTCGATGTGTGTGATACCTGTGTGAAAGAACAACTGCTTACACCTTCTACCGCTTCTGCACTATCATCCCACCCTCTGTAGCATCAAGATGGAACCGCCGCCCGGATACGGCGGATGGCCAATGCAGCCGCATGGCAATCCAGGCCTAGAGTGGCAACTGGGGCCTAACGGCATGCCTCAACCTTCATCTTCGGCCGCGATGCACTCGGTAAGCACGCCATCTTCGTCTTCAAGCATGCCAGGCTACATGGGCGCAGACTATAGCTTCATGTCACCGCAGCACCAGCACCAGCAGCAATACCAACAGCACCAGCACCAGCAGCAGCTGCAGCAGCAGCAGTACCAACAGCAACATCAGCAGCAACACCAACAACATTCCTCGGCTTATTCAACTCAGTATTCGCCTCCACCGCCGATGCATTCATCCAGCGGATATGCGGCTGACTCGATGGCCATCAACGCTTCCACCTTTCATGGACTGCAGGCATTGTATCCGAATGCTTCACCCGAAGAGCTGATCATGGCGTCACTCCCACCTCCTGGCAGACCGCAACCGCAGTCAGCTCACATGATTCAATCTCAGCCACTCATGCAGTCGCAATACCAACATCAATCGCCGCCGCAGCAGTATGCTCCACAGAGCACGCAATCCATGCATGCACCGTCGCCTTATGCGCAGCAGTATTCGCAGATGGACATGCAGGGTTCGAGTTCCGGTCAGTCGCTCGCCGATGCATTGGCCTTCTCGACACCATCATCATCGCAATTCCGGGTTAGCCAAGTTCAGGAAAGCGGGCAGCTAGCTTCAGCTTCATCGGCTCCCACCGGCAATGCCCTGCCGACTGGGCAAGTCAATCAGTCTACGCCCGAGGTGAAAGCGGCCGCTTCGGGAGCAGAGGCGAAGAAGAACACCAAGTTGCGTCAGACAAAGCTTGCTTTCCTCCCTGGTGTCGCTCATGTTGTCAGCAAAGAAAGTTCGCCGTCCACACTGGTTCCACCAAACGCCTCGAATGCTACTGGATCATCTGCCAGCAACACAGAAGCAATCGTGATCCCCGACACTGGATCCGAGCCTGGCACACCTCCTCTGCCACCTGCCAGAGCGCTAGCAGCCAGACCTCCTTCGACCGCCAGCAGCGCCGCTACTTCGAAGGCCGCAACATCGGCGCCGAGCGCGGATACGCTGCTTTGGAACCGGGCGAAGCAACATCTCGGTCGCTTGGCAGTTGAGCAGAAGCCCGAGACATCAGCACGAGAGCTCATCAAGCTTCTTTGCGAGTTCGATTCCGACGGTCGATTCCGCCGACCAGTCCCGACAGGATCGGAGGTGCGCAACACGATTGTCACGAATCTCCAAAGCATCGCAATTCTGGAAAAGGGCCGCGGCTACACTGAATCAGGACGTCGAAAGTTCTTCAGCGCATGGATGGCGAGTCCTGCAGCACGACATATCCTTTCGAGCTGGCTGAAACAGACCTTCCCTCCCAAAAAGGTGACAGAAGGCGTTGCGGATCTCAGTCGAAGGTACAAAGACACGCTGTTGCCGCTTCTCAGCGTGTTGGACTACGTTCCCATGCGCAAGGCTTACCTCACCGATGAGGCAGGTCTGGGTAAGGCGATCACGGGAGCTTCTCTGCGTGCTGTCGACAATGGTGCGCGCAAGCTGGCGGTGGCCCTGAAGGCCAAATGGACCAAGGTGATCGAAACGGAAGATTCGATGAGCGCCAAAGCACGTCCTGCCTCAACAGCAGCGAGTGCTAGCTCGGCGAGCTCGGGTGCGGCCAAGCGCAAGCCATCTGACAGCGCAAGTGCAAGCGACAGCAGCATCAAGAGGTACAAATCAGCGGCATCGGTCGCGCCCAGCTCTGCCGGTGTCAAGACGACCAAAACAGCACCGATTGCGTCGAGCAGCGCCAACACCAAGCCAGGATTGTTGTTCTTCGGCGGCTCGAACACTGTCAAGAAGCATCCATCGGCGAGTACAAGCAACAGCAGTGCTGCTGGTGCTGCCAGTGGAGCTACGAGAAGGAATGCTGGTCAGGATGTGATGAATCTGCTCGGCACTCTGAGCGGTGGCAATGGCAGCGATCGCACAGCCGCTGGTCAAGTGAGGCGAGAGGGATCTGCGAGCGGAGAACAGGAGAAGAAGAAGGTCAAGAAGCGTGTGACATGGAAGGATGATAGCGAGCTGTGCGCCATCAAGCTAATTGAGCCGGCGGATTACGGCCAAGATGATGCACAGCACGCCGAGTTGATGGAGAGGGGATTGGAAGGTCTGGAGCACGATGAGGGAGATGCGCTGAGGCAGTCGTTCAGTACAATGGAAGAACAGATTGACTGGTATGAGCCTCGTGAGGTGTTGGGGATCTTTGTGAGCGAGGATGTGGGTCCAACGGGAAGCGAGTCTGTGGAAGGTCCGTATCAGACGCAAAGGAACGCGTCGCTGGCAGAGACTGTCTACGAGGAGGGTCAAGAGCCTGGTTGTCCGGACGAGAGTCAGCTCGAGCAGGAAGGAGCGGTTTCGAAGCTGAAGGAGGAGGACTTGCCAGAGGAGCTCAGGGCAGATGCAACATTGGAGTTTGGTTTGCCAGAAGAGTGGAGCCCAGGCGAATTTGCAGAGGAGGAGGAAGATGTTGGCATGGGAGAAGAAATTGAAGACAGGAAGGAGGAATCCAGTGCAGCAGCACCAGCACCAGCAGCACCAGCAGCAAATAATGCTTCTGCATCGAACAACATCAGTGAGTTGCTTTCCAAGCTTGCTCCTCTCGTTCCAGGTGCCGGTACTTCAGCTGCGACTCCGCAGGCGGCGGCGACAGCAGCAGCGGCGATACCGAATCTGGACGCCAATGCGCTACAAGCACTGCTTGCCAAGACAAACGGTGGAGTGGCTGCGGTGGATGCTGTTCGAGCAGCTGGTACTTCGAAGAACGGTACAACGAACGACCTCTCGTCGCTACTATCGAGCTTGTCCTCCAGCTTCAAGGCTGCACCGCCGCAAGCAACGAGCAGTCTGGCAAACGAGGGCGACAATGGAAGCTATTGGCAGCGTTCGTACCGCGAGAATAGTGGTGGCGCCAGCCGTGCCGCAGAAAGCTATCCTGGCGAATATCAGCAGGACTACTCGACCAGAGGCGGCGGTGGAGGAGATTATTACCAGCCTGAGCCGTCGTCAGAGTATGATCAAAAATCGCATTACGGGCAAGGGTCTTCGTACGGACACCAGTCTGGATATGGCCAGCATGGAGAGTGGCACGATCAGCAGAGCTATGGTGGAAACAGCGGTGGCTGGCAATCCAAGATGCATACAAAGCCTTGCAAGTTCTATGCCAAGGGCAATTGCTTCCGCGGCAACTCGTGTCATTTCCGTCACGAGTAGTTGGCTTCTCAGCCTGCGATATTTGTAGCGACATTTGTAGGAACAATGAGATCATGGCAGGATCATTCGATGATCCTCCTAGATTTATCGCATTTGTCTCGAACATTGACGGTTGTGTGAGCCCTAGACTGCGCCGAAGGAGCGAGCGATGAAATGCACAAATGAAGTTGTTGCGTGGTTGATGTTGATGCAGGGTCCTGTTGGCTTCATAAGATGGCATCCACGATCTTGACTCGGTTGGCTTAGCTGGCTAGGGTCCAACCGACTTGTGATTTTGCGTGGTCAGCAGATATGAAATTTCAGGCTGCTTGCAAGTGGAGGAATTTGGCAATGCATTTCGGGGCTGAGCGGCTGGCTGACTATGCGCCCAAATCATGATTTGATGCATGTCTCCTGCGCGTCTCCACACTTTTCAGCAACCGTCAAGGTGACACGTTCGCCATTGACAGCCACCACCTTCTTCGTCTTCAGTCTCTCCTAGACTCCACGTCGACGCTGCTATCAGCAACTTCAACCTCTTCGCAGACATCTCAAGCAAGTTCACGTGGCTGTCCACCGTCACAAACAATTTACAGAGTAGCAACACAAGCACGCCCAAGGTGGCAAGTTCTACTGCGGATCAGATAGAATGACAGACGAGATGGTTCCGCCGGCTTCGACATGGCGAGAAGCCGAAGAGAATGTGCTGTCATGTACAGCGCAGATCATGAATCAGGCAGTCGAGATCCTTCGCTCGAAAAGCATGACCGACAAAGCGTACACGTTCGAGAGCACGATCATGGCAGGCTCGACGCCGGGCAAGCATTTCCGACATGTTTTGGACCACTTGCGCATCTTGTTGGACGCTATCGAGCATTGGAAAGCGAGCGCTCCGTTGAGGCGATCGAAACCCGACTCGGATCCATCTTCCACGTTTGCGAAGGCAAGCCGTGCTGCTGAGCCCAAGCGTGTGTTGCGGGTAGACTACGACTCACGTATTGCATCCAAGATCCCCCACGTCGAGACGTCGGTCCAGGCGTCATTGCGAGAGTTCGAGTCGACCATCAGTCGACTGTATCGCATTTTTGATGGTTCGGATGGTGCGCTGTATTCGCAGCCGTTGCGATTGTGTGCAACCACGCCATTCGTGGTGGAGATGGACAGCACAGTAGGCCGAGAGCTTTGGTTCTGTGGTCTGCATGCGATTCATCACTATGCGCTGGCGAGGGTGATCTTGGTGCAGGAGCTCAAGTTGAAGGGCGTGGACTCGCAATTTGGTGTAGCTCCAAGCACATTGGTGCACCGCGAATGGCGCAAAGAATCGGCACGTGCTGATCCTTCTCACGATGCATTGGCGCAGGGCAAGAAGGCGGAACTGCCGTCTGCAGAGCAAGCGTCACAAAAGACACGTCGTGGGTTGTCGTCATCATCATCATCTCAAGAATCACGCTCGATGCGATCGCAGTCCGGCCATCATCAACTTAAATCGAAACTCTGAGAGGTTCACATTTCCTTTCTTGTCCCTAGCATGTACACGCATCAGCATTTTAGCATCACTGCATTTCTTTTTAGCTTGTAATGAACAATACCTGTGCTCTTGTTGTCAACACGTTCAAGTGAGAAGAGGTCCCGACGTTCGAAAGGAGAATGACATATGCAGGGGTTCGATGCAAGTCAGAGGCTGAGAGTCGGAAGTGTGGAGAGAATTAATTTCGCACTCAAAAGAAAATGGCCAAAGAAAGAAAATAATGACGAGAAATGCAGGCAGAAAAGCAACGTATCGGGTGGAAGCCGTATTTGGGTAGCCGATTCTCTTGATCCGATTCAGCCTTCGTAGACGTATGCAACCCTTGACTCCGGCAGAACGTTCGTCTTTCTGTCGACTCAGGAGCTTACTTTACCCATATTGCCGGATTGTCCACCACGCGATCCGAGAAAGCTCGGGTGACAACTTTCAACAAGACTGCAATCGGTTTGGAGCGGACTTTGGCCGAGCTTTGTTCGCCGGGAATCAGCGAGTCTCGCCGTGCTGGACGGATGGCTTCTAAGCGTCGGGAAGAGAAGTTGAGCAAGCTAGCGTGTGGGTGGGCCCTGTCAAGTCGATCTGCAAAGCAAATCTCGAGCAAGCCACCTTCTGAGCAGCTTGCCACAATGTCAAACCGCCCCGCACAATCGACAGCAACAGGGCGCAAGGTCCCGCGTGGAAAGAAGGAGGAGTACAGAATCTTCTTCTTTACCGCATGGGACGGTGACGCATGCCACTTTGCTTCGCGTGCATGTTGATCTCGAAACGAGGATTCTATCGAGATGCATGGTGCGCTAGCTTGATGTACTGAACAGCACTGTACAGTGAGTTAGCATGCTGTCAGATGGTCCGAGTGTGGTGCGTTCAACTTTCGATTAGTGTAGCATGCAACACTCAACTCGGATTCGTTAGCATGGTGTACGCCCACAGCGGACCGAGTGCTTCCTATCCGATTGCTATCATTTGGAACGACGCCAGGAAAGGGTTTAAAATGATCAACGTAAAAGTACCATACTCAACAAGACGATACTGTACTGTAACACTTTGCTACCTCACCGACGAGATGATTTGCTTGCTGACCGAGAGTAGTCATGCACATGCTTGCAGGTAGAGCAAAGGTGGCTTGGTATGCAATATGCGAAAGAAAGACAGCGTCGCTGCACTCGGACAATGTCACATCAAACAGTACAGTACAGTACATCATTACTATATTGTGATTGCAGTCACTACTGTACAAAGGAGCCAGCCATCAACACAACACATTGACCTCCCATTTGAACTCTTCAAAATCTTCTTTTGTTGGATGCACGCCATACCCTTTACCTGCACATTTCAGAAAAGAAGGGCCAACGGTGCTCTCCGAAGCGTGCAGAAGATTAAAAACTTGACAAATCACAATTTCAAAAGCGAAGCAGCGTGCAATTTCTTGGCGCATTTTTGTTGCAGCATACACGCGCGCGTTGAATTGATGTTGATTGGCACTCCGCAACCCTTTGCAGATTTCAGTGTTGTTCTTCCCGAACGAACACAGTGCACAAAACCAGTGTCGACGCAAAGGACGATCTCATGCGCTGTACGCGAATTTGCTTGGCATTCCTATTTTCAGAGCGCATTTTCGCTGAGCAACCTTTCAAACTTGGCGCTTCCTCTCGACTCCCGAACCGTACCGTAGCAAGAACAAGTTTCCTCCTCTGATACAGTACAGTAGCGACGCACAGCCTGCAAACCCTCTCGGTGAATGTCTCTGCTTGGTAGTCATGATGCGTCGGTGAAGCGACGACATCGTTTCAAATCATTCGGGCTCGGGCTGTCTTCCTGGTCTGTTTTTGCGTATCCTGACATGAAGAAGCGGTGCAAACAAGACAGCGACCGGTCATTCAATTCAGCGCGCATGAAGAAAATCGCCGCAGATACCTTGAGCCTGGGAGCCTTTAACCAGTCTAACTCTGAGCCTATCTAGGACGACATTGTGGCTGCAGTGTTGATCCAGAGCCCGTAAAATTGAATGTCAAGTCCGAGAAGAGAGGAGATAGAGGGAGCGAGCGTTGCGTGAATACATGCGGTGGGGCAGTGGGATTGAAAAGTGCGTTTGCTCTTTGCAGTGAATGAATCTGCAGGCAGTACAGTACTCGGTGTCACCGTTTGTGCTGCATCAGGCAGCAAACGCAACACGGAATGCAATGAAACGCAGATCCTCTCCTCTCCTCTTCCGCTGGCGTTGACGGGCGGATACTCTGCAGGCCCGACGGTCAGTTGTCCGTGACTGCTCATCTGCCTTTCTACTCAATTCTCCTTGGCCAAGAGACGGGATTCCTTCGGATCGTCCGGTGACGGCGGCCCCTTTCTCTGCATCATGTTCTTGTTGTTCTTTGCGTACATTCGGCTGTCGTCTCCGCAGGTTTGCACGCTGTATCTTGCATTGTCCGTACGTTTCTCGAGAGTCTAGTTACTGTACTGTAATGTACAACACAGTAGTGTTGCTGCAGCTGCAATGTGGCAAAAAGGAATTGGGATCATCTTTTTTTGCAACCGAGACGTCTTACTTGATCGATTCTCTGACGGTACAGTGGGCTAGGCTGTGCGGCAAGTGTGTGCGTGTGTGTGTGTGTTGGTCTCAGGAGGCGGGAGCTCTCCGGGAATTGTTCGACTGCCACACCGAATCAAATCGATCAGCTTGAACCCCCGACTACTGACATTTCTCGCCTCTGACCCTATCGCTTCACCTTTACCAGTCGATTCCCGACGCTAGCTCATGCTGTGCAAGTTCACTTCGCTTCCACTCAGTTCTACTTTTGAGCCCCTGCAATCCGATGCTTGCTCGCTGCAGAAAATGAATGAAGCGGGTCCTCTCGGTGGCTGGACCAGAGTCATGTTTTGATTAAAGCAGAGCGAGACTCGAGTCCGATTCAGACTGCAGCGCCACAAATGCTGAAACAGCCGTCGGTTGGCTTGCAGTGGTGAGAGGCAGACAGAGTGAGAGGCCGACACAGAAAGAGAGAGAGAGAGAGTCTGGCTCGGGCTTGCGTGGGTTTCTCTCTCGAAAGTGTGAGTTTGCGTCTGTATTCGCTTGTAGGTTCTGCTGCACTGTTTGTGCAAACATACTGTACACATTTCAATCACGCACGCGCGCTTCGCCCACACTCTTGAAGGAAACCCACTACTGTACTGGATCATCCACCCTCTCCTGTTGCGCCCCCTATCGCTCCTCTTGCTGCTCCTCTGCTCTTTCATCTAGACTCATCCCTCTCGGCTGCTGTCACTTTGCTGTGTGTTGTGTGTGTGTTGCAGGCGAGTGAGTTTCGATTCGCTGGATGGAGGCATACATACAAGGTCGTCGGTGTCTAACCTTGTCTCTTCCATCCCCTCTCCTTGCCTTCCTTCCTCTCCTTCCTTCCTCACCTTCTCCACCTTTGCTCATCATCGACGTCGCAGACATCTTGTCTCTTCACCTTCACCTTCCTTTTCGACTCGTATCTCACAGCATCCTCTTTCCGCCACCAGGAATCGGATCTTCACCTCTTTCAGTTTCAGTTTCTCCCTCTTCACAAAAATCAACAACATTAACATCAACAACAAGATGAAGGCTGCCGCTGCTGTTCTCGTCGCCCTCGCTGCTGGTGCTTCCGCCCAGTCGGTCCCCCCTTTCCGTTACGGAACCCCTTCCCCCGACTATCCTGGTGTCAAGGGTACCAACAGGAATGGACCTACCAACCCTGCTAGACCTCAGATGAACACTCCCATCAACCAGACCTCTGACTCGCGTCTCGCCTCGCTCAACTCGATCGATGACTGGTGCACTTTCGCCCCTCAGGTTCCCGGTACCATCGTCGGCAACGTCGAGGGTGAGACCGTCGCTTACTGCACCAAGCCCCGTAACAACGCCCGTGTTATCGTAAGTTTCCACGCCAACTTCAGCTGCACTTAGCATTTAACAACGAAGGGATTAGCACGTCTGACCAAATAATCATCATCATACATGCCCCTCTTATTCTTCGCTCTCGTTTCCATGCTGTACAGCCCGACGGTACCGTCACTGGTGCTCACTTTGTCAAGACTCCCCTCTACGTTCAGTTGATGGCTCTTGGTGACTTCACCAAAATCGGTCTCGTTGCTGGTGACGAGGGTGGTGAGCTCGACCCCCACGGTGCTACCAACATGGGTAACCCCGTCGGTGGTAACGTCACCTCCAATGTCTCTGGTCAGGATGTTTTCTACGAGGAGTGGATGAACTACGTTTCGTACAACCAGGTCTGCTTCCGTATCTGCATTGCCGGTTCCGAGGAGGCTCCTACTGCTCTCGAGTGCGAGCACGAGCTCGACGTCATGGGATGCAACTTTGTCATGCCCGGTAACTACGCCGACAACGTCTTCGAGACCTGCGATGGTGACGCTGCTTACCCTCCTGGTCTCTTCCCCGATGGCAACGGTCAGACCTCCACCTTCCACCAGTTCTTCACTGGCGAGTACGTCGCCAACGGTGTTACTTACTCCTACACCAACGGTGCTGCCGACCAGACCACCCCCACTGCTGCTTACTCGACCCCTAGCACCTCGAACTGCCAGACCACCGCCACCATCTCGAACGGCATCAAGTCGATCGTCCCCACTTCGTCGGCTGCTTCCTCTTCGTCTTCGTCTTCTGCTTCCGCTTCGCAGTCCACTGCTCGTGCTTCTGGCTCGCAGTCCGGCTCCAACGCTTCGCAGTCCGGCTCTGGCTCTTCGTCTGGCTCCAGCACCGGCTCTTCCTCCGGCAGCAGCTCCGGCTCCACCTCGGGTGCTTCTTCCATGGCTGCCTCTGCTTTCGGCCTTGTCGCTTCCGTCGCCGCTGTCGTCGCCGGTGCTTACCTCCTCTAAGCATGCATTGCTTTTTGGCTTAGGTGCTCTGCGCCGCCTTCCTTCTCTCTAGCATTGCTTCATTTTCACTTTCTCAACTGTTGATTCTTTTGTTGATCTGTCTCGGCGTCACATTGGTTCGGCATCGGCATTGTTGTTTTCACACACCTTCACTCTCATTCTCACTCTGACACATACACTCATCTTGATTCTTGATGTGCTGCTCAGCAACTTGGGTGCTAAGTTATCTTGATTCGCCTCGCGCACGTGCTCGAGACAGACGTGCTGCGTATCTTTTCTTATGGACAATCATCCCTTTTCTTCTAATCCCTATAGAGTTTGACTTGGCATTGTGTGGAAAGATGGAAAATGTGTGCTTGAACAAAGAGTCGGATGGGGCTAACGAGGTGGGTAGGGAGGCGAAAGTCGACTGATTCGACTGGGTATCTTGTGTGACAGGAATGGGGATGCAGCTGTCTTGACAAAGCGATCGAGGACCTGAACCTGAACCTGAACCTGCTATCGAGCTTGCGAGCTCAGGACAGGGCATTTCTAGGAGCATGAGGCATATTCAATTCCTTCTCCTTGTTCTTGACCATCTTGTTCTGCCAATCCCTCACTCTTGCTGCATAGAATTCTCGATGGAGTGAATAGGTGGCGTGGATGGGATGCTCCTTGTCGAGATTATTCGCACTTGGCGCAGCCTTGGCTGTTGCAACTGCTGCTGTTGCTGGAGGGGCTTCAGTGGGGATCTGACTGATCGCGCTCGATGCAAGACCCGAAACGGTCGAAGTGACGGTGGAGAAGACACTCCCTGCCACCGACATGGCCGAGAAGGGCTTTGCATCTTTCTTGTCGTCTTTGGCAGCGTCTTTGGCTTTGAGCTTGGCCTCGTACTCCTTCTTGATCTTTTCGATTTCGTCTTGACTTACTTTGTCAGGAAGCCTCTCTCCCGTGGCTGTCGTTGTGCTTGCGGATGCTGCTGCGGTGGGGGTGCCGGCGGGATCGGATTGCTTAGTCGCAAAGTGACGGTCGGCGAGATGAGCATGGCAGACGTAGAGGAAGTCGAGGGTGGGTATAGACTGCGAGACGAGGACGTGTGGGGTTTGCTTGTAGCAGACAAAGCAGGATCTGGGTGTCCCGGCTTTGCGGTGGATGTAAGAGTTGGTTGGCTGTGAGGGGGCAACACAGATAGACTAGCTTCTCGAGTCAGTCAATGTGTGTAGAAGACAATCGGACGATGAGTCGAGGCTTACCTTGCCGTTGGCCGCCATGATTTTAGCAGCTGCTTGTAGAGCGTGACCCTGTCGTGAGATGATCTTGGTCTTGAGGATGTAGTTGCCAAATAAAAAGGATCGTCGTCGATATTATCCGCCAAGCTGGAGTGGAGGCAGCGTGCGTGCGGGGAAGAGGGTGAATCGAACATCGGCTTCCCGATTGAAGCGATTTTTCATTGATGCGCAGAAATCAAAATTCTTTCGTCAGAAATTTATGTGTCCAAAAGCAGCGAAATTCGACTCAGCACGATTTCAGTCACGCTGTGTGTGTGTGTGAGAGAGAGAGAGAGAGAGAGAAAGAGGGAACCGAGTCTGTCTCAGCGCATCGGCGACTTCCTTTCGGGCAGGGAAAAAAGTGTCAAGAAGACACTGATTTTTGATGAATCCGTGCATCCGCAATCTGCGCAATCTGCGCAGTCGGCTCAGTTCATCTTTCCTCATCACCATCGCCATCAACTTTCCTCTACACCGCTCCTTTCTACATTTGCAGCTTAGTTTGCTCTAGCATCGGCAACCACATTCGTTTCCATCACTACGTTTGATTGCATCACCCACAGAACAAGCTTGTGATATCTTCTCGGAAACACGCAGCTCGACGCTCGACGCTCGACGACCCTTTTTTCTCTCTCGTTCGTTTGAGCCTCAAATCACGACTCAAGTTTGGCAGTCGTCATCGCAGCAATTATCTGCATATCCTTCTGTCTCCATCACTGAGCTCGAATTGGCGACGTCCGTTCGACTTTCACCAAACACAGCATGGGTGTTCCCGCTCTTTTCAGATGGCTTTCCAAAAAGTATCCTCGCATCGTCTCCTCGGTGCAGGAGGAAGATCCCAAAACAGCTCCCGGTCCAGATGGAACCGTGATCACATTACCTCTCGACACTTCGACGCCCAATCCAAACGGCGAGGAGTTTGACTGTTTATACCTAGATATGAATGGTATCGTACATCCATGTACTCATCCAGAAGGCAAACCCGCTCCTGAGACCGAAGAGGAGATGATGGTCGAAGTCTTTGCCTACACTGAACGCGTCGTCAGTATGGTCCGTCCACGTCGTCTTCTCATGATGGCGATCGATGGTGTCGCGCCTCGTGCAAAGATGAACCAGCAGCGTTCGCGTCGTTTCCGTGCCGCCAAAGAGGCTCGTGAGAAGCACGAAGAGAAAGAAGCTGCTTTGGCTGAATGGAAGGCAAAGGGCCTTCCCGTCACAGAAGACGCGCTCGAGTCGAAAAAGGCTTGGGATTCCAACGCAATCACACCAGGCACTCCCTTCATGGATCTGCTCGCGGCGTCGTTGCGCTTTTGGGTCGCGCACAAGATCAATACCGATCCCGGGTGGAAAGATGTCCAGGTCATCATTTCCGATGCTAGTGTTCCCGGTGAAGGAGAACACAAGATCATGGAACACATTCGTCGTCAACGCTCTCATCCCGAGCACGACCCCAACACAAAGCATGTCATCTACGGTCTCGATGCTGATCTCATCATGCTCTCTCTCGCCACGCACGAACCTTACTTCAAAGTGCTTCGTGAGGATGTTTTTGCTTCCGACAACAAACCCAAGACTTGCAACCTCTGCGGTCAGCCAGGCCACTTCGCTGCCAGTTGCAAGGGCAAACCAAAGGAGAAGTCGGGTCAGCACGACGAAAAGGCGCTCACTCCCCCCGAGAAGAAGCCTTTCATCTTCCTTGATGTTGCCACACTACGCGAGTATCTTGAGGTCGAACTCAACATCCCGCAATTGCCATTTGCATTCGACTTGGAACGGGCTATTGACGACTGGGTCTTCCTCATCTTCTTCGTCGGTAACGATTTCTTGCCCCATCTTCCTTCGCTCGAGATTCGTGATGGTGCCATCGATACCCTCCTCAAGATCTGGAAGAAGGAACTGCCGGCGATGGGCGGCTACCTCACGAACCATGGTAAGGTCGAGCTTGCCCGCGCTCAGCTCATTCTCAACGGCCTTGCTTCGCAAGAAGACGAAATCTTCCGTCGCAGGAAGGAGGATGAGGACAGGCGCGAGAACAACAAGAAACGCCGCGAGGAGATGCAGAAGCGTCGCGAAGCCGAACTTGACGAGGGCAACTTCGGTAATGGATCCATGGTCCAGGTCATGACCAGGAAACGTCCCGCTCACGAGACCGAGAAGCCCGCTTTTAATGGTGCCTCTGCTCAGGATCTACGCGACCAGGCCAACAGCAGCAACAAGTCGTACGACTCGAGAAAGAAGGCAGTCATCCTTGGTGGTGACAACAATCAGGTTGTGCGTGATCGCAATGCTGCTAGGCAGGCTAACATGGACGCCGCTGAAGCGCTCAAAGCTGAGCTCATGGCCGGTGCAGAGACCAAGAAGGAGGAAGCCGCGGACGCTGATGCTGATGCAGAGCCTCCCGTCAAGAAAGTCAAGACCGAATCTGGCGCCGAGCCAGTCGTGGCTGGCGATGCTGAAAAGCAGGAGAACGGCGACGATCAAGCTGTAAAGGCTGATGACGAAGAAGCCGACGCCAATGCTGAAGCTGATGCAGACGCCGACGACGACGATGACAACGCTGATGAGGACAACGAAGATGTCGACCCCGTCACCACCATCAAGAAGCGTACCGTCAACGCCGATGGCACCGTCGACTACGAAGACACTGTCAAGATGTGGGAGCCCGGATACCGCGAGCGCTACTATCGCGAAAAGTTTGGCGTCGATCTCTCGGATACCGACTTCCGTCGTCAAGTCGTCAAATCTTACATCGAGGGCCTTAGCTGGGTTCTCGCTTACTACTACCAAGGAGTCCCTTCTTGGCAATGGTACTATCCCTTCCACTTTTCTCCCTTCGCTGCCGACTTTGAGGATCTCGAATCGCTCGACATCAAATTCGAACTCGGTGCCCCCTTCAAGCCTTTCGAACAGCTCATGGGTGTACTTCCCGCCGACTCGCGTGCTAGTATCCCTGAGGCCTTCCATCCGCTTATGACCGAGTCGAGCTCAGAGATTATCGACTTCTATCCGAGCGAGTTTGAGATCGACATGAACGGAAAGAAGATGGCTTGGCAAGGTGTGGCGCTTCTCCCCTTCATCGACGAGAAGCGTCTCCTCGATGCCCTCAAGGAGAAGTACCCCCTCCTTTCTGAGGATGAGGTGCGTCGTAACGGCTTCGGCAACAACACTCTGTTTGTTGGCAACGAATCTCGACTTTACGAATTCCTCTGCGAAGAGATCTACACGAAGAAGGCTTCAAGCGATGAAGAGAAGCGTATCCCCGTCAACCCGGCACTCAGCGGCGGTATTACGGGCTACGTCAAACCCGACCCCGTCTGCGTTCCTGGATCGACCTTCAATTCGCCGCTCACAAGTCAGGATCTGCATGACATCCACAACGATCGATCCATTTCGGTACTCTACGATTTCCCCGAGCAGAAGACGCCGCATAGGTCGGTGCTGTTGAAGGGATTGAGGCCGCCGAAGAGGACGTTGACCGCGGCCGAGATCGATTGGGTCAAGAGGGGCAGTCCGGATAACAGGGGTAGGGGTAGAGGTAGGGGTGGTGGAGGATTCGGTGGACCGGGAAGGGACTTCCATAGGAATCAGAACCATAATGGTGGTGGACAGGGACAGGGACAGGGTGGATACAGGAATGGCAACGGCGGCGGTGGGTATGGTCAGCATAACGGCTCCAATGCTGGTTACGGTGGACATGGCAATGGAAGCTATGGAGGCGAGTATCAGCAATATCCTCAAGCTAATGCGTATGGTGGTGGAGGGTATGGCGGATACGGTAGCAGTGGAGGGTATGGCGGTCCCGCTCAACCTGCCTATGGCGGTAATGGAGGAGGATATGGAGGTTACGGAGGGTACGGTGGCGCCCCACAATCCTCTTACGGCGGGTATGGCGCTGCCGACCCCTACGCTGGCTATGGCGGGAGTGGTGGAGGATATGGAGGATATGGAGGTTCAGCCTACGCCCCACCTCCGCCTTCCAACGCCCCTACAGGTCCAAAGAGGGATGATCGATATGCAGCTTACACTCAACATAGCACTCACGTCGGCGGCGGCGGCGGGCGAGGCGGTCGTTCCAACCACAATACCGGGGGAGGGTATCAAGGCTTGCCCAGTCTAGGTGGCCCCCCACCTCCAGCAGCGGGAGGATATGGTGGCTACGGCGGTGGTGCTGGTGGAGCTCCTCCTGCTGCATATGGTGGATACGGTGCAGGTGGTGCAAGTTATGGAGGATACGGTGGTGGAGGTGCCGGGTATGGTGCTCCGCCTCCGGCGCAAGGTGGTGGTAGAGGTGGAAGAGGCGGAGGCAGAGGAGGTCGCGGTGGAAGAGGTGGCAACAATCATAATGCCGGGTATGGCGGACACGGAGGTGCTTATGGATCGTTCTACTAATCTCATACCTTGTTCCTAGATTTGTGCACACACACTCAAGATGGAATCATATGATACATTTGCGCATAACACTTTGAATCTAACTTAACGAAAACAAACACAATACACAATGAAGGGAGATGAGAGCGTGGGCGCAAGCAGTCTGCGCATTTGGGGGTCGGAAATTGTTGGGTTCTCACGGGTGGTGGGGGATGGTATGGACTTGGATGTCGATGAAAGCGGGAGGGGGTTTGCGTCGTACTTTGTGGGGTTGGGATGGTTTGGGCGGGATGGATTTTGCGTTTGGGGTGGGGCGAGTGGTAGACGGGCTTGTGTGTGTTGAGCAGGTGTGGGGGAGGTGCGGGAGGTATTGCAGCTCTCCGTCATCCTGGCTTGAATGTGAGGAGTGGCTGTTGGCAGATGAGCCGATGGCAAGAATGGCGAGGTGGGTGTCTGTGCGTGGGGAGCGGGGGGATTCTTGACCGGGGAGGGTGGGGGTGATGTCTACACTCGTGGGGAAGCTGGGGGCCACCTCGTCTGAATTGAAAGGGTGAGCGTCCCAATTGTAGCTCCAGGAAAAGGAGCTAGCTTGAATCCTTGACGGTGGTGGTGTTTTGGGTCGACTCAGACTTGCCACTCTGGAAAGCGGCGATTTGCGCAACGAAGACGATGAAGAAGTATGAGATGAATGCGAAGAGCAGGAATGCGAGCAGTCCGAATCGCTAGAGCCCAAAACGGACTCCTTGATGTCTTCTTTTTCAATCTTGATGGCCTTGAAAGTCGTCATCGTCGTTGTTATTGTTGTTGTTGGTTGCAAGGGCTTGGTTTTCCTCTTCCATCCCCACATCTTCCTTCTAGTAGCTAGGGTGTCCATATCCTTCTCACCGTCTTGTTCGAGTTCCTCTTTGGGTTTCTTTGTGTATCGACAGCAGACAAACACGCCCAGTGCGAGTGTGAGCACCAGGAGCACCACCAAGCCTACAAGGAGGGCGATGTGAATCCTCACCTCCCTGCTTGCCTTGAACAACTGAGCGTCGTTGTTGTTGGTGGAGAGCGAGACGTTGGATGCAACATTCGCGCCTCGACTTTGACTCCTGAGCGAGAGTAGAGTCTGATTCGTCGAGAAGGACGACGTGAACATTGCTTCACCGCCTCTGTTACGCTTTATACAATCACGGGAGGGGATTCGAACGACATCTTTTAAGCCCAAGTCTCATTGTTATATAACATATACCCTCGGCACCTGGTCAAACGGCTGACAAGCGGAAAATGCTGCCTGAGAGACCGCAAAATCAAGCCTCTTTCGATCTCGTCTGCTTGGCGCAGGTCGTGGCGGTGGAAGCCGGAGAAACATGCTCGGTCTCGCCAAGCGTGCCATGTGATGACGATGCGGTGGGATAAGCTTGGAGAGACCTGGTGCATCGCACTTGAGCCGAGCAGAGCACAGAGAGAGAGAGAGAGAGAGAGAGAGAGAGAAGAGGAGGAGGGGGAAACGCGGGAAGCATTTCATGCAGGGTCCAACCATTCGCGGGAAGTGACCAAACCAATGTCCGCTCCTTGCCCTCTCCCTTCCCTCTCTCCCTCTCTCTCTCTCTCGTGTGTGTGTTGCCTGGTCCAAAGGACACATTCACACGCAGACTTCTCAAGCGCATTCGCAAGCTGGCCGTTGGGTCATGAGGGGAATCAAGCGGAGGCAGAAAAGTCTAAGTTTTTGTGCGCGTCGGGCGGGGGAGAGAGAGAGCGGAGAACTTGACTTGGTTCCTGCATACGACCAAGAAGGGCTTTGGGAAAAATTCCCCCCACGTGGGATGCCTGCTCTCCTCTACATACTCGTCAAACAAAGCGCGTGCGAGCTGTCACGAACAGCTTTTTGTCCCAGCAACTCTGTACCGATGACCAACCCGCGTAGATGTATTGCACAGCGGGCAAACGCGCTCTCGTCGCCTCACCTCCCCCCACCCCACTCCTTTCGTACACGAACCCTCTGATGATCAAGTTGCAAAGAACCTAGAGTTCCGCTATCGTAAGAGCAATGCCTTGAGTAGTACAGCAACTATTGATTTTTTTTTGGGCGATCGAAGACGATCGTCATAGCATAAACTTATAGCTCCTGCTTTTGTCCAGCGTCGTGGCCACACCCAAAAAAGCACATGGCCACAGCTTCGTACCTCTCCAAAAGGTGTAGGTCGATGGTCGTTTCAATGCATCGATGCAGTCACACTTCGCGAGACGAGGTCGAATTGAATTCCGGGAAAAAAAATAAAAATCTCACTTTTATCCGCAGCATTTGTACAGTACTGCATGATACTACCAGCCTGACGTGAAATGCAGCCAGTGGGGTTGCGTGAGGTGTGGCAGGCAGGACCAGCGTCAAGCGTGGTGGGAGAACGGGATGCTGGCTTACCTCTCATCACGCTGTCATGTTGCCAGAGCTCACCCAACCCACTGGCGCAGATGTTGGATCGCTCCTCACGCAATGGTGCAGTACCACGCAACGCAGTTACACTAGGTCTACACCTTCACCTTGTCTTTTCTTCTGCAAAGGAGCAATATCTGCAACTCGTGCAAATGGGCGAGAGCGTCTACCCACTTCACCATCACTTCACCAAACGCCCACGTGTTTCTTCCTCCTCTTGTTTCTGTCGCTTTTCCTTCTCTCACCCTGCTAGGCCTTGCCTTGCCTAGCGGACAAGCTTTGCTTCTTCCCACCCTTTATCCTTGAAGCTTGCTCTTAGCGCTCGACCGGGCCCCCCACACGGCGGGCTGACGCCGAACATTGGCTGTAGCTACACCAATTGTAGATCAGATCGGCTAATACCTGTTTCACGTTTTATTAATAGTTGGGCAGCACTAGAGCAGATATAAAGCTAGTTCATTATCAACATATTCCTTTTTGCGATCAGAAGCGATCGTCATACCAGAACAAACCGATACTGTTGACCGATAGCCTGCGTTCCATTCGACAACCCTGCTGTGAAAACCGTTAACCCCACGTTTCGAGAGCGATAGCTCCCAGCTTGTCTGACGATCCTGCAGCCTAGATTGGCAGAGGCAACCTGCAATGCTCGCGTCATCAGCATAGCCTGGGCGCAGAAAGATCGGTCAAGCCCGCAGAGCTATCGGTCTTGAAAGCTAGGGCTGTTGGTCCACACAGCAAGCCACCTGAATTCCGCAATGCCATCGCTCTGTTGCTGTGTTCTTGTCGGTCAACAAGATCGTTCAAGCTGCGACTCTATTGCTTTTGACCGGCCGGACCATTGGTTTTGACTGTAAAAAGGAATCAATGTAAACAGGCAACTAGCTCTGATTCAGCTTCTGCAAGATCGAACCGGCGTACGGGCGAGCCTCATCGAGCTTGAGCTTCAGGCCTCTCTAGTCTTGCCGCAATCAAGATCTTCTCTCATCATCTTGGACAAGCGATGCTCCGTCGGGATCCGGAATTCACAGCCTCAATGTGGAAAGGTGAATGCTACTGCTTTATTTCTAAAGAGTGACGATGCGCTCTGTGAGTTTCCTCACCACCAGATCTGTCAGGTTGAGTTTGATCCTGACCGTATGAAACAGTCTCTTCTCTAGCGCTATCAGGTCGGGCCAGTCGTCCGAATGCTCTTTAAACACCTGCACAAGGCTTCTCCCCAGCATATCATCCTCTGTGGCCGCGGGGCTCGACACGTACCCAAACGCCACTTTGGCATACCCAACCAGAGCCGTGAATTGAGCAATCTCTTTGCGACGCATTCTCATCTTGCTTTCGGCTTTTTGGCGGTTCTTCCTCATCTCCTTGGTCTCGCCAGCCAGCACTGCGCCAGATGTCGACCACGCGGGCTCGGTCGCATCCCAGTTCCCCTCCAGAGTAAGTGAATCCAGATCGTGCGAGACCAGATCGCCCTGACGTCGGCAATGCTTGTATGCCCCTTGAAGCGAAGTCACGACTTCATTCAGAACATTGCGTTGAAGCTTGGTTCGATGGTGGTGTAAGGCGATCTTGGCTTTGCCTTCTCCAGCCTCCTCAGCATCAGTGCTGACGCCAAAATTGGCGCGGGCAGGTGTGCACGGTGGCGAAAAAGTAAGGCTGGTGGGTGTGCTGAGCCCAAGGGAGAAATCGGACAACGTTGGCGACAGTACTGCCTCGTTCGCCACGAGAAGCTCCTGCCCAGTAAAGATGCCAGCAAGAGAGCCTCTTTGCGCAGAAGCCATATTAGCACGCGAGGCGAGAGAAGCCATTCTCCTCTCCTTGATGCTCCCCGACTCGTTCGCAGCTTCTTGTGCAGCAGCAATGGCAAGCGCAGCACCAGGAACGCGAACTCGGCGACACGGCATTGAGCTAAACTTCTTGGATGGGCTCAGTCTCGGAGAGGCTGGTAGCGACTGCTGCTGCATGCTAGGCGATTGAGGGCGAGACACTCCCATCACTCGGACTCGATCCACCAAGCTCGGTGGCAGACCCGACATGCTACCCACTGTAAGTGAGCGGCGGCGAGAGCCTGGTGTCTCGGAACCGGACATACGATGTGCGGAAAGAGACGGCGACTGTGTGCCAAAGTGCGACGAGCTTGACACTGTAGATGCGATCGAAGGGTTACGGTAAGGCTCGTATCTTGATGCAGAAGCAGGAGCTGTGGTCGGCACCCAGGCACCAGCGTCAACGAGGCTCGACCAGTCGCCGAGGGCCTGCTGCGAGAAGTCGATCTCGTTGGTCTCGATTGGCATCTCAGCAGGAAGTACCTCGGGGTCGAGCCAGCCAGGCGCAGGCATAGCCACATACGCGGGCAATGGCAGGGGAGACACTGTCGAGGACGAGCGAGACAGAGATGTGGAGGAAGAGGCACGATTGCCCATTTGAGGTGTTGATGTCGCCCAAGTCTGCTGCGCATTCTCTGAGCTGACAGTAGTAAAGCTCTGTGTCTGTGGGAATGTTGTAAAGGCAAAGGCACTCGACAGATCTTGAGGGCACTGCTCGAGTCCAAGTACCGAGTCTGCTGTCTTGAGACCATCGTCCTGGTTCGTCTGGAGATACTGGACGGGTGCTTCCAACTCCAGCATGGCCATACTCGTCGGTGTTGCCGGCACGGATGAGCCGACAGACGATGCTGCTTGCGACTGCAGTGTCGTGGACTGGCGGTGGAGGTCGTATGTCTGAGCTCCTGATGGGGAGTACACAAGTCCAGGCGTAGAAAGAGGATCCTGCGATTCGGTCGCTGGTGTTACGGGAAAGCCTCCACTAAAGAGAGTAGACTGAGTATCCAAGTCTATCGCCATACCGATTGGCATTCCGTCCATATCGATGAAGCCAGCACCCAAGAAGTTGCTCAACGCCTCGTCCTGGAAGAGCAATGCAGGATTCTGCTGACTTTCCAACATCTTGAAGTCGTGAGACTGCTGATAAGTCGGACGGACGCTGTATGATGTTGAAGGGTTGCTGACGTCGTTGCTCGTTGCGGCTGCACAGAAGCCTTGCTTGGTTGACCAGACCCATTCTCCTACGCCTAGATTTTGTACGCTCTGACTCTGGAGAGTCACTTGCGACGTACTTGCTTGGTTACTGCTATTGTTGACGCTGTTGGCTGCGATGCCACCGCACTGGCAAACGTGAGTACACATCTTTGTTGTATGCTAGACGTCTCGGCAAAAGGTACGGTTGTAACAAAGTGGGGCTGTCAAACTTTGCACTCACAAATTGAAGGGCAAGATATTTATGGCATCTCCTGCACAAAGCCTTAGCCGATGGAACCCTACCCATCTTGGCGAGACTATGTCGGCTATGTCCAGTTGGGCGGACACTCGATTTTAGCCTTACCGCCAGCCTTGTGTGCGCATCTCCATCTGGCACTGTACGTAGGGAAGAGAGACATTTGGAAAAACAAGTGTGGCACTCGACTCGGGTTTTGCCATGCTAAGCGCCTCGGTTTTGCGCGCTTGTCAGAATGCGGAGGAGAATTGTTCACAGAAGCCGAGTTCCCGCGCTACTGCACTACTGCACATCGCCTTTAAAGTTACACTTGCGTGAGAATGTGCAGAGGATCGGCTAGCCAACTAGCCAGCCAATGGTTTGACTTCGATCGAGAAGCGCGTAGCTTTGGAGGATAGAAAGGCTCTATGCGGCAAGAGGGTGGGATGAGGCAAGTGGCGTCTCTCCACTGCATTTGGCAGTTAGCGCTAAGGACAAGATTCAGGTTCAGAAAGGGCAAGACCGAGAGTTTGGTCTTAGCGCAGCGACGATGAAGGCATGAACAATGCAAATGCGGCGGAGGATGGCAAGTCGTGCCTCGCACCGTCATGCTGGGACAGGATAGGGAGGAGCAAAGGAAGTTGGAAGCCAAGGAGAGGGAGCGGCGACAGACGGTCAATTTCTTTGAATGGAAGGAGTGGTCACGCCATGCGGACGGTACATGCGTTTTCCATGCATATCTTCTTCAAATTCACACAGAATTCTTTTTTTTTCTTCTTTTTTTTCTTTTAATTTTTCGAACCCTCCTCGTGGGAGAAAAACTCTACCTGTACTGTACTGTCTGACTGTGCCTGCTTCGTCAGCACCACCCTCTGATCCTCTCTGCTTCTAAAGCTGCATGAGCTTAAGCTGATGACGATCTACCGTCGATCTCGCCCTCCTCTCGCTTGGCAAAACCAAACCTTGATTTTTGACCGCTTTTAGAAAGAAGAAGAAAAAAAAGAAAAGGCCGACCACGTTTTCGAGCAGCTGCAAAATGTCTCATCTCTGCGTTCTCTGCATCGTTTCCCCCCTCACCTGCTCACCTGCTTGACTCTTGGACTGTTGAATACCGGCGGGTTCTTTGTTCGCTTCCGCCCAAGTTCAGCAGCCACGATGCCAACGCCTCTTTCAAAGTTCAGTGGCTTTGCCAGCGCTCCGTTCGGAAAGCTTCGACCGTCCTCTCGAGACTCTGGCGTGACGTCGTCATACATCACTCGTCAACATCCCACGCGAGCACCTTGATGTATCACGAATACAAGTCCCGACCAGAACCCACAGCCTGACCCCATTTTCGGAACTCAGCGGAATTTGAGATCTCTCCTTGCCCCTTGTTCCTGGTCTTGAACGGATGGATCTTCTTCCGGAACGCCGAACTGTGCCTTTAACCGGGAGAAGTGCAAATTTCGCAAGAAAAGGGGGGGGGGATGAAGAGTTGGTGACGATCGCATACGCATGAAGCGCAAATGGCTTGGCAGGCGCTAATGCGGGCCCATGCATGCCTCTTAACCCAAGTACTCGGACGCTTCTCAGCTAGAACAGAAAGGAGCATCTATTCCGCTGCAACGTGGGCATCGAACGCATGAAAATCCCACTCTACTGGAAGTTGACAAAATCCGTACCACTAGGTGAGACTCCCTCCCCAGCCACCACGCCTCTGACCTGGACTTTTCCCCCCATTATATCCCAATGCAAGCAACCAGAAAGCCACGCGAACTCAACCTTGTTTTCTTCTTGGTAGCCATGATACCGCTGTTGTGCAAGCCTCGAGGCGCTCGCACAATGGAAACACATGTTTCGGACAAATGCAAGCACCGCGATTCGGAGTGCGACCAAGAATTGCGCCTTAGCTCAGGCAGAAACAAATTGAATTTTTCCTTCCCTTGCCACCATTTGGTTGGCCGTCTCCCCCTGCTCGTACAGTAGCACGGAGGAATGTGGTTCTAGAAGTAGCGCCCGATTGAAGCAAAGCCACCAACCAACCAATCAATCTTTTATTGTTGTGCTGCTGCTTCTAGTCCGTTATCAGCGCGGCGACAAAAGGGATCGCCGAAAAACTCAACTCCGATCCACGCTTGATGACCTGATCGGTGACGTTTATTATTATTTTTTTTTTAATTCTTACCGGTGAAAAACATGAAATTCAACCGAGGAATTCGCCACGAGGAGGAGGAAGAGGAGGAGGAAGCATGAAGATGCCAATCTTCTTGGCCTGAATCAGGAGTCGAATGTCTGGTAAGCTCGCGTGCAAACTTTCGACCGGTCTTGGCATCCCGCCTTGGCTCCCCTCGCTTTTCTCTTCGCAATCGCCATACCGGCGTTGGCCGAAAGCTCGTCCCCAAGAATCGGTGCCAAACACCCTTCACTCTCGAATAGTGTCTTTCATCATCGTCCCAAATCCTTTCACAACATTGGTAAAGCTCTCAAGCGTTTACATAAACAGGGAAAGGCAGAAGAGACAGAGACCCCGAGAGAGAGAGAGGGAGAGAGAGAGAGAGAGAGGAAAAGGGTAATCCAATTGCAGGGTCTCAAGCACGCAGGGGACGAGATTGACACTGGCTCGGACCGGAAGGCGCGGCCCGTCTTCGGAATAGCTTTTTGAGTTGTGGTTGTTGGTCCCTGCTTTGTGCGAAGCCGAATGCGGAAAGAGGCGTCAACATCCACACCACTGGCTTCCGATCGAAGCGACTCGGAGGAGCAAATCTTAGCTTGCGCAACTACCGGCAATCCATTTTTTTTCCTGTTTTTTCAATTCCGCGGTTTCTGGAATTTCATCATCGCACAAAAAGGCTCCGATTCCTTTTCGACTCTAGACGTGATGCAAGACAACAAACGGGCGATACTTCCAAGCCACATGTGGGTTGATGAACCAATCCACAACGAAAAGAAAGAGAGTGTTGCGTCTCGGACGAACCAACCACACCAAGCCCTCGAAAGAGAAAAGAAAAAGAAAGGCCAGGAGAACGCATGTTGTCGATCTGTGCGTCTCGCTGCTGAAGCGAGAGAATCATCTTTTTCCTGCGTAAATGGACAAGTCTCGCTTGGAACAATTTTATTTTTTATTTTTTGGAATTTTCAATCCGCGGGAATCTGTTGGCCGTGCCAATTTGAGCTTGACGTGGGCAGCGTTGGGTGGAATGACGCAAAAGGAGGGGGCGCGAAGCCAAAGTGGCGCTGTTTGACCTCGTGGTATTTTGCTGCGTAGGTGCAAAACCCAAATCCCAACCCAACACACCAAAGCAAGTACAGTACAGTACAGTAAAAATGGAGTTTGGGGAGAGGGGGGTTGGCGGAGTTGCAATCTAAAGCCTGTTTGATTCATGCAGAGCATGAGGTTGGTGTGGTAACTATTGTAAGCGAATACAGAGGAAAGAAGGTCAAAGGCGGTAGACTTGTGGAGTTGATGCCTCAAGAATCGATGATGCCTTTTTGTCTTGGTTGAGATGCATTTCGGTCTCTGCGGCGGCGATTGCGCTTTCCCGTCTCTCTCTCGCACTTTTCTGTCAGTTGCGATTCTCATCAGTCTTCTTGAGCTTTCTATCTTGAACCGATGATCATACCCAAGGCCAAGGTAGGGCCGGAAAGCTCGTACAGACGCCATTGCGCACAAGACATGGCTCAGCCTCAACCATCCGACGTCTGGAACCCTTGCCTATTCTTCTTACCCCGTATGTGAGGCGCCCACTCTAGAACCCTTCCTTACCCACAACAAAAGGGATTCTTTCGTGTAGGTGGCTTGTGGAAGCCTTGTTGTTCGAAGCCATTGTTCCAAACTTGGCACACTGATTCCTTCTCCGCGCGCGCGCACTGGATCGAACAATCGAGCGAATCGTCGGAAATTGAAAAAAATAGAAAAAAAAATAGCATTTGCCAAGCCTCCGCCAAGCCGTCACGCATTACAGTTTTTATTCTCCACGCGGCGCCTGGCCTCTGTACTGTACTGTATGCACGTTTTCGGAGTGCCAATTCCAACCTCGTGCGCGAATCAATCATCATCATCGTCGTGTGGTCACGATGATGATGATGATGATGATGGAGGTGGACAGCGTCGGACTTGGGATCGAATCGAGTTTCCAGCGCTGCATTCTTTTTCTTTTCCGCGCTGTCAAGGCCCCAAGTTGGGAAGCGCCCTCCCCCGCTTCGGTGCGTACAGAGCTTCGGCAGGTAGGTGAGTCTTCGGTCCAAAGCGTTTCGATTTCCGCACCGCAAGCTCCATCCTCACAAACCCACCGCTAGCCTGAAAGGATTTCGCGTTGTAAGCTAGCATTGTTTGCATAGTGTGGTAGCATTGTTGTACAGTAGGATGCTGGAGGGTTTCGGATGCAAGCTTCCGTGTGGCTGTAGACGCCGACGGAAGGAAGAGGACAATTAATTTTCAGCCTCTTGTCAAGTTTGCCATTTTTCAAAAAAAACACGCAAAATAAAATCTCGCCAATTTTTCGAGAAGAAAAAAAAGATGAAAATGTTAAATTGGCAGGCTACTATCATTGAGCTTTGCTGCTCACCATCCTTGAACGCATCTCTTCTCTAGCGTTACACATGAAGCTGATGTGGCAGCACTAACCATTTGATACAAGTAGGATCTTAGCCCAGAAAGGAACAAGAGAGTACCATCACTTCCGTTGCCCATCACTCTGCCGACGGGGGCGGGGGGGCGGGGGCAAGTGCGTCGCATGTGGTGGAGCGACGATTCCAAACATCCAAGCTCTCGCCGGTCTTGGTCGAATGATGGGCTCGTAGCCAAGCGTTTGATGAACAGCCTCTACTCCGTCGGTGCGGCCTTGCTCTAAGCGCAGTGTAGGAATGGGTAGAATGTGTGGAGGAGCGCAAGTTGGCCCAGATCAACCAGACGTTTGAACCGGCGGTAGACGGCGTTCGCCTCATCCAGTTCGCCTCACCCACCCACCCAAACTCTTCCCCCCCCTCTCCGCTCTTTGGAAAACATACTCGAATCCATTACAAACAATATACATGAGAGCGTACAGACGTCCCACTCTTCCGCATCTCTCTCCCTTCGGAATCAGTGGAGATAGGGGGGGGAATGGGGAGGAGTACTTAAGCCTCAACCAACGCCCTCGCCAACCTAACCTCGTCCCTGCCTACATTCTTGAACCTCACCACCTCACCCTGTGCAATCAAAGCCAACTGACCTTTTCTCAACCTCAACCCTTCCACCTCGACCTCGCCCTCCAACACCAACACAATACTCGGCCCATCCACACCTTGATTCTCGACCTCCCTGCCTGCGCCCAACCTGGTCACCACCACACTAAACTCTTCGATGGGCGGATCGTAAAGCAACGCCTCTGCGTCTTGATCTTGCGGACTGCTCTTGCTCCATTTCGTGGGCGATAGACGACCTCGATTGGAGCCGGATTGGTAGGTGCACATCGAGATGAGTGTATCCGTGTCTCGAAGTTTGGGTGTCAGGCCTGCGCGCACGACGTTGTCCGAGCTCGCCATGCACTCGAGAATCTCCCCCTCGAGGTAGGCGTGTGGCTCGTTGGCTTGGAGGAATAACGCTTCGCCGGGGGAGAGGGTGGAAATGTTGAGAAGGAAGGTGCAAAAGATTCCGATATCCTTGGGGAACTCGTCTGCTAGTTTGAGGACCAACTTTCGCTCCTCCTCGCCAACTCCTTCTATTGATCCCTGGGCGAATCGAGTTGAAAGTTGTTGCGCCAAAGGCTCGTATGATTCCGGAGAGGCAGTCATGAGGCTCCCAAAGATCTTCTTGAGCATCGCCTTGGTCTCGTTTTCTTGCTTGACGCTGGATGCATGCTCGATTTCGGAGGGAGAGAGCTTGACGAGTTGTGCGAACTCCGGTACGGCCTTGATGAACGCCACGATCTCCTCTAGTGGTCTGAACCCGCAGAATCCTCTAAACGGTGTGAGCGCGATCGCCATTTCAGGCTTGTGGTTGGGATCCTTGTACACCTCGGGTCTCTGCTCGTGCAACCTCTTGCCCAACTCCTTATCCGGATGAGCCTGGATACTTAACGCCTTGCCCACGCTCAGCACTTTGAACAAGAACGGCAAACATCCCTCTTTCTCATCGCTGAACTTTGCGCGTACCTTGTCTCCGATCAGCTCCGGGTGCTTGGCGAGGAAGCTCGACAGCGCTTCGTATTCTCCCTCATCGGAGGAGTTGGGGTTGATGACGCGAGAGGGCATCGAAGGGTGAGTGCCCATCCAGAGCTCCGCATAAGGCTTTGAATCCTCCCCCTTGAAGTGAAGCTGAGGAGTTGCAGCAGCAAACTGCGCAACGCGAGAGCAAGTGGCGCCTTTGATCCCCCAATCATACGACTGCACGCCTGGGATGAGCTGAAACACCTTGCCTGTCGTCGTCATCTTGCTACCGTCGTCGCTGTTGAAATGGTTTGCAATCGTGTCGATCCTAGATGATGCCATCACCGTTGCCAGAGTACAGAGACGCTCAAACGTCGGGTCGCTAACAAGATCGAAGGTGTAGTACAAAGTCAAGCAACAACCTTGGAAAGTTGAAAGCTCCCTTTTAGCACCAAACTAAGCCTCCACGTTGTTGCTTCCCCGACACAGCCCAAAAAGGATTAAATTGGCTTTAGCGCGGTAAATTCGCCGACCAAATTCACAGATTCGCCCAACTTGCCTTGCGCTGCTTGGTCGTCGGCACTTGAGCCCGAGCGCGCCGACCTCTCTCGCTCTCTTCACCCAAACTCTTCGGTATATTTCAGACACCGCGTCCCGAAATGCGGCCCGTTGCCCGAGATGCATAAACCTTTCCTTCCTCTTTTTCTCTTGCCAAATCGATCTCGCTTCTCATGGCGATCAAGACTTCAAACTGATCTCACAAGATCGACAATGCAATATGCGAAACGGGCTGCGTTGCCATCAATATGCTCGGTGGTTGAAAGAAGTACATGCTGGACAAGAACGCAGATCTGGCTGATTGTGGGCGTAGAGCCACGTGAAGAGTCAAATTCGGTGTTCATGCTGAGGACTGTGCTTGCGATCAAGCATGGGATTCAGAGTGCGCTCATGGCGAACCACCCTGATAGCGCTGCGGGGGCTGCCTATGTCGCATTGGCGTTGTTCGACGTCCGCCTTCGAGCGATGAAGAGATTCCGGTTTCATGATCAGCTGATCCAGCCTCGGATCGACGGCTCCTGCTGATGCCTGGCTCCTGACTGCCCGGCTCCTCAGCATGGATCCCCTCCTCCTTGACCGCTTCCGATTCGGAAGGGCTAGAAGGAGATGACTCTTCGTCGTCCTCCATGTATTCCGGCGGAGAAGTAGGATGGACCGGATCGCGTTGCGATTCGTTGCCAACCCTAGGTCTCAGCTGCCTGACTTTGATCTTGCGGATCTCCAAATACCGCTCACCCTCCTCATTCTCGATCAACTCGACCTCCTCCCTGTCTTCCAAGACACTCGGATCGCGCACAGGACCCGGGCGCGAATGTGTTGCTCTGTAGTACGCGCCCATTCGCACCTGAGTTCGCTTCTCCTGCTGCAACCATGTATGCCGCATCGCCAACCACAAGGAGAGAGTCGCGCTACCCCCGAGTAGAGGCGAGAGAACGAGCAGCGCAACAATGGCACGAGCTTGCGTCTCGATGATCTTGCGATCGGCGCGATCAATCACCATCAAGCAGGCAGGATCGTCTTTGGGACGTTCAGCTTCGTCACGGTTGTCATCTTCTCCCGAGGGAGTCTCAGGAGCTCCCGAACTAGGGCTGGCATTCACCGCCTTCCATATGAACAGACCGCTCTCCATGAGAACGAAAGCTGTGACGCTAAGTGCGACGCAAACATGGTCCGAGCTGATGGAGCTCTGAGCCGGGTGTCTGAAGAACGTCGAAGGGAAGAATAGCGTGATGGTCTCCCAGACACGCTGCATCACGGTGCCCTTGCTGTCCAGCTTATTGAAGCAGGCGATTGTTAGGAAGATTCGTAACGCAATGCTGACAACGCCTAGACCCAGGTAGTACGTTTTCGCATCACGCCATAGCGGTACCTTGTCGTCGCTACGAGACAGCATATTGAGCAGCACCCGTTTGGTGGTGTAGAGTGGATTCCTCTCTCCGGTGAATTGAGCCGGAGCCGGCTCATCCGCATCATCGGGGATATTCGAAAGAGCCCAGGGCTCTCTCTTGTACGGACCCAGCTGATAGCTGTTGGGGTAGAGCGAGATCAAGAGTGGGAAGAGATGCATGATCATCACCTTTGTAAAGCTGTTCGGGTGCTGTAGCACGGACGAGAGCCCAGCGAGGACAAAGATGGGCAGTCCGAACTTTTCAGGGATCCACCGCTGCATGGTGTAGCCCACCTTGTCCATGAATGTCGGTCGCATCGGCAGCGGCTTCCTCTGCGTCGTGATTCTGGTATCGTACACCCGACGAGGTGGGCTGGGTGAACGCCGCGGCGCAAATGAGAAAGAGGTCGAAGACTGGGATCGGGCACGTCCACGACGCGTCATGACAGCTGCCTGCCATGCTCCTGAGTCGGACTGACGCTGACGTTCGGAGTCATCCGGCTGATCCCAACAAGGGCCGTCCATTTCAAAGTCTTCAAAGGGCTCGATAGCATGATATCGGGGGTGCAAGATCCTTTCGGCGCGCATACTAGTCAAGCTATCAACATCAAGGCGATAGATGACGGCAAGGCTGAAGAGGTTGAAAGCGAAGCTGATGGCGACGAGCTGTCCAAGCGCCATGACGAGCCAGACGTGAGGAATGCGAAGACGTTCGGCCTCGTGACGGAGGAACAGTGCCCATACACCTACAGTGATGATGCAGATCTCGCTGCTCCACCACCATGAAGGCGTGTCCTTGATGACTTCCATCCAGGCCTCCTTGAAAAGGCTGAGGGAGCCAAGCCATTGCGAGATGCGAAGGATGCGTAGATGGAGAGAAGCAACAAGCAGATCGAGGCGTGCAAGCTGGAGGGGCGGTGGCGCAGGAGGTAGAGGGTACGACGTGAGGTGACACCGCTCGAGATAGGATAGGTAGGAATGGCGCAGAAATGCGATCATGTAGTACCATGTAGAAGCCAGGCTGAGGATAGCTAGCAGCACCGCAATGCACTTGGCACGGATAGCATTGTTCTTGAAGGCCCAGGTGGTCAGACCCATGAGGGTTTCTGCGACGGGCGTGTCTGTCTTGCTTTTAGGGCCTTTTCGATTGATGGTGTCAAAAAACTCTTCATGAGCTCGTAGAACATCCCGATCATCATTATCATCCATTTCGATGGAGCCGAGCTGACCTGATTCCAATGGCGTCATCCTGAGTTGGCGATACCTTTGCGTCGCAATTTTGATGACCTTGGACGCGAGATAAAGATTGATGGTGAGGTAGAGGACGAGAATCAGGAAGTTTGGTTCGAACATGGAGCTGACCAAAGAGACGAGATTGGGATCGTGGGGCGACATGATGCGCGCTTTTGCCGTTGTGTTGGCAACGAGATGTGAAACGGGAGGCGAGTCCATGGTGGTGATGGAGGAAGGATCACAAGACGAACCTTCGGGGCCAAACTGGCAAAGCCTGAGCCTCGCCGACGAGGCCGAGTCTATATATGGATCAAGTCAAGCTAGCCAGTCTGCGCGCAGTGCGCATCGGATGGCTGAGTCGCTGAGGTTGCGCTTGCCTCCTCTTTTCTCGAAGCTTGCTGAAACCGAGGCTGAGGCTGAGTCACGGCTCGACTCGACTGAGCGTGTTGGCTTGACTTTTGGCTTGACTGGATGCGCCCACCGTCATGAGATGTGATCTTGCAGAGAAGCTGGCTGAAGCTCGAGCTTAATCAGCCACGTCGTCGGGACAGCCAACAACTTTGAAGCGTTCGAGTCTCCGCCTGTGCCCTGTCTAGTCGGAACACCCTGAGATAAGTCGTGTGACTGTGAGAGCACAAGACGGGAAGAAGCCGTGCTTCATGTGAACAGTTGAAGGCCAAGTCTAATGAAACCAACAGGACCCTGAATTGTGAATTCTCTCTTTCGAGCACCACCAGGGTGCAGCAGCAAGCAGCTCAAAGCCGTGACTTTTCAGAAGATTTCTGGTGAGCGCCCCGTGCGTGAGTGGAGGAAATCACATCAAAATTCGGGAAACGGCCTTTTTCTCAAGAACTTTTCGTACTTACCTCCCGCTCCTGCTCCTGCTCCTCATCTTCTCGATAGCAGCCATCACTTCTCCTGATAAGGATCAGCATTTTGTCACATTCGACCGCACTACCCACTTTCATCATATTTGGAGCAACGGCGAGCATCAATCTAGATATCTCGAAAAGATGGAGTCCATATCCCTACCATCTACCCTACCATCCCCATTACAACAAGTCCACCTCGCTCACTTCTCCAATCTCGATCCCTCGACCCAATCTGCCGCCATCATCCGTCGCATTATCTCCGCCTCTCAACTGCCCACGTCAACATCTTCAGGCGCAACTTCGGAAGAAGTTCAGACGGCAGACGCAGAACGCGCAAAGTTGGACTTTGCGTTCTTGGACCCAACAAAGCTGTGCTCGAAGCAGCATGTGTTGAGTGCGGTGACGCAGGCAGCGGTGGTATGTGCGAGGAGCTGGGATGAAGAGACGCATAGGTTCAGGGAAGGTGAGGGGAGTGTAGGGGGGATGAAGTCGAAGACGCCGCACTCGGAGGTGATTTATATGTTGAACCCAGGGAATAATGTAAGTCTCCTCTCTCTCTTCTTTCGAAGTAGCGTTGTGAATGCAAACTCACAACGCCTCGATCTCGGAACGATTCTGAATGTGTGTACAGGTTGGAGAATCACTCAAACGCTTCGGTCTGTCACCAAAATCAACCTCGCTACTTCTCGTCAAGTTCTCCTCGCCCGATGCGGATCGAGAGCAAATCCTGCAGGGAATGATCGATGTCGTCAACGAGGCAAATCTTAGCGTCCCGGCATCGAACAAGGCAGTGGACATTGATCAAGCGATCCGGTTCGGCAAATACCCCGAAAACGCAAGCGACGCGGAACCAGTGACGGAATGGAAAGAGCTCAACAAGATCTACAAGCTCCAAGTGCCCACGAATCAGCTCAATGGAACGCAAGCGCGCGCGTGGCAAAGCGGGTACGAGGACATTATTTGTACCAGCGTCGCGATGAAGCTCGTAGCGGCCTAGCCGAAACAGCAAGTATAGAATACCACAACATTTACTGGACGGTCACCAGCTGCGCTGCGCGTGAAGGATGGATGCTTGGCTGTGCGGGTGTTGGATGAGAATACGAGTCGTAGTATTGCTTTACGTCAAGAAGAGATGCTGTATCTGCTGCCAGGCATGGGGACAATAGAGAGATGTGCTAGCTGGGCTTGAACTACTCTTCAGCGTTCTCGAGCTGGGTCTTCTTGAGTTGCGAAAGCTCCTTTTGTCTGCGGATAAAGCTGTAAGTTCCCCGACAAAGATGGGGGGAAAAATCAAAGACCGAACAAAGCGTCAGCCATCGAGCTACGAGGCATGTCGGAGGAGGAAGAAGCTGTGTTGGACTTACTCGTCGTATTGGCACTTTTCGTATGTGTGACTGCGAGTATGCGCGGAATGGAATCCAACGTAACGTCGAGAAAGGTCAGGAAGAGGTGTGTCAGTATACACATGTATGTACACCCAATGGCGATCGAGCATGTGCCGAGGGCGGGCGGCGTTTGTTGGCGGTTCAGATGCAAGCTTCGAGTTCCTCTTTGCGCGCTGCGCACGTGCGGCATGGAATTGTTCGCAATGACCGCAAGCTGAAAGAGGGCGAGAGCTGCACCTGTGTCCTTGCGGGCCCCAAGATACGTGTGCCTGCTGTGGTCTGGTTTGTCGCCGAGTTGTTGGATGCTCACCGTTCGTCCTCGCACTTCCAAGGAGCATAGAGTGTCTGTTTCCTGCACTTGTTCAGTGGAATGAGCAACCTGTATCCCCCCCCAAGCCATATCGAAAGCAACATTATTGTCAGCGTCTCCCTCCCCCTCTCTCACTCTCTCTTTCTCCTGCCTCTTCATCTCGTGGGGACGTACGCAGAGCATTGGTCTCGGAAACCGAGAGGCAATCGCGCGGCATTTGCCTCTTCGACGCTTGCTGTGTGTGTGTCGGCCATCGTTGCTATCGTTTGAGGTTTGCTGTTGATGATAGGTAAGGACGAGATAGGATGATGGGGAATTTGAGATTCCAGATTCTCAACTACGCTGCCGTTTCCCGGAGCCGTGCTCTCCGCCCAACGCGCCTCAGCTTCCCGCACGAATAATCATGCAATAATCTAACATTCACAGGAAAAAAATGACGACATGATGGAAAGAGCCGAAGGGAAAATCTCCACACGACGGCTCAAATCGGGGGGGCGGAGCCAAACGCCTAGTTTGGTGATTTCCGAAGACTTAAGACTTTGGAGTGTGTTGCTTCCAACTCGACCGACCTTGAAGCCTCTCCACCATCCCGAATCCAACCAAGAGGAAGCCCAAGATGTTGCGCACACTAGTGAGAAGAGCACACGTACACAAACCAGGATTCCGCTTCCCAGATCGAAAGGCGCCAAAAGGTACGTTTCCCCCCCTCTCCCTCGCACAAGATGACCACCCTCAGTTTCGTATGGAATCTGGGCACTCACTCCTACCTTGCTTCCTCCTTGCTGATATCATATAGAAGCGCACACTCCGCATCCACACCCTGAAGCACCCGCTTCCGTCGCCTCCTCGTTCGACCATTTCCAAAAAGTCTTCTCCTCCGGTCCTCATTTCCACCCGGAGAAACTCCAACAATCCTCTTCCTCGTCTTCCTCGTCGACCTCGTCGTCATCAAGCGGGTTGCTAGGCAATGTGGATATGAAAGGTCGCGAAGTTGCCGAAGACGTCCATCTCCTACCTGAGCGATTCTGGAGGACACCAGCATTGACGTGGAACGAAGACGAAATCGACGCTGTCATGGTAAGTCGACCCTCTTTCTTCCCCCCTCATCTACACCTGGCATTGGCAAGAACTAACCTCACCAACCTTCTGTTGGATGATACACGGTACAGGCTGGAGGGGCTCATTGATCGATCGAAAGACTTGGATACACATTCGCAATGCAAACATGCTCATCTACACACAACCCGACGCTACGCAGACAAAGTTTGCCCATGTGATACACCTGCATTCCCCAACCCTCACTTGGCCCTATTGACCTCAATCGCAGCATCCACCAGCGTCTTCAACCTCCTCCTCAACCTCTCCAATTCACTCCCGCCTATCACCTTCTTGCCCGCCGCGTTTCCCTTTTGGTTCCACTTGCACCTCCCACTGGGGCTGATCATCTCGCCCACACAAAACGCCACCTCCCACGCGCCTGCGCCCATCTTGCCATCCTTTCCCCTCCCACCTCGACTCTTTTTCCACAACTGCCTCCTGACAAACCGTATCGACTCGTGCTTTGCGAGCGTCTGCATCGTCGTCCACTCCCAATGGTGGAGACGATGCATAACCGCCGCTCGTTGGGCGCAATGGTTCCCCGCGAAAAAGGTATATGTGGGGCGTCCGCGCTCATCGATGCCTTCCTCGCGCCACGTTTCGGTATCGCTAGACCGATCCGAGGCTGTACTCGAGTCCGAATCGTCCTCGCTCGAGCTGTCCGAAGAGGAAGAGGAAGAGGAAGAGGAGGTGTGGGTGGATTTCGACTTGCGTTTCTCCAAGGGCGCCAGTTTGGCCTGATTGTATCTCTGGCCAGAAAACATGACTGTGTACTGCGGCTTTTGCGATCGCCTGTGACAGATTCCGCATCCTTGTTTGGCCAACGTTCCAAACCGATCCAGCTCGTCAGAGAAGAGCGCCTCGACGGTGATCTTGGGATACTCTGTCAGGTACCATTTGAACTGTCGTCGCATTGCCGAACTTCCCACGCTCTCCTCTGTACTTTGCATTCTTGACTTGAGCGCAGCCCTGCCTCCTTCGAGCCTCTCCCGGTCTTGCAACGACAGCGCGGACCAGGTGAGTAGCCTTCGTGCCACCGCCCACTCCAGCCAGTCTAGACACAGCTCGTCCAGCCCTTTCCTGCCACCAACTCCACTCAGTCCGTGCGCCGCCAGCACCGAGCCGGAAAAGTTGGAATGTTTCGCCGACTCTGAGATCGGCATCAGTCGAATCCTCCCATCCGAGTCTCTGCTGAATCGCTTCTTGCTTGCTTTGGTTGGCAAGACAGCGTTAGTCGGAGGTGGCAGAGGCGAAGACGTCTCTGGCGCAAAACCCTCATCGTACTCCACCTCATCATCTCCCACAATGAAATCCTCCTCGCTGCTGCTACTACTACTAGTTGAACTGCTCCCGCTTTCGCTGTCACTATCTTCCTCGCTGCTGCCACTGCTCCCGCTTGAGACAGTAGTGGCTCTCCTTTTACCCTTCTCCTTTGACCGCCTGTCCGCGTCATCATCCGAATCCGAGGCGGAAGAATCCACACTCTCGCCGCGCTCCATCCTCGCCTTCTTTCTCGCCTGCGAGAATTTCGCGAGCTTGTTTCTGTACTCCTCCTTATGCCTGGCGCCTGTCGACCTAGCAAACGCATCTTCATTCAGATCCGACCGGAGGTTCTTGGCCTCCTCGCTCGGCTTGCTCTTCTTGCGTTTCTTTTTCTCGTCTTCGCTCTCTTCCCTCGAGCCCAACTTGCGCGACGATTTGTCCAGGTTGCGCTTCTTTTCTTCCTTCGTGATCGCTTGAGAGGAGCTAGCCTTCGATGCTTTGAGAGGAGGCGAACGCGAGCGTCGGATCTGAGTAGAAGCAGACGTGGATGCTTGTGCGATCCGGTCTCCGTAAGACGGAGAATGTTTGACTCTGGGTCGTTGTGATTGTGGAGGACGAGGAGCTGCGGAGGTGGCATTGCGTTCACGGTCTTCCTCGTCCGAGTTGTTGTCGAAGAAAAGTGGCGCGTCGTCATCTTCTGCAACCTCCGGGTCGATGGAATCGGATGCGGATACGTGGTTGACATTGCCGTTGGTGAGGAAGATATCCTCCAGCTGGCCGTTCGAGGCTCGAGATGTGGCGGTCGACTGGTCCATTCTTTGTTGACGTGTGCCGGCATCGCTGATTCTGGCGTGTGGTGTTGCTTGTGCATTGTCTTCGATCGCAGCATCTCCCACTTCTGCTTCCTCTTGCTGTTTATCGCTTCGTGACGTCGTTGAGCCCGATTGAAGCTCTTCCCGCTGCTGATCGCTTATTGCTGTCGTCGCACTTGCTGTTCCTGATGATGATCTCGATTTGCTGCCCGGCCTACCCTTCCCCCTTGGCCTAACTGCAACCACATAGCCCTCTGCATCCTCCTTCAACTCATCTTCTCCATAATAGAAAGGATCCGATCCTTCTGGCGTCGTATCCACCGACCATACCTTCGAGCCGTGCCTCTGGTTATATTTACCCTTCTCCTTGAATCTGCGCATGTCTCTTGGCCTGCAAAACATCAACCTATCCTCCTCACTCCCTGGCGCGCGTATCAGAGCAAGCTCCACCCAACACTCTACATCGTTCATCCTGTCTTGCTCTCCCCATACCTTCATGTTCTCTCCTACATCTTTGTCGTGATCGCTCAGAAGTTCATCTTGCTCCTGCGGCTCCACTTTGACTCTTGTACCACCGCGTCTGGCCCGCTTTTTGGGTGAGGTTGAGGTGGAGGCGATTGAAGCCGACCGTGTTCTGCTTCTTGTCGATCGCGAATTGGAAGCCGCTCTGGTGGAAGACGTGGAAGTGGATGTCTTTGACCTGTTCTTCGGCGGCATTGCTGTGGAAATGCTCGGCGTGTAGCCGCCGCGGAAGAGATTGTGGTGCAGTAAGAACAATTGTTTGGTGGGAGCAAGGTTAGACCCTGTCCTCAGGCTTGAGCCAGCCCAAACAAGGTTACATTTCATTTCCGGCTCCCGAACCTCTTGCTCACGCGATCTAACAAAATGGGTAAAAATCATACTTTCCAGCGCACAGACGCATGTGGAGCAGCACACCAGCACACACATACACATGTCTTGTTTCATACCATCATAACCTGTATCGGTGGACACGGACAATATGACGAGCGGGTATCCTTTAGGCTCCTCGTCCACTCCGCCGCCGTATGCGGTGGGAGCATCAAGCTCCACCTCGGCGTATCTGGGTCAGACGAGATCCCGGACGCTGCTATTCCTTTCGTATCGAGATTCCGCCGGCCCCTCGTCTCGCCGAACGCACTCCTCAGGCGGGAACATCTACTTCGACGCGCCGTACACAGACAACGATGACCCGCTCGGTTCCTCCTCTCTCCACAACAACACTCATGAATCCGACTCTGAAGCACTTCTACCGTCCAGGAGGAGCAGGGAGGGCCACATGTCACTCAACCTCGAACCGGAACTGCCGCCGAAATGGATGGACATTACGGACCAAGTGGACTCGCTTTTGCTCTCCATCCGTCCTCGCATGGACAAGCTCTCGCGTCTTCACGAAAAGCACCTGCGACCTGGATTCACGGACAAGTCGTCCGAGGAGCGAGAAATCGAATCGCTCGCGCTCGAGATCACCAAAGACTTTCGCCGCTGCTCGCGCCTGGTTGCCGGGTTGGCGAGCTTTATTCAGGGCTTGATACGCGAGGCGAAACGAGGAGGTGGGGAGGGCGCGGTGACGGTGAGGCAGATTGCGTTGGCGCAGAATGTGCAGACGGCTTTGGCGACGAGAGTGCAGGATTTGAGTGGCGCGTTTCGGAAGCAGCAAAGTCTGTACCTGAGGAGGATGAAGGGGATGGAAGTGAGGGATAGAGATATTCGTGCAGCGAGAGGTCTGGCACCACCGGCGAATGGCAAGGGAAAAGAAGTCGAGGGTCCCTCCTCCTCCTCGTCGTCGTCGTCGTCTGCTTTTAGGGATTCGGAACTTGCAGTGCGAGAAGACATGGAGTTAAGCCGACAACACATTACCTCATCCTCGACATCCCATTCCAACCTTTTGCTATTTGAAGAAACTGAGTCGAGCTCTCAAGCCGATAGGGAGATTCAACAAAGGAGTCGTGAGATTGACGAAATCGCCAAATCCATCCAAGAACTCGCACAGCTGTTTGGAGATCTGCAGAACCTCGTCATCGACCAAGGAACCATGTTGGATAGGATCGATTACAACGTTGAACTCATGTCTCGCGAAATCAAGGGCGCAGTCCATGAACTAGAAACCGCCACAAGGTACCAGAGGAGAAGCGGAAGGAGGATGTGCATTCTTTTCCTAATCCTGTGCATCGCAGTGCTGGTCACGTTTATAGCAGTTAGGCCCTTCTGGCGCTTCTTCAACAACCCACCAGATAGTAGTGCAGGTGCCGCTTCACTCAACGTCCCAGATCAATAACAAACCCCCCCTCCCCCAACCCCCGCAAATGCAAGAATATACCTCACACATACACCATATCCATGATTGTATCTTGTACAAGATCCATTAAGAAAAAAACGAATGTGGTCTGACAAAAGGTAGAGGATTGGGGTTAATCATCTCTGGGGGATTCGGCCCTATCATCTGCCACCACCTGGGCCGCTTCGTGCGCCTCGTCATCTGCATGCTTATCGAATTTGGCCGCTTGACTAGGTTCGGTGGGAACCTTTACTTTTGTCGCCTCCACCGCCTCCTTCACCACCCCTTCGGTTCCCTCGAGCATAACCTGTTCGATCTGCTGCTGATCCAAACCTGCCGGATCGGCCGCCTTACCCTGTGCCACTGGATCCTCTTTCAGCTCGCCGAGTCCGACTTTGTCTTTGACGTAATCCACTTCGTGCTGGAAACCCTGCTTGATATGACCCAGAGCGTCAGCGACCGAAGACTGCATGGCGCGCAGCGGTACGTGTTCGAATGCGTGTCTTCCCGGTTCGGCCGCACCTGCCCCTGCGCCGACGTCCTGTGTCCCGTTGGCATTCGCATTCGCATTCGCAATGGGCGCCGGGGCTTTGTACCGATTCTGCGACCATTCAAGCGACTGCACCGACGGCGGATAGGCCTGATACTCTGACAGATGCACAGGGAAATCCGCACAGTTGAAATCCCACCCTTTCCTCCACCTTGCCTTTTCACATCCTGCCCTTGTCCAATCCGAACCGTACGTGAGGGGCGTATACCGAACAAACCCGGCGAGCACCACAATGGTCACCACCACGCTCGCCATCAGCCGGAACCGCGGTCGCAGCGTCGAGGTGGAAAAATCAAACACCACCGCCAGGATCAGAATCGAGAAATACAGCGCAGGCAGGTAGTGGTGAAGGAAAAGCTGACGATGCATCAGGAAGAAAGGCAGGTAATGAAGCGCCCAACCGAGCGCAAGGAAGCCACACGTCTGGTCGTAGAATCGAACCCTACTGTCCTTCAAATCTCCAAACCCTCGCTGCGCCCTCAGCATCAGCAACGCCCTCGCCCCGAGATAAGCAACAACCGAAAGCAATGCGCCCCACCAAACAATCGGATTGCCAATCAAGTAGATCTGCCGGTGATCCTTGGTCCAAAAGTTGATGCCGCGTTTGAGCGTCGGCCAAGTCTGCGGACGAGAGTCGTAGGAATGACGCTCGGTCAGCCCCGCATTGGTATCCCACATGACTTTCTGCAGCTCCCAGAACCGATCGAGGAAGCTAGGTCGGCGGTAGTTGACCATATCATTCCTCGTGTCCGCATCCGAAGGCTTGTCGAGCAACGGATGCGTGTTGGTCTCGACATACCACAGCGAATTGGGCATAGTTGGGTTCTTGTTGCACGTAACTTCTTGCTGACCGAATCCCCAATCGGGCAGAGTGACTTTGTGCGAGAAGAGGTAGCAGCCGGTAAGAGTGTGTCGCAGACGGAACTTGGTTCGAAGCGAGCGAATCCGAGTGGAAGATGCCTTGTCCGACTTGTCACCTTCGACGATTTCCACATGGAAGTTGTCGTTGGCATCACCACCAAAGCCCTCGAAACCATAGGCGGTGACTTCGTTTTGGTAGTCGCTCTCGGTAACGGGAGGTCGGTTGGTCTCGTGACTGTGAAGACGCTTGTCGGTCATTCTGTGAATGAGACGGATCTCCATACCGTGGGTGAGATAGCTGATGGGTTCCTTGTGGAAGCGCGAGACCTCGTCTTCAGGTCGCAACGGGTGTCCCTTTTCATCGAGCTTGGGTGCTGGGTCTTCAGGGCCAGGAGCCTTGACCAGGATCCATTCGTTGTTCTCGTCGGAGTGAGGGTAGAGCGTGATCTGCTGCTGCTGACTACCGGCGGGGTAGACGGCAGTGTGGGAGTGAAGGTATCCACCCTGCGTGTTGAGATGCTTGATAGTGACGGTCGAGCCGAGTGCGACATCAGCAAAAGTGTCGGCCATACCGTGACCGTGAAGAGTGTGCTGGAAGGCGCTGCTCATGAAAGGATCGCCCTCACCACTGCGCCAAAGCAGACCGAGATGGATGGAAAAGGTGAGAAGGTAGACGAGGATGGGAAACCCAATGAGGCAGACGGCACGAGCGCAAAAGTGACGAGCGACGACACGCACTGGCTGACGAACGTCACCGAGATGTTCCCAGAGTTGAGCAATGACCGAGACGCCGATGGTCGCAATCGTAAAGAGACCGACCCATTTGGAGCTGGCAACTGCACCCAGACTGAGACCAGTGAGCGAAAGGAGAGCCCACCATCGAAGCGAGAAGGGAGCGCGCTTCTCCTCGTTGCAGAATGCGACCCAAAAGTAAACGGTGAGAGCGGTGAAGAAGACGAGGATCGAGTCCAACAAGATGAGCCGACTCTGTGTGGTGAGAGCATTGTCGAAGAGAACAAAGATGGAACCCATGACTGCAGTGGAGGCACGGAGCGAAAGTCCACGTAGCGTCAAATAGGCGAGAGGAATGGTAGCGACACCAAGGAGGGCGTTGAGGCCTCGCATCATGACATATGGGACAGGCGTGTCGTTACCATGCAAGTATTCGCGACCGATGTCCTTGAAGTCAAAGTTGCCGTTGAAACCACCGAGCCAAGCAGCCAGTGTGATGAGAAGCTTGGCCAGAGGAGGATGTACGTCCATGAAGAAGCGACCTTGAATGTATTTGGAAGCGAATCCACCAAAGTGGACTTCATCAAAGACAACACTGGAAGGTTGACCGAGCTTGTAGGTGCGGACTAGCAAGGCCAAGACGGCGAGTGCAGCAATGATGCGATACTCCCTCTTGTTGATGACGTTGGTGGCAGCGGCAGAGGAACCTGGTTGAGAGCCGATACCGAGACCGAGACCTGTGCTGTGAGGAGTGACGCCTTGCGAGTAAAGCTTGCCAGTCTTGCCACGGATAGCATCGCTGCTATTGTTGAGATGAGATCCGGTGTTGTAGAGCGAAGGCTTGTCGTCAAAAGCGGTGGCATCCTGATGCTGCCTGGAACGCATGCTGGCGGCTGTCTGTCCTAACGACGCCATGATGGGCTTTGTGCGTGATCGAGGATGGGTGGACTAGCCCTCTGCCCCGAAGCTGACGAAATGAAGCGCGTTTGGGATTTCTCCTTTTGATGATGTCGACGATCCTGCGTCTTTGATCGGAAGAGTGATGGTGTTGGGCTGACCCTACTTCTGACACCTGGTCAAGACGTGTGTAGGTGAGTTGAAGATGCAAGTCCCGAGTGAATAGTTTAAGCCATGAGAAAGAAAGGAAAGGCAGGATGATTGAGCTGTCGGCAACTCCGGATTGAACTTGCCAGAGAAGGATTGCTGGCTGGTCGGGCTGTGCCGAAGAAAGCAGAGTGATGCGCTGCTGTGTGTTGAACTTTTGAGAAATGTGCTTGGCTGTCGGTGCCAATTTTGCGTTGGCGCGTGCGGCGTGTCACTTTCACTCACACTCACACTCCGAGAAGAAAAGCAACACGCTCTTTTGGATTTCGACGAGAGGAGCAGGAGACGACGGCAACGCAGATGCACGTCTCGGCCACCACCGAGTGACTGACCGCGCCTCGTAGTCATGTCTGCTCAACAAGGTGAATTTTCGAATGGCAAGCAATGTTACATCGCATACAATTTTCTCTGGAGTCGAGTCGAAAATTCAATCCAGGTTGAGACCCTTCTTAAACGACCAGAACACGCTTTTTGGCGGCTCACCGAGATGTAATGCCAGCGATGATGATGATCAGCATCACAAGCATAACAGTGACAGGTCGGAGCGAATAATGAATGGGTCCGCAAGTTGGCCAAGATCGACATTGAGAACAACTACCACGCCTTCTTTGTTAAGCATAGCAAGACTCGTAGCTCTTGGAATGTTTACCACAAGATGGCTGCCAAGATACTGTATTGATAGCATGTCTCATCATATACTATGCTTCACCCATCCCATGTTGATCCCAACCAGACTCGGCTGCCTCACGATTGAGGTTGACGACGGAAATCCCGAATGCACAAGGAGTAGGAGCACATCCTGCCGATGTAGTTGACTCTCGAGTGACAGTGTTAGGCGACTTGAGCCCATGTTGTTGCTGAGGGCCACAGCGGACAGCGCCCAACTGAAACCAGAAGGGAGAAAAATAAAATAATAAAAAATCAATTTATTGTGCATATAATCTATCTCGTCATTCCTCGTCGCGGTTGCATTTCGGCTAACTCACTGCTACGAACAAATGTCCTCTTCGGCGTTGCGCTGCAGCTGCCTTTTGCAAATTTCGCCGTGTGTGTGTGTGTGTGTGTGTGTTTTTGTTTTTGTTGTTCGTTGTTGCTGCTGTTGCTGACCCCTGATTCCACTCTGCTGCTCCGTCTGATTACAAGCGTGATTCACCGGCGACATAATTCACTGTACAGAGACTGCCTTGCTACAGTACTGTACATGAGACAGCGAGCGAGCGAGCAATTTGTAATTTGACTGTGAAAATGCACGCAGCTGCAGACCCTCTCTTTCTCGCTCAGCTACTGTCCAGTACAGCACAGCACAGTACCGTACAGTAATGTCGGCTCCTGTTCCATTGTGACAAAAGTGGCTGACTTGTGTATGTCTGTCTGTATCAGTCTGTCTGTCTGTGTACAGTACCGTATTCTCATCCTGTGATTGTCAAAACCCGCTGCAGCTGCATTCAACCATTCATCCATTCATCCGTTCATCCTCGTGGGCTGATCTTGCGCACTTCCTCCTCATTGTCCTTCATCTCTCTTCTTCCCCCCTTTCTACATCCACCCTACTCACCGTCAACCAGTGCTCGTCACTCGCGACAGCAGCCACCCACCCTAGCTTCATCTTTGATCCATGGTCTCCAAATCCTAACGCCGCTCATATCCGTGTATCATCTCAGCCTAGAGGCGCACATACCCCTACAAACATGACCAACTCGAACCAGCAGCGCTCCCTGCGAGCAGAGGCTTCTTCCTCATCAAGCGCCTCTGCCGGTACTTCCACCTCCAAGTCACCACGAAGCCAAGGTTTGCTCATCGATGGCAACCTCATCAACCACGATACTGCCGCTGCCAGTGCGCTCTCGGACTTTATTCGCACATCCACCACCGAACCCATCAGTCGGCCATCTTCAGCCGCCAGTATGCGCATTCGAGTCGACAAACCATCCAGCGAAGCAATCAGTGGCCGAGCGCTCTATACACATGTGCCGACTGGCTTCGAGGAAGACCCTCTACTCCACCCTTACGACTCGGACGACCAACATTCCAATGACGCTCGCTCCTCCTCGTCCAAGTCGCAACACAAAGGCTTTGCCAATGGTAGTGCCAAGGCCAAGCGTCCGAATGCATCACATCGCTCCGTCCAGGACAGCATTGCGAGTACATTTGCACGAAGAGGCGGCGCTCCTCCTTACAAACGTCCCACTCTCTACTCGCGAGCACGTCTCTTGGTCACCCAGACCACGGCCAACATTCTCTCTTCCTTTTTCCTTCTGCTCGTCATCGTATGGGCACTCTCCGTACGCTTACTCGCCGCCATCCCCAAGTTCTTTGCCCCCACCGTCGCAGAGCAAAAGGAGTGGGACGATCCAAAGCGTTGGAAGAAAGAGAAGCTGGTCAAGGATGTGCGCTACTACGCCGCCAATTGTGGGTTTGAGATTATCAACGAAACAGTCGAGACTCAGGATGGCTACTATCTGCGTATGAACCGCATCATCGATCCACAGACTACTCACAAGAAGCATTCGGACGGCCGAGGTGGATTCCCTGTTCTTATCATGCACGGCTTGTTCCAATCCAGCGGATCCTTTGTCACGTCCGAGGAGCGTTCTCTCGCCTTCTGGCTCGCGCGTCATGGAGGCTACCAGGTCTTTCTGGGCAACAACCGGGGTGTGTTTGACATGGGTCATCGCAGCTACAAACGTAGCGATCCTCGGTTTTGGGACTACAACATCCGCGAACTGGCGATCTACGACTTGCCAGCGATGATCGACTATGTGTGCAAAGAGACGGGTTACGACCGAATCGCGTACATTGGGCACTCGCAGGGCAACGGGACCATGTTTATCTCGCTCTCCAAGGGCATGGTGCCCGAACTGGGCAAGAAGTTGACCTACTTTGGTGCGCTGGCGCCCGCCGTCTATGCTGGGCCGTTGACTTCGTGCTTCCCGTTCACCACGCTTGGTCAACTCGAGTGGCCAAAGTGGAAGCGGTTTTTCGGCGTTCTTGATTTCATCCCGCTCATGAAGATCTCGTACGACTGGACGCCTGCCTACCCCTACGCCTTGCTTGGTTACCAGATGTTTGCGTTCCTGTTTGCGTGGACTGATGCCAACTGGCTGCTGCGAAGGAAGGCAAAGATGTTCCGATTCACGCCTCAACCCGTGTCGTCGGCGTCGATTTTCTGGTGGGCGGGGAAGGACGGATTCGCATCGAGAGGATGTGTGCTGGATCCCAACCTCGAACAGTGGTGGGATGAAAATTTCCCTCCCCTCTCCATCTTTAGTGGAGGTATGGATTTTTTGGTGCTGACGGATCCTTTGATTGAAAGGATTGAGAAGAAGGAAAAGTGCGTGAGGTTGTTGAGGTTTAAGAGGCAGGATGAGGCGGAACATTGTGATCATTTTTGGGCCGCGGATGCGGTAGAGTGGTGTTTCCAGGATATTTTGAACGATATCGAAAACACTAGAGATAGATACCCAGAGGAAATCGAGCTAAACCAGCACGACAAGAGCGCAAGCAACGATTTCAGCCAAACAAAGGATCTGGTGGATGTATAGAGGTCAAGGGGTATCCCACGATAGATGTGTAGACGAAGAGTCGCAAATTAGGTTTAGATACCCTTACATCACATACAAGCACCATGTTTGTCAGCTTCGGAAAAGGCACGAACCGTATCTTTGATGCTTAGAACTCTTAATTGCGAGTCAGGACATGATGCCAGTGATTCAATCGTGAGACATGTACTGTAAGCGTGAATGTAACGAGAAACGTTTACGACCTCGGATTCCCCTCAATCAGAGTCGCTATCGCTATCACTATCACTCTCCTCCTCTTCTTCCTCTTCCTCCTCCGTCCCGCTCTCTTCATCATCCTCATCACTCTCCCTCCTACTCGGCTTGACCTTCTGACCCTTCATCAATGCCATCTGCCCTGCCAAACTATCCTCCTCCGGCTCACTAATATCATCCTCCATATCATCTCCCTCCAACACACTTGCATCCTCGACTTTCAACTTGACCATCCTACTCGCGTCCGAGCCGAGGAAAGAGTCAGACTTGAGAATCGCCTGGAAAGTGTACAGCCCCGCTTGCGGTGGAGCTTGGAACTGCACCGAGTAAGTGCGAATCCTGTCTGGACCAATATCGCTAACCTTAGTAGGTTGCACGATGACACGATCCAGTTTTTGGTCGCCGATCATGACCCACCAACTAGGCTTGCGTTCGTCCCAAAAGTAAGGCGCGCGCGCAAATCCAATCGGCTGCTTCCCATCTTCCTTCTCCCCTCCCGCTGAGCCATCTTTAGACTTTTTCGAGTCAAGCTCGTCCTCATCAGGTCGAACGCTGCTCTCCTCGTCGATCCGCTTCGCATCCAGCCTACGTCCATCCCTCAGCAACGATCCATCCTTCTTCGGCGGAAGCAACCTCAGCTTGACCACAAACTGCACAATAGCACCCGTAGTGACCAACCTCTCACCCGAAACCTTGAAGAATGCATCCACCAACTCCACCCTCGGCCAGGTCGCCACCACATTCACCATCTCCTCATACTGCTTCGGCCCCACGCCGGCATCGAGAACAGCCTTCTTCCTCTCCGCATCCGGGATCTTCCAGAAACCCTGCACGCCCAGCTTCGCCAAACTGTTACTATCCTGCAACTTGTTCACCACCTCTGCCGTCATATGCGGCAACTGCAACAATTCGGCGAGCGACAAATCTTGAAGCGGGACAGCCTGCACCATGCACTGAGTGATCTGCATCAAAAGCAATGTGGTTTGGAGCCAATTGTGCGAGAGCGAGATGGACATAAGCCCGTTGAGAAGCTGGACTGCTTTGGAAGCGTATCGAAGCTTCTCCTGTTCGATGCGCTTGTTTCCGCTATCAATTCGAAGCGTGTGGGCGTAGAGCAGAACGAGAGCTTTGCGAATGGACGGCGTCCTGAACGAAGTGATCAGATGCCACTCTGGACCGTACTCCTCGAGACGCTTGCGCACGGCTGCCTCGAGCTTAGCCAGGGCAGCTTCATCCTTGTGCTTGTCACCGGCCTTGTCGACCGCGGGGTCGGAGAACTCGTCCGAGATGGCGAGGAGAGCAAAGACGCGTGAAGCGTTAGTGTCGTCCCTGAGGTGCTGGAAGTAAGTTTGGGCAGTCTGGTTGACGACACCATCCTTGGTCTTGGATCGTGAGCCGTACCACCACCTGGCGACGAGGAAGGGAAGACCGACACCGAGGATGACGGCGTACATTCCGAGGACGTAAATGTTGTTCTGACTCTCGATGACCCACCTGGGCAAAGCAATGCCCATGGACATCTCCTGCTTTCCATCTGGATGACCATACAGCTCAAAGTTTTTCCTAATCGTTTCATCCGTCAGCGACTTGTACGCCTTTGTGATCGCCACGAATTGCTCCTCGATCGCCTCCTTCGTCTGGTTGGGACCCAGCACAACTTTATCGGGATGGAACTTGACCGAGAGCTTCTTATAATGCTTTTTGATCTCCTTATCCGTGGCAGAAGCGGCAATACCCAGGATCTGGAAAGGGTCGTAAACCGTATGAACCGAGTTAGCCGCAGTATTGAGAATCACCTGGAAAAGGTAGGCTACAACGCCCCAGCCAGCTAGAACAAAGACAGCCTTGGGACTGATTTGAGGATTGAGCAAGGAGCGCTTTTTGGCGGAACGAATGAGGTCGATCTTTTGGCCGCGTGCATCCCAGCTACCCTTGCGAGACGAGTGCGATCGTGAAGGTGCCAGGAGCGAGTATGTAAGAGGAACGAGAAGTAGGAGGAGGAAAGTGAGGACAAAGGTGAGGAATTGACCTCCCTCCTCGTCATACTTGTACTCGGCCATGTTGACGAATCTTCAGCAGCACCGGAGTACGTATTCGTGGTGGTCGTAGTCTTGATGATGATGATGATGATGGTGTTGAAGGGAGAGAGAGAGAAGAGGGAGAACGAGCAATGTTGCTTAACCGTGCATAACAGATTGAGTGAGGAGGCTCGTTCGCGGAATCTCAATATCCAAGACGTGGAAGAATGTGTGGCACTGCGTTCTGCGTTCTGCTGGCTCTCGCTTTCTGCCCACGCTGAGGAATGAAAGCGGTGAGCTGGAAGGCACGCTTCTTACATTTTGTATTCAACTTGACATTCTTCCTGCTCCATCCTCATTTTCAACTTTCGAGCTGTGATTTCATTCGAAATGTAATCCTTGAATTCGCGGGCGCAGCGGTTCAGACAGCTGTCAGAATTCATCGGGAGAAATCAAATCGCCGATAAAGATGAGAAATTGGACCCTTTTCGAGCGTCGCAAGAAGATGTGACGCACGCGCGCCTGATTGACTGACGCGTCGTGCTTGCCTTGCTTTCCCCACGCAATTGCTGCTGCGTATGGAGGAGCCCAAGCTCAAGCAAGATTACGTGCGAGATCAACACTCTCTCGATGCCACTCTCCTGATCAACTCAGCTTTGACCTCCTCCTCTTTCCATCCGCTCATCATCCTGTCACCAGCATCCGTAGATCGCTTGTTGGAGGTCGCTATCAACACAAACAATCAGTAACCAAAGCACGCCAACCAGGTGCTTCTTTGTATGTGCTTTCGAGCCATCCGTGTCTAGCTCTGCATCATGAGCTGCAACACCTCCACCACCGACACGGACAATCGCGATCCCACTTCCATCTCCGTCGGCCTCTCGGCTGTCGATGGCGATGCCACGAGTCTTTTCGAATACATTGTTCGTGACAAAGTGTGGGGATCCAATCTCGACCCTCCGGAATCGGCCAAGAATGTCATCAAACCTTGGCATGAACGTCTTTCTGCCGATCCATCAACCCAGTCCAATGTGGATGATCAGCTAGCTATCACAGTGCCCTTCACCTGCCCCGTCCGACTCAAATCTATCCTTATCAACACAGGCACGGGTGACTTTGCGCCCACTCGATGCAGGGCTTTTGTCAACAGGCCGGATGGCGTGGACTTTGATGATGTTGAGGCGGCGACTTCGGATGATCATCCAGCCAACATGAGCCCACTGTCTGCAGCGGCGACATTGGGAGGTGTGGGAAGTGGCAAGGCGCAAGCTGATTTTGCGCTCTTGAGGGGACAGGAAGGAGTGGTCGAATACCCCGTCAGCGTAGCCAGGTTCTCTCACACCAACAGCATCACCATTGTCCTTTCCCATTCCAACGCCACTACACTTTCTCGCTTCTTCTACTTGGGTTTCCGCGGTACTGCACTGGTACTCAAGAGCGAGCCCGGCGAGAGACTCAATATCGGTGCAGCCAACTCAGCCGATCGTCCAGTGGACGGACTCAAAGAAAAGCGTGGAGCTAGCCAAGGTCTTGCGGGAGGAAGTAGGAGATCCCCTTCCACTTCTTCACCAAGATACGTAATCAGTGATCGCGAAGCAGCCCAGAAGATTGCCAGGATGGCCGAAGGAGCTCAAGAGGAAGGCGTCAGACGATCACCGAGACGAAACAGGACCTCGACTACATCAGCCCAGCAAGGTGTTGAGTCGCCAGTCAATACACCAACGCGAAAGAGGAAAGCCAGAGCTTCAGAACCCAACCAAGGTCAAGATGATACAGAGACTACACCTCGAGCAACGCGCACACCTGCGAATGTAGCCGCGGCATCGCGTACGCCACAGACAGCTCCTGCTCGCAGTCGACCTTCTGTAGCCGGTGCTTCGGATTCTACTGCACAATCGACACGCACGCCATCAACAGCAACCGCATCGAACAAGGATCCTTCGCGGAGAAGATCGCTCTCTCAACCACCGCCTAACGATGTTCTACTGCGTCAATTGCAATCTTCCTCCCGAACGCCGTCCAAGTCCGCATTGACTACAACGCCGGGTAAGAGGATGCTGGGAACACCTCGTGCTGGTGCGACTTCACGTACTCCCCAAGGGCTCCACACACCCGCTACAGATAAGAGGCGGAAGCGCAATGATGCATTGCTAGCGTCGGCTCAGCGGACAAGGGAGAAGAGAGCCTCTTCGGCACGCAAGAGTCTTCTTTGGGGTGGGGTTGGAGGATGGGCGGGTGGAAGGGAGGAGAGTCCGATGGATCTTTTGAGACGGCTGGCGAGGGCGCCAGGATTCATTGCTCCGCCCACACCGTCAGAAGACTCGATTGCTATGCCTCCCCCCGCCAGATTGGGCAGGTCAAGCACAGCGAGTAATGCAAGTGCTGGGTCTTCGAGACCGCGAGATAGCGCTGCAAGCACTTCAGCCAGGTCCTCCCTCGCTCGGACTATGCTCATGCCTGGACAGAGCGTGCCGGGTGATCTCACGAGGGACAGCAACATGAGCGAGTCGATGGAGGCCGATGAAAGTCTGCTTTCTCCAGATGATCGGTCGAGGTCGAGGCTGTCGGATATGGGTATCCCCCGCCGCGCCTCTGGAGCAGGGATCGTGAGGGGAGGCATTTTCGCCGCTATGGCCGACCGTCCGAGGCAGTCTCGCGTTTCGACAGGTTCTCGAGTATCGTTTGCCGACCAGCTCAGTCCCTCCTCCATGCGATTTGACGACATGTCAACCAGCAGGAGGGAAGATGAGCTGGAGAGATCACTACAGCAACAGCAGTATGGGCAGAGTTTTGTTTCGGCAAGCGGGATTGATTTGGCGACAGAAAAGGCCATTAGAAGATTGGACGATTTGACTAGACAGAGCTTCTTTTCTGAAGATGGACAACTCCAGTTCGACGATGAGGATGAAGAGGAGGAGGAGGATGGAAATGAGGAGGCGACGAGGAGGAAGAGTGTGGGGAGGAGCATGTCTGAGCCGCTGGAGGGGGAGACATCGGTGGTGATTTTTGACGACTCCTTCGCCGGAGCGGGTCAAGATGACTATCCGGTACACGAAGAGGAAGAAGGGAGTGTGGAGGAGGATGAAGTGTCGGATTCGCTACCCTTGGATGCTGCGGAAATGGAGGAGGAAGATGAAGCCGCTCGTAGGTTGGCCAACGAATCGGTCTCTCGGGACCTGTCGCGACTCGAAGACTCAACTTCCTCCGCCGGCGCCGGCGACGATTCTCGCGTTTCGAGGGTGTCGTTCGCCGATCAAGACGAGATTTCATTCGCGCCCGATGCAGCGTACTCTTCCGATGAAGACGTTCAATACGGTCTATCCGCCCGCGAAGAGGAGGTGGAGGAAGAGGAGGAGGACTCGGGTGAGGAGGAAGCTTCGACTCGGCGGTTGGACTTGCTCGATCCCAAAGATCTGAATGCATTGCTCAAGAGGAGGATTGTGAAGAAGCGGAAATCGCGCATTTCTCCCATCACAGGCGCGTCGGTGCCTCCATTGCCGGCGTCGGTGATGAGAGATATCTTCTCCTCTTTCCTCACCCCCTCCGCCTCTTCATCTTCCTCGCTTCTCTCGTCTAGCTCGACCTCGACTTTGTCCAAACGAGCAAAGCTGGACAGCACCGTACTGGAAGAACTCGATTCGGCTGCACACGATTTTTTCTCCGACTTTGCTCAGTCTCTTTTGACGCAGGCCAGAACGCGAACCTCGCGCAAGGCGTCCGACTCGGGCCTGACCATCACCGAAGCGGATGCGGTGGCGGTGCTCAAGAGGCAAGGAAGGGTGACGCAGAGGATGGATACGAGCTCACTGGCGCATAAGTTGTTGCCGAGGGAAATGACGGATTTGATGGAGTTGGGGAGGTGGGCTAAGGCGGGGGCGGTGCAAACGACGTTAGGTGGGTTGTTGAAGGGGGGAGGAGGTGGGAGGACAAAGGGGGGAAAGAGGAAGGGGGAGGTGAGCGTGGCGGATACGACAGCGGCGAGTAGTTACGTGGCGGAGGGGGATGAGACGGTGTAAGAAGAATGGTTGGCAATGCATATCCTGACCCGAGTGATGGTGGGGTCTGTCTGTGTGTGTGAATGGTCGAGCGTGAAGGTGGCAGCGGCTCTGTATGACTTCGTCCCCACTCATGGGAGAAGTTAGGAGAGGAGGGGTGATCTTGCTACGGAGTCGCACGTTGCAGACGGAAGTGTTTTGCCACCCATTCCGGCAAGGTTGAGTGGGATGTGGGAAGCGCCAACGCCGAGCTTGAATGGCAAGCGGATTGCTAAGAAACACTGCGAGCAACCTTGTGGATTACAGTTAGCGCGCATGAGGTTGCATATGAGGCACCCACCACCATCATTACTTTGCTCGCCCCGAACAGCCGCCACATTGAGCAAGTAGCTACAGGACAGTACAGTACAGTAAAGATCAGGTTGTCAAGAATGGAATCTCTGCATCGGAAACGATTGCCGAAGTAGCCAGGACAAGTCACAAGACGCACCTTGTTCCCACGCCTATCGACGTCGGATCCGTCTGTCCCCACCCTTCATCATCATCATCATCCATCGTTGTCGTGGGGAAATGAATGAGGGTGCATTCTCTTGGGGCGTCTCTTCCAACAAGGCATATATACACCTCCTCCTCGCCGGCCTTTTCGCATCTTTTCCCCTCCTTCTTCCACCTCTTGCTCAGTGTGGAAAGTAAGCAAGCAAGTTAGAAGATGATCTTGGCGCATTCTCTCATCGTCGGGTTTGTGACGACGTCGCTCTTGCTTTGTTGGCCTAGTTTGGGTCGAGTCATTCCGGCGCGAGTGAGGGATGAGCATCACACCGTGGCGCTCTCTTCCTCGGCGGGTGATCTCAACCCCATCCGCGGCTTTCGCTGGCCCGACGAGCCGTACCTTCCCCACACTCAGCCTCGCAAGCATGATAAGCACGACATAGACAACTCCGTTCCTTCCTACGCCAAACGAAACATGCCTCACGCCGAATGCTTTGACCTCTACTGTCCCCCCACCCCTCATTCCGCCCCTGATGTGGAGAAGAGGGCCATCGATGTTGCTGCAGTCCCGCGTGGCGCTGGGCCTGGCCCGAAATCTTTCCCCCACAACTACGGCGATGGTAGTGCTGGAGCTTATACTCCCGGTAATGCTTATTGTAGGGATCATGACTGTTCCAAGCCGCATCCCGTACAACCTCCTTTTGCCCCAGAGCCTGGTGTTCATTTCGAGCATGACGCTCCGACTCCGCAGAGGCTCGTCGAGCGTGCTCAACCCGATCCCGACAATGATGACAGTCAAGATTCGGCCGAGGAGGATTTCAACCCCTCGTACCGTCATCTCAGCAAGCGCTACTGGCTCGATAACGGCGATGGCGAGTGGAAACCTCTGCGTGCGGCGGACGGCGTGAACACGGGCATGATCACTACTCCAGCTCGCCATCCGTTCGGGCCGATTCATTGGGATGTTGGCGGTGCAGCGATCGCGTCTCCAGAGCGAGGCCGTGAGCCTAACCCCAACCATGATCGCGATCACGATGAAGAGGTTGTTCATGAGCATGGTCACAATCGGATTGATGGTTCGGGCGAGCAGGTTGGGAGTCTGGCCAAACGCTACAATTTCGATCGAGACGAGTACAGGCCGAACACCGCCGCTGAGGGGATTAGGTTTACTTCTCCTGCTCCCTACCCTCTCAAGCCGGGTCGCGATTATGGGCATGGTGTCGTAGGCGATTCCATTCCGGGTCCTCGTCATGTGCGACGTCCAGAGCGCGTCCCTGACGACGCTGATTTCGACGAGGACACTTACGACGATGACGATGACGACGACGACGACGGTAATATTGTCGACAATCATCCCATCTCACATCACTCGGACTCGGCACCTCACCGTCTCACCAAGCGCTTCTCGCTCGATGACGACTTTTCGCCCCCCTCAGCCGCATACGCCGTAGCCCAATCCACCGAGCATCACGCCCGCGCCGTACGTACTGGCGAATTGGGCAAGCGAGACGATGTTCTCAATGCTCCTCGTCGTCCCCGTCTCGCCGATAGCCCCGAGGAGATGAACAGGATTCCACCTGTCGATTGGAAGGAGCTTCAGGACGAGGTGGATGCGTGGGACTTGCACGGCTTCCCTCTGGTCGCTCCTAGTCGTGTTGATCACGAAAGAGTTCCTTACGAGGGATACCCGAGTCACAATGGAAAGCAAATCCCCAAGGTCGTCGACCACAAGCATTCCGACGACGACGATCCAGCCTCAGGAGCTAGTGGTGCGGGTGGACGCCACATCGAAGCCATCGACTCCGACGGTCGTCGAATCGAGCGAGCGAATCGCGGGTTTGCGCTCAAGAAGCGTTCTCCGCTGCAGGTCTCTGATAACGACGGCAACTTGTGGGGTGCTCAGCAGGGCATACTTGAGCATCGTGGCACTGCCAACTCGGCGCAAAATGCCACTTTGTCTCCCAACAAGCGCGATCGCGATGCCGCGTCGGGCATTCAGCCAACGCCTGACGGTCGTCTTGGCAACCAGATGCTGCAGCAGAGCTACGAGAAGATCTACTACGATGACCAAGGTCAACGCATCCCCGTCTCTCGACTTCCGGCCTCCCTTGGCGGTACTGGTAGCTGGGCCAGCGCTCCCGCGCACGTCTTTGGCTCAGACGGTCACGAGATCCCCCACCCCCCTTCAGCGTCGAGCTCGGCTGCTGGCTCGAGCACTGCGCAGCTCGCCAACAGCATGAACGGCTTTACCTATGTCGACGAGAACGGCGCGCCTATCCCTGCCAATCGTCTTCCGATCCACCTCGGCGGAACGGCAAATGCTACTGAAGCGGCCAAGCAGATTCGCAACGAGTTTGGCTGGTCGATCGTCGCTCCGATCGATCCGAATTCGCCCGGGCTGGACGATGCGCCCACCAGCGGGACGGGCAAGTACTTTGATGTGCAGGGCAGGCCGCTGCCTGCTTCCAAAGTGCCTGAATTCTTGGGTGGCACAGCGGGGGTGAATGGCGATGGGGCTCCCGATATACTGTACGATGAAGCGGGTTGGGCATATGTCAAGCCTTCAGTTGCTGATGCTGATGCTGTGGCTGTCCCCGTGGGCGCCGATCCCAACTCCAATTCTGCCGGTTCGACCGCTGGTTCGACCAACGGAGCTGGTAGTGGTGACCAGTCCAAGCCGCAGCTGACGAATCCCCAAAACCACATTCCGGACTGGGAGTCCATGTCCCCCTCGCAACAGCAAGCCGCTCTCTCCGGTCAGCCCGCCGACTACTACCCCGTCTCGGAAAACCCTACCTCCGGCGGCATACCTTCTTCCGCAGACCGGTCTTACTTTGCGCCCATCCAGACGATCTACATCACCTCATCCGTGTCCACCTCTCACCGCACCTCTCCTTCCGAGGCTGGGTATCTCGGCATCTGCTCCTGCGCACGAGGCTCTCGGGACGGCGTGCTCGGCCGCAACAATGGCGATTCTTGCGCTGCAAGGTTCCTCAAGGATGCCGACAAGACCGCGGACTGCAGGTATAATTCGCCCAACGATATCGATTGCGTCGAACAGAACGGTAGTGGGAGGGACGAGTTGAGCGAGGGAGATCATGTTTGGTGGATGCAGCAGTTCTGTAAGAGATGCGTGGATGCGGGTGGAGTGAGCGATCCGGATTTCGCCTGTCCGGAGGGGTATAATAGTTGGGGGAAGGAGGAGAAGGAGGTGGAGAAGGCTGCAGGTGCTCTGACTTCCCCTGCTCCCGCCGATGATGGCGAGGGAAGGGGGAGTGATGGAGAGAAGCCTGAGACTCAAGCTCAAGGTAAGGATCCGGCTGAGAAGGACGCCCAGAAGCCGGCACCTGATGGTACTACGTCCGAAACTTGGGCTCCTGGTGGTGCTCAAGGGTCAGAAGGTGACGCAAAGGGCGCCGATACTGGCGCTCAGTCTGACCGAGGCGCCGATGGTGGCATCGTCTGATCTCGCGTCTTTCCTCTCGATGCCCCATCCTTGGTGTTTGCGCCCGGTCACTTTGGGCTACGACCACTTCCTTTCTCCAATCACACCTTCGAGCTCGTCATTGTGTTTGCGCTCAAGATTATCTCTCTCATTCAGTTTTGTTCCCCCTATCAATGATCACATTCTTTCTTCCATGCAATGTGTGTCTCTTTGGATCCGTACAATCAGGAGTGAGCATCGGTCCGACCAAGTGACCAGAGTTCCGACCTCTTGGTTTCACACTCGACTCTACGATTCTTGTCCTCTGCTGGCAAGCTGGATGTGGGTCAACTTGACGTGGCTGTACAGCCGGTTGGGTGGGAGGCTGTTTCGGTTGAGTGGGATGCCCAAGCTCGATCGAGTGTTGTTTGAGCACGTGCAATCAACGATTCTCAGTCTTAGTAGCGCTTTGATGTTGTTGCTCAGCATCGACCGCTTTTTGTTTTGTTTCATTTGCCGTTGTAACGCCTTTACTAGTCCGAGAATTTCAAGAGGCGCTGCTTGACAGCTGTGTTTGCGTTCGGAAGATGAGGCAGTGTCAATCAAGTCGTCCAGTATCACAGTGAATGGCTTGTGGCGAGTTCACCACCTCTGTCCCTCATCCCCTCTCCCTGTTGCTGCTCAATGAGGCTCCTGTCTGTGTCTGCCTACCTCTACCGCTGCAAGCTCAGACACAAACTTCCTTTCTTTGCAGTCTTGTAATTTCAAAGATGACTTATAACCCGCCCGCTTCTACCCTTTCTTCTCGTCTTTTTTTCCCTCTTATCCTCATTCATCCGCATTGTCTCACATCACCTGGCGTGATACTCCAGAGACATTGCCAGTATGCACTTCCCTCATGCGATTCTGCTGGCTCTCGTCGGCACGACGCTTTTCGCCACCACTGCTTCCGCTGGAGTCGTACCTGTCGACCAGGTCGAGAACCACGAAAACGCAAAGCGCCACTCTAACCCCTACGACAGGCGCGATGTGAACGAGGTCGAGCTCGAAAAGAGAAAGTATCTCGACTACAACGTTCTGAAGCCTCCCTCGCGCGAAGGAACGCGCATCCTTGGTGGCAGGGTCGCCGCAGCTCCAGTAACCCCTCCTAAGCCGAAAGACTCGCTTCCCGCGAGCAACGGCCATCATCCCGGTGTGCCAATCGAAAAGCGCGATGGCGTGGACGCATGGAAGCACGGAAAGAGAGGCTACTACAACCCTTACGCTGGTCTCAACATGCCTAAGCCGCCCGCCGGTTGGAAGAGGCCCGAACGTGGTGATAGAGTTACACCTGATAAGCCGAAAGACTCGCTACCCGCGAGCCACAGCCATGATCCCGGTGAACCAATCGAAAGGCGCAATGTGGTCGACGCATGGAAGCACCGAAAAAGAGGCTACTACAACCCTTACGCTGGTCTGCACGTGCCTAAGCCGCCCGCCGGTTGGAAGAAGCCCGATCGTGAAGCGCGTGACGACGCTTCTGATCCTGCCACATCTCCCCAACCAAAGATGGTCGATCAAGGAGGTGGAGGACCTGTTTTCCAAAAAAGAGAGTTTGTCGACTACGGCGTGCTCCGACCGCCGGGTAATCTTGTCAGAACGGACAAAGTTCCGCACCACGATTATAGCGGTCTCAAGCCGCGCTCTCACGAAGGTGCTGGCACTCCAGCAAAAGCGGATGCCGCTCCAGCTGGCGCCAAGGCTCCTTCCCTCGACTACAGCAGTCTTAAGCCGTCGCACCAAGGAAGCGGCTTCCTTGCAGGCAGATCAGAAGGTAAAAACATTCCTAGAGGTCTGATGGACTTGCTCCGCCGATCGGAGAAGGAGGCCTCTCTCGATGTTACTTTTGTCAAGAAGGACCATCTCGCAGGCATGTCCAAGCCCGACGACATGCTCGACCCAGGCCTCAAGAACGTCCTCAAGCGAGCGGAGGAGCACTCACCTGCTTCTCAGGATGGCTGTGGAAACGACTACGAGAAGTGCGAAAAGAAGAGGGATGCTCCAGTCAGGCCTAAGGATTACCATGAGAAGCGTTACGACCATTACAAGAGGGAGCCCAAGCCCTTGCCCAGAGCTTCGTACCCTGTTTACATGGGGAAGAAACCTCGTAGCTTGGGCCGTCATTATGAGTGAAGCTCATCCAACTCTGCTCCGATCCGCGACCTCTCTCTCTCTCTCTCTCTCTCTCTCTGCTCCCGTCTAGTAGTCCTGCTCATATCGAACACGCTCACTGGTCATTAGCTGATATTCTTGTTCGTGTAGCGAGCCTGAAAGTCGATGCCAATGCCAAGTCCTTTCTTCTTATTTTCATACCACCGATCTGTGCTTGCAATCAACATGTCTGAGCGTGCAGTCAGTGATCATGTATTCATTTCTGTGCTGTCGCAATTCAAGCTCGCCTCGTCCAAGTCCAAACCACCTTCTTCCTCCTCTGCTGAGCGTTGGCCAAATTACGCGAGTGTGCTGTGTTGCGTTTTGTCTGATTATGAAGTGCGTTCAAGCCTCGCGATTAAATTCGACGTTCATGTCCGTGTGTCATGGCAGGGACGCGATCCATTCGCTGAATTGGAGCTTAGCGTACGACGGATGGTCATGGCGTGTCGACTGGGATGGTCATGGCGGCGCGACTGAGGCGTATGCGGCGTACACGGCGCTATTGGTTATGAAGGGCCGCTGCACGGATCTTGATGGACATCAGATGAATCTCATACCGGCTTTGAGAGGGATGGAGTTGGCAGAAATGGAAGCCACGGTCCGTGCCTGAATGATAAGCTTCAGCGTGCGTATCAATGGCAACGCCACAGGGCGACAGTCCCACCACGCCGTCAACTGGTTTGCACAACGCCGTCCTCGGCGCTGCTTTGGGCTGCGGGCCGAAGACTAGTGCCATGGATGGTGTAACGAGAAATTGACGTTTTTGCTCCCTTCCTTCTTCCATCCGACGATATCCTTTCGCCTCACTCTGATATAAATATCGCCTCTATCTTCTGCCTATCCGTCTCTGCCTCTCCACATCCAACATTTCAACGACAGGAAGCACTCACCTTCAACATGTACTTTCCACGCACCATCCTTCTGGTGCTTATCAGCACCTCGCTCATCCTCATCTCTGCCTCGTCGCTCCCCGTCCCCGATCGCAACAAGCTCGCGCAACCCAATGTGGCGCCAAGGATTCCAGAAATTCAGCCCGAGACCACCCCTAGCCTCGATCGCCCTCGCGGCCCATCTCGTCACGACGGCGAGCACAAATTCGCCAAACGACGCCGAGAGATGTTCAACAGCGGCCTTGAACCTCAACAACACGATCGACGTCGCGGCACACAAGTCCGAACCGAACAAGTTCCAGACTCTGAGGTCGATCCTAACTCCTCGGTCCCACCTCCGCCTTCCGGATCGCGCAAGAAGAGAAGCAACCTTGATAAGCGTCATCCCGAAGGCAAACTCTCATCGCCTCTACTCAAAAAGCGTCATTCTCACAAGAGACACCCGGTGATTACCTTTGAAGGGGCCAAGAAAAGAGGTGTAGTCAAGGCTCCTCGGATGGCAAAGAGGCAAGCTGCGAAACTCGAGAACGAGATTCAAGTCGAGAAGAGGGAGCAAAAGGTTCCATACTTGGACTACTCGGTGCTCAAGCGAAGGTCAGAGGGGGAGGCGCAGCAAGTCGAGAATGTTGAAGCTGTCGAAGAGCGCGAGCCGAGGGTCGCATACCCCGGGTATTCGGTGATGAAAGGAGCCGCGGGCAATGCTGGATACCCGAGGGCGGATCCGGACGTGATGAAGGGTGGCAAGTTGGTCAAGCGCTCAAGTAGGCAATGGTGAAAGTATCGATGTCACAAGGTGTAGAAATTTAGATTGGGATAGCGGGCTGTTCCTCTACGTTCCACAGGCTGGCTGGCTGGCTGTCGAGGTCTCAGACATGTCAAATTCGAGATCGACACGAATGAGATCTCATAAGCCTCATCTACTTGTACCACGTCATAGATCCGTTCATAGAGTCACTGTTCGCTCAGGTCTGCAATACACACGTTCTCTCATTCATCCTTCCATGTGAAGTGGCTTGAGGTCGGATCGAGGAAAGGGGGATGAAGCTGTCGACATGCATCATTTTCTGCTGCCTCGCGCAGACCCCCGCATCGACGATACGACATGGAGACGTCATGGGATCCGTAATAGATTCTCTTGCGAGCTTTTCCAGCTTAACAAAGGGAAGCGCATCTGAGGACCATGATCATGAATAAAGGGAAGCGATCATCACGGTGCAGAGGAAGAGGTTGAAGACCCTTTGGAGGGGAAAAGTCGTGGAAAGACGTGCGTGAGAAGCGCACTCTTTCTTTTTTTCGCTCGGGCCTCCTCTCCTCTCCTCGCGCGTGTCACACACCAAAAAAAAAGAGCCGAATAAATTTGGCACTTTTCTTCAGTCTTCTTTCCAGCCGCGTTCCGAAGAAAGGGCCCTTTGATTTTTGGTTCCGACTCCACCTGTCATGCCCCTCATCAAGCCTTCTCCCTTTCCTCTCACCTTCCACCATCATCATCAGCAATCGTCCCCTCAACATGATCGCTCGTACCCTCACTCGCACTCTCCTCCGGGCTGCCCCCCGCAGCACCACCCCGGTCGCTCGCGTTGCACTTCCTCGCTTCATCGCTGCCGCTACCATCCAGCCCTCGCGCGCATTCTCTGCTACTCGCCTCACCCGCAGTCAGGGCGAAAGCGACGCCGAACTCTCGGCCAAGCTGGCTCAAGAACTTGAATACGAACAGGAGAACTCGAACCTCTTCATTGGCGAATCTCCTACCAACGAGCCTGGTTTCGTTACCGAATTCAAGTCGGCCGGAATTTGGAAGATCACCGAAAAGCCTGGATTTGACGAAGTGTCGCTCGAACGCGAGTTTGGCAATGAGCACATCCACGTCCTCTTCTCCGTTGGCGATATCGACACCGCCGGACCTTTGGAGGAGGGCGAAGACGGCTCGCCCATCGAATCCGAGAACCCAGAACAACCGGAAAACCCTCAATTCCCCGTCCGCATCAGCGTCACCATTACCAAGCCCTCGGGTGGAGCGCTCATGATTGACGCTTTTGTCCAAGACGGAGAATACAATGTGGACAACATCGCTTATTACAAGGATAAGGAGATGGCCACGCGCATGGACGCCGAAATGGACTTCCAGAGGAGAGGCTTCTACCTAGGCCCCCAGTTTGAGACACTGGATGACCAGTTGCAGGGTATGTTCCAACAATTCCTGGTGGAGAGGGGCTTGGATGCGAATATGGCACTCTTTATCCCCAACTTTGCAGAGTACAAGGAACAGAAGGAGTACTGTGGCTGGTTGGGAAATGTTAGAAAGTTTATCGATGTCTAAAGCTTTCTTCGCAACACGGTGAGATTGGCGCTTCACTCAAGGATAATGCAAAAGTCACTACTCTAGCATCGTTTTGTGTGTGCAATCTGTGTCAACCCAAGGCTATGATTTGTGCATGTGGCGGCGTGAGATGTGAGCTTGTGAGAAAGGCTCAAGACAGAGGAGTGTGAGTGAGAAGTCTGTGTATGGCGGGCCGAGTGGAGGTGCAGGTCGGAGTCTAACAAGACCCGAAAAAGAAATGGGCACTCCTTCCGTCTTCCGAGCATTTCATTGGAAAATTTTGGGGAAACTTGGCACTTTTCCTGCGCCTTCCTGCGACCTGCTAAAATTCGCAAACCAGGGTCCTTCTTCACTTTTCACTAAACGCAGCCTTACCGTTTCTCCTCACCATACTTTCGTATTTACCTATCCTTTCTTCACACAGGGTGGGAATCAGGATGTCGGCCACCGAGCAAGCTGCAGTGTCTACTGGAGAGGGCGGTGAGAGGCAGCTCACCAATAAGGAGAAGCGTCAGCTTGCGGTTGCGGCCAAACGAGCGGCTAAGGAGGCAGCTAACGCCAAAAAGAATGCCTCCTCTTCCACCACCATCTCCGCGTCAACGGGTACAAAGAGAAAGGCTGATGATGAAACTGATGCTGTCGTCTCGGAAGAAGCTGCACCTCAAGAGGAGGATGGTGAGGTTGAAGTTGTCTCGCACAAAGAGATGCGTCGACGTAAGAAACTCGCCAAACTCGCCCCAGAATCCACCACCACTACCGATGAAGATGGAACTACGCCCAACAACCTTATGCATCCGTCACGAACCGCCATCTCGGCCCCTACCTCCGTCCCAAGGAGTGGCTTTTCAATCTGGGTCGGTAATTTGAGCTTCTTCACGCCGCCGAACAAGCTCGTCGACTGGTTCAATCAACGAGGCATTGATGGGATCTCTCGTGTCAACATGCCCAAAGGTTTGAGAAGGGCCGAGATGAATCGTGGATTTTGCTACTTGGACTTGCCCAACAAGGACGTGCTTACTGCAGCACTCAACCTCAGCGAGCAGCCGTTGGACGGACGTAAACTATTGATCAAGAATGGAAGCGATTTTACTGGCAGGCCAGACATTAATACTTCGGCGCTGGGCATTGCGAGAACGCTTCCTAATGCGACCACCTCGGCCTACAGCAGTAAGGACGATGACGAGGAGGACAAGGATGGTGGAGAGGAGAAGGAGGAAGGGGAGGGGCAGGTGAAGGGTAAGACAGGATTGACAAAGACGGCACAGAAGATTTTGAGAGCGCAAAAGAATGCGCCGAGCATGACGCTTTTCTTGGGCAACCTCAGCTTTAATACGACAGAACAGGGCGTGAGGGATTTGTTTGATCATTCGGCAACCAAACGCAACCCTGTGGTCAAGAAGAAGAAGAGCAAGCCAAAGAAGAAGGTTGTCAAGAAAGCAGCTTCTTCCTCCTCCTCTTCCTCCTCCTCTTCCTCTTCCTCTTCCTCTTCGTCCGATTCCGATTCCGATTCGGACAGCGATAGCGATAGCTCTTCTTCTTCCTCATCCTCCTCCTCTGACTCTGAGGACGAAGGCGAGGCCAATCCCAAATCCGAGGAAAAAGCGAAAAAGGTTGCGGGACAAGGCGATGTGATTGCGTCAGCCGCTGGCATCCGCAAGGTGCGTCTGGGCACATTTGAAGACGCGCCCACCAAATGTAAAGGCTTTGGCTTTGTCGATTTCCACACGATCGAAGCTGCCACTGCATCGCTGATTGACCCGCGCAACACGTTCCTCGATGGACGCAAGATCATCCTCCAATACGCCTCGCCCGACGCCACCCGCCGCGGAGCCAGCAAGGCCCAAAAGGACAAGATCGCGAGCAGAATACCCAACGAGAAGAGAGTGGGCTTCATGACGGGCGCCCAGAAGCGCGCAAGAACTGGATTCACAAAGAGGGAGGAGGGAGAGGAGGCGAGAGCAGAAGCACCCAAACCGGGAAGCTTCGACCCAAACGCACCACTGCCCAAAGTGCACAAGGAGACAAAGGAAGAGAGAGCGAAAAGGAGAGCAGAAGGTGTGGGAAGGGCAGAGACAAGGAGAGCAAGGCCAGGCGCAGCGCTCGCAAACGCTCAGAGAGCATCCACGGGAATCGTTCAGAGCACAGGTACCAAAATCTCGTTCGACTAAGTTATCCAGTCCACAGCTTGGAGCATTTGGCGCAATCGATATGGCTCTGTCGAGTATCTTTGATTTCCATGAATGAATGAACGAATGAATGAATGAGTGAAACCGGAGGTGACAACTTAGTCTATGCCGGACCAAGCGAGGTGAGGGGAACGAAAGTCGTGTGCCACCCAGAGGAGGTTAAGTGTTGAAGTTCGACTTTGGCATGTTGATGATCAAGCGGGTTGAAGTGTTTGCCGATGATGAGGCGGTACGAGTAACCTGTGAGGTCGGAATCGGCGAGTTTGGAGCCTAGGCTTGAGGTGCGATCGTCAATGACAATCTCGGTGGCTTGATGGGTTGACCAGCCCCCCTCCCCCTCCTCCTCCTCCTCTTCCTCTGCCGCTGTACAAGGCTGCTGTACGAACGTATTCAGGACGTCCCTAACTGAACAGTCGCTCTTACGAGCCGCATTGGTGATGCGCGTAAACACGTCTTCCGCCGCCTGGAGCTTGACTTGATCTTTAACGTCGGCAACAATCACTACCGCCGTAAAAGGAGATACCCAAGCTGGCCAGATGAATCCGCTCTTCCTCTTCTTCCCCTCTTCTACACCCTGGTTGAACAACGTGTCGAAATCGGCAGAGGCTTTTTGCGCCAAAGCGCCCAGGATGCGCGAAACACCAATTCCGTAACAACCCATCTGGAAAGGCACTCTACCATTCTTCAATCTCTCCACGCCCTCCACCTCCCTTTGTGTCTCTGCTGACGGTGCAAACCCAGCCCCTAGCGCGCGCGAGTACTTCTCGCCGAGGTAGAATGTGTGTCCGATCTCGATCGCTTTGGTCTCGTTCAAAGATCCCGAGGTATGACATTTAGGGCAGGTGTCTTGGGATTCGGCGTTGCGGATGTCGACAAGCGTCAGAGGCGGAGTGACGGACGTGGGCGAAGAAGCGAAGGCGGCGAATTGGGTGGGGAAGAGGTCGACAAGTCCCATGAGTTCAACAGAGGGTGAGGGAGAGGAGGTGGGACGCGAGGTGAAGTGATTGACAGAGGCAACGAGGGCGTCGTTGAGTTCCTCAGGGTCAAGAGAGGCACATTCGAAATCGGCGAGAACCGAAAGAGTAGAGAAACGAACCAAGGGTCCTTCGGGCCGGTCCTTCCAATCCCAGCTTGATGTGTGGTGGGGGGAGGAAGAGTCGTAGAGGAGTTCGAGCTTGTCTTGCTTCACCGCTTGTTTGCTAGCCTTGATTGGCTGCTGTTGCAGCTCAGTAGCGGAAGCACGAAGCTTCGAGACCAACTTCTCGATCTTGGTCTCGTTCAATCCACGAGCTGCGGGCAGAACAAAAGCATGCAGGACCTGATCTTGAACCTTGACATCGGTGCAGCCGTACAACAACACTCGCACATCGGATGAGGATACCGGCATGTGGGTTGGTGAAGGCATCGAGACAGCCTTTTCGGTATTCGCAGTGTACTCACACTTACTGCAAGACAGCAAAGTATCCTCACCTGCCGGATCTTCAATGTGGTATTCGTGACTTTTGTTGCCTCCAATTGCACCCGTATCCGCCTCTGCCGCCTTCCATCTCTTCTCTCCTGCTATTGTACTGGCAAAGACTCTATCGAAGATCTTGGCATACGCTCCTCGCACCTCATCGTAAGTTTTGTTGGCATCGGCTGTACTCTTGTCGAAAGAATAGAGATCTTTCATGAGAAATTCTTTTGTTCTTAACAACCCCATCCTTGGTCGAGGTTCGTCTCTGAACTTTCTCGTAATCTGGTAGAGCCGCAATGGTAGCTGTCGATCTGACTCGATTTCTTGCGCTACGAGTTTGGTGATTTCCTCCTCGTGTGTTGGGCCAAGTACAAATTCTGAGTCTTTCCTGTCATTGAGTTTGTACAGCTCGCTGCCCATGATCTGGTATCGGCCTGTTTGACGCCATAGCTTGGACGGTAGGAGGTTGGGGAGAGCTAGACGGGAAGCGGAGATGGAGGAAAGTTCTGAATCAATGATGTTGGTGATCTTGCGGACGATACGAAGCGCATTTGGGAGGAGAGTGAAGACGCCAGACGAGGATGAACGGATATAGCCGCCGCGAAGGAGGAGTTGGAGGGAGGGTAGAGAGTCATCAGTGGAAGAAGATTGGGATGCTTTTTGGGTTGGTGAGAAGTGATTCGAAAGGCGTATCGGCTGTAATGGCTTTCGTTTGCGTGATGTGAGGTGCTGGGATGGCTGTGAGGAGGATGAGACCGTAGCTGAGCTAGACAGCGCCCGACTTGGACCGGCAGTGCTGGATGAGGCTATGGACGAGCATGCCTTGCAATACGAGCGAGTCGCAGTTGACAGTCTGACTTGCGACGTCATCTCAATCGCTGTTGCAAGGACGTCGCTACAGTGCTGTATTGGAGGAAGGTGAGTTGATCGGATGGCTGATCCAGTGTCAAGATCCTCGGCGACGCCGGTAGCGATAGTAATGCGTGGGAAGTAGTGATTGAGCTTTCGGTGCTTCCGTTCGGCAACTTGTCAGGGTCCAACACTTGCTCCTACTTTCTTCTTCCTGACTAATGCTGATCAACTCAATTCTTGAATCGTCGATGTAACACTTGCATTTGGAAATTTCGGTTGAATTTCGACAGCGCGCAAAGAGCCGAGGCTTGTATAGTCGCTATGCTCAAAATGCGACTTTTGCCGTGTGAGAATCGGAAGACCGCTGAAGCCGATAACCGGTACATGTTTGTGCTTGTGCAGCAGCTTAGGTGAGCTGGCCACGCCTCTTGCGCACAAGACAGATCTTTTGCGTCACCTTGCACGCGCAGTCACCTCTCTCACATTCTTTTGTCTCGTGGCTTGGTCACCACCAAAGCAAGCACGCGAGCACACACCCCTTCAGCTGAGCGTAAGCTTCACCCAGTACCTAATTGAACTGCCTGCTGTTCTACAACATTTGGCGAGCAGAGATCTTCTTAGCTATGAAGCTTAGGTCCGGTCTGACCCGCTGTTGATCTTTTCGCTCCTGGTGCATCGGAAGCCTGGGCAGCCAGCAAAATCCTTTTTTCTTCTTCTCCTGTGAGACAGAACTTCTTCTCCTTGCATCGCTTTCTTATCCAATGATTTTTTTGTGGGAACAGTACCATCCTAGGAATGAGATTGATAGATCAAGATGTGCTTTCGGGGCAGACGACTAGGACAGAGTGTGTCACTCTTTCGGGGAGTTTCGCCAAGTGTCACCAAATTCACATTATTGGACCGTCAACACCGGATCAGCGTGTCTGCTTGTCCGAAATTGGAAAAGGCGCGCGTCAGAGCTCAAGGCTGTTTCTGCCGCTGCTGCCGCTGCTGCTGCTGATCTGCGTTGTGCTGTGCTGAAACTCGAGCCGGTCAAATCCAGCTCGCCTCGCACCCTTTCTACCCTTATGAAAGCGTCGATTTTTGCCCCGGAGCCGGCTAAAGAGAGAGGCAGAGTGAGGAGACAGCATACAAATACTCTGGGCCCCCGCATTCTCACATTCAGCTCTAAAACCCACTCGATACAGATAGTCATCCCTTCCCCCTTCCCACCACCATCAACATTCGAAGGAATCACATCATCTTCACAAAAACAATGTCCCTTCGATCTTCCTCAAGCCGCATCTTGGCGCGCGCTACCAAGGCCGCTGCCATCCCCCGCACTCCCGCTCTGGCCACTGCACGATGCATGACCACTGCCGCCACCTCTTCGACCAACGCTTGGTCCAAGGTCGCCACGAAGCCTTCTGCTCAGCAGCTCGTTTCTGCTGTTCGTGCTTTCTCCACCTCCTCTTCGGCCAACGCTGACTTCGAGTCTCCCTTCGGCGTCAACTCGCTCAGCAAGTTCACCGAGGAGGAGGAGATGCTCCGTGAGGCCGTCCAGCGTTTTGCTCAGGATGTTGTCGCTCCCCGTGTCGAAGCTATGGACGAGGCCGAGAAGATGGACCCCGAAGTCATCAAGGGTCTTTTCGAGCAGGGCTTGATGGGTGTCGAGACCAGCGCTGACCACGGTGGTGCTGGCTGCTCTTTCACCGCTGCCATTATCGTCATTGAAGAGCTCGCCAAGGTTGACCCTTCCGTCTCGGTCCTCTGCGATGTCCACAACACGCTCGTTAACACTGTCCTGCGCAAGTACGCTAGCAAGCACATTCAGGACAAGTACCTCCCCCAGCTCTCCGAGTCCAAGCTTGGATCTTTCTGTCTCTCCGAACCTGCTTCCGGTTCCGATGCTTTCGCCATGAAGACCTCGTGCAAGAAGTCGGCCGATGGCAAGACTTGGACCATCAACGGTAGCAAGATGTGGATCACCAACTCGGCCGAAGCTGAATTCTTTATCGTCTTTGCCCAGGCCGACCCCAGCAAGGGATACAAGGGTATCAACGCCTTCGCTGTTGAAAAGTCGATGGGTGTCGAGATTGCCAAGAAGGAGAAGAAGCTGGGTATCAAAGCTTCGAGCACGTGCACGCTCAACTTTGACGACATTCAGGTGCCCGCTGAGAACCTGATCGGCGAGGAGGGCAAGGGATACAAGATTGCGATTGAGATTCTCAACGAGGGCCGTGTGGGCATTGCCGCGCAGATGATTGGATTGGCTCAGGGTGCGGTGGACAAGGCGGTTCGGTATGCGGCGGACCGAGTGCAGTTTGGTAAGAAGATTACCCAGTTCCAAGGCCAGCAGTTCCAGATTTCGCAGATTATGATGGAGATTGAAGCGGCCAAGGCTTTGACGTACAATGCGGCGAGGTTGAAGGAGGAAGGTAGGCCTTTTACAAAGGAGGCAGCCATGGCCAAGCTTTTCGCGAGTCAGGTGGCGCAGAGGGCGAGTGGAAGTGCGATCGAGTGGTGCGGAGGTGTCGGATTCACTAGGGAGACGGGCATCGAAAAGTACTGGAGAGATAGCAAGATTGGCGCCATCTACGAAGGTACAAGCAACATCATGCTGGAGACGATTTTCAAGTTGGTCGAGAGGGAGATGGATCTCAAGTAGTAGTAGTAGTAGTAGCAAGCTTAATTAGCTAGCTAGCTGGCTGGCTGGCTGCGCATACTTTGTATGTATAACTTTTTTTGTGGTGGTCATATCTTTCAAGAGCACAGAGCAGAGCACAGAGCAGTCAATCAATCGATCGGACCCTTTGTTTTCTCAAACGCGAAAGTGTCATGTTTGTATGAGTTGTGGCACAAACCCAGATGAAAAGGCGGGGTAGGGGGGAGTTTTCCAAGACTAGACTAGAAGATGTTGGGGTGTGTGTGTTGAGCCGAGCAATTTGCAACTTTGTACGACTTGGTTGAAAGAGGGGTTAAGGTTAAGGTTATTGGGGGCGAGGCTGGGCTAGACGCATCTTGCGCCGTCTACTGGCACTTCGATGCCAGTGATAAAAGCCGACGCTTCGTCTGCCAAGAAGAGGCAAGCATTTGCAATGTCGCTACCCTCGCTGAGCCTACCTATCGGAATTGAGGCGTTGAACTGTGCCAATTGTTGGGCTGTCATTGTGTCGCCAGCTTCGTTAGAGCCGGCAAACTTGGACAATCTGTAAAAAGCCATGGTGACAAGTGTGAACCAACCTTCTCCAAGCCATTAGTGGGGAAAAAAAGGGGGGGGGGGACTTACAGAGGGGTGTTGCCTGCGACTGGACATACGGTGTTGAATCTGATCTTCTGAGGTGCATATTCAACCGCTAGAGCTTTGGTCGCCGTACTAACCGCTCCCTTGGATGCATTATCTGTTTCCTCCAACACGGGTCGAATCCAATCAGTACTTTCGTCCTCTTGTTTGGATGCATGAATGCATGCATGGGAGTTGGGGGGTAAAAACTTACACCAGACGAGGTTGGGACGGGGCCTTAGAGCGGCGGTGGACGAGATGTTGATAAACACACTATCCTTCCTTCCCCTCTCCAACATTTTGGGTAGGAGCACGTCGACGCTAAGATAGATGGATTTCACATTGATGCTAAACACCCTATCAAACTCGTCCTCCGACACCGTCAGCGTGGGTTTGTTCGAGTAGGTCCAACCTGCATTGTTCACTACCACTGTGGGTACGTCTCCAAACACGTCCTTCGAAGTGTTGAGGGCGCTTTCCCAACCACTCCTGGTGGTGATGTCGGCTTGGATCGCGTAAGCCTTCCCCTCCGCGTTGGTGGGAAGAGGGAGCGAGGAACCGTGCGGGTGGGGAGAAGCAATGGCGTACGGGTCGTAGAACCCAACCCCGGTCTCGGGCAGGAGCAGGTCTAGAACCAAACATCGTGCCCCCTGCGAGACGAACAGGGATACAATGCTGGCTCCAAACCCTCGAACCCCACCTGTAATCAGGCACAGCTTACCGTCCAATCGACCTGCGCTTGCCATCTTTGATTCTCGTGTCTCGTAAGCTTTCCTTCGTTCGTTCGTTCGTTCGTTCGTTTGTTCGTAAGTTCGTGTTTCGAGTGATCAGGGATTGGAAGAGATGGAGTAAGAGAACAAGTGTGATGCAATCGAGCGAAGACGAGGGGGGCGGGAGGATTTGGTGTGGGGTAAATGAATGAACCGTGCATTCCACGCCACGCTACTGTACAGTACGCTACGCAAAAGCTGGCTTTTCGGCTATAAGTCTCCCTCCCTCTTTCTCTCTTCCTTTACCCCGCTTAGCCGGTACAGTAGTAATGGATCTCAGTAACGCCGCGCAGCCAGACGGCCAATTAGAGTTGGCTGGGCTAAAATGGGAGTCCTAATCCCGAGAGACCAAGCAGGATCGCGCGTCGGCCTTATACCCCAACCCTGGCTTAATTCCGCCCGCCATGCCGCACTCAAAATCTCACACCAAGTCACTCGATATCTAATATCAAATCAAATCAATATCAAATGCTATAACGTCTTAACAAAGCACCTCAGGCGACAACATCCAATCCGGCCTCACCTGTACTACTCCTTCTCCTCCTCACTCCCGTCTTTGCTGTATCCTTTTGCAACGCGCTAACTTTCCTCGTCCCCGCTGTTGTTGTCGGTGCGGTTTTGCCAGTTGCAACTCTCTTCGCCGCTGCTGCTGCTGCCGCTCTGGCCGCACTCGCCGCTGTCGGCGCAGTCAACCTACTCCCCGGCCTAGACGTATTGACCGTGGCGGTAGTCGAGCTATTGCTCACGCTCCTCGCAGACGTAGCAGGCTTAGGAGGAGCTGCACGCGATCGCAACTCGCTCACGCTCTTCTGCGCCCTCACCACTGCCGGCCTCGTCGTCACCGTGGGCGCCATCTTGGCCGAAACGCTCCTCGCCGCCGTCGTGGCTGTCGTACCGGCCCTCGCCAGCGTCGTCGACACCGGCTTCCTCGTCGTCTGCCCCGTCGTCAATGTCGGCTTCGATCCAACACTCCTAATCACCTTGGGCCCTTGAACTTGCGCAGCTGCAGCCGTCAGCGGCGCTCGATGAACCTGCGCCTGTTGTTGAGGAACAGCATTCTCGTCCCCTACAACTTTGGCCGTCACCACCTCTTCCTCCTTCTTCAGCGCGGGTTTGGGCGCAGGCGAAGCATTCCTACTCTGACTGTGAGTCTGAGGAATGCAATCAATAACACCTAGCACTTCGGCATCGCTCATCTTTTCCACTCTCGCCGAAGGAGGAGCTGCTTTGACAGGCGAATTCTGCCTACTAACCCCTCCTCCACGCTGGGGAGTCAAAGGAGGAGGTGGAGATTGGGACGAGTCTCTCAATCCAAACCTTTCCCTCACGCTGGGCGATGCGCGGAAGACTTCCGGCTTCGGACTTGCTACCGCGGTATCCTTCCTGCTTGACCCACGAACGGGTGTAGCGATGGTGTTGCTTCTCGTCCTTTCAAAGTTCCTCACCCTTGCTACCGGCGAGGGGGTAAGGTTGACCACCGCAGCCTTGGGCGAGGCGCGAGGCGTTGTCGAGACGGGGACTACGTTGATCCTCGACTCCACCAACACGCCCGCACCTGGCGAAGCCGGTGCTGCAGTACCCATATCCTCCCCCCTCACCTTATCCTCCTCCTCTTCCGACGCCGGGCCGCTAGCAGGTGGCGTATCCACCGCCCCACTACCACTTGCTCCTCCCGCAGACACATCCACATGCACCGCGTGCGAGCTGAGCATCAGATGGTTGCTAAACGACCTCGTCGCCGTCGGATACCTTCTCGAGTTGAGCTCCAGTCTCGCGACCGTCGCAGGTGCCTGGATCGCTGGTCTCTTTCGTGATGGCGAGGGAGACTTTCTCGGCTGACCTACACAGGGAGCAGGCTTGACACCGGGTGCGGCGGATTGTGGTACACCTCTCGAACCTCCACGTTGAGCCTTGGGCGTCACTGGGCCTTCCGAGTAGTCGACAATGTCAGACTTTTGTTTTTGTCTCGGCCTGCCTTCCTCCTCGTTGTCGCTCGACTCGTCCTTCTTCCTTGCCAACTTTTGCACCTGAGCATGCTTGACACCGTCCAAGCTATCTTCCCCCTCTTCCGCCTCAATACTATCCTCATCCTCGACCCCCTTGGCCGCATCCGAACCCACTGCACGGCGCTTGACACTCGCCCTCACCCCCATCCTCGCCTCCACCCCTTCCGCCTTGGCCTTGGCCAGCTCTGCTTCCAACATCTTCTTCTCTGCCTCGACCAACAACCTTGCCTCCTTCATCGCTCCATCCCTCACTCCCCATTTGACCCACTCTACAAAGTTCTGGTACATAAAGTGCTGCTGTGGGCCCACCACACATCCGGGCCTCATGAACCTCATGAACCCAATCACCTCCCCGGCGCTGAATCCATGCTTCCAAACCAAATACGCACCGATCAACACGCCCGTCCTGCCCAGCCCCGCCTTGCAGTGCACCGCCACGACTCCGTCCTCGCCAATGACCTTGTCGGCTTTTTCGATAAACTCGCGCAGGATGTCGTCGGTCGGGTTGGATCCATCATCAAAGTACATATCGCTATGTTCGATGCCGGCATTCGTGAAAGCGGTGCGATCGTAGAGCGGATTGTTGAGACGGACTACGAGTTTGACGCCGCGGTCTTTAAAGTATCGAATGGTTCGTCCAAAGAGCTGGTTCTCCGCTGGCGGGTTGAACGAGTAGGAGCTTGGCAAGCGACCGCCTCCGACACGCAGCGCTTCGACATAGTTTCTATCGTTGGGCGATGCAAAGGCGATAAAGTTGGGCGTGATCCAATTCCAATCACCGTTGGAGACCTGTTCGTACTTTTCATACTCGTCCAAATTGAACGTTGTCAAATCCAGCAACCCTTCGTTGATCGCCCTATGAACGCCGTAGAGAATGTCTTGAATCGAAAGATTATAATCCGCCCTGCCATAACCTGCGTCTCTGAAAGGTTTGAATTCGAGCTCCGAGATTGGGTAGAACGCATCTGCTGGACTGACTTTACCAATAATCATGGCGTAGAGCGTCACGAGCAGCGCGGCATTTGCCTTTTGCGCCGGGGCGTCGCTGGTATAAAGCACCAAGGTTGCATCTTGCATATCCGGATCTGTGAGCATATGATGAACATGCAGACAGAATCTGTAAAACATGCCCACGTTCAAGGGCCCCCAATCGAACCAGAAACTCAAATAAACGAGGTCATGATCGATGTTGAACCAATGCAATCGTTGAGGATTCGTCTCTTCCGGGTCGACGTACTTTTTCACTTCTGCATCGTCAAAGTTCTTCCACGCCGCTGCCTTTCCGCTCCCGACGTTCAAGTCGTCTTCGGTTGGAAGTTGGCCTGCGAAATAGGTGAACCAGAGACGTTTGTGGATTCGAATGAGCGGATGAGCGGGCCAGGGTTTCCCCGGGGTGTATTGACGGTGTTTGCGAGGAGAGGTGTGCGTGGGGATGTCTTGAAGGACGGCGGATTCGATGAGATCGTCGTCTGGGTGAGGCGTGGATTCTTCGGCTTCAGAATCGAGGAAATCGGAATCGTCGGGAGCAATGATGAGGTCTTGTGCCGTATCGACGACAAACGCAGACGTTGAAGCCATCTTTGCCTGATGACTGTGTTGTAGCTAGTCAAGCGCTATATTCGCCCTTGCGTGCGTATCTGTGTGTGTGTGTGTGTGCGTGTTTGTAGGTAGGTAGGTGCGATATCGTTGGTAGTATCTTGACAGCCTGCGCTATTGTATCAGTGGTGAATGATAGTGGAGCTAAAGCAAATACAATGTCCCTTGTCACCTTTCGATAGCGTCTTTTGATCCGCAAGGGAGAGACAGAGAGGCGAGAGAGAGATAGTTTTTGACGCGGAAAGAAGATAGAAGGGGAGACAGTCGACGATGTGTGCGGAGTAGTAGAGTGCAGTTGGAATCGGATCCCGGATGCAAAACAACACTTTGTCGTCGCTCCCAAACCCTGCAGCAAGCTCTGTGGGAATCAAGCACCGATCTTGAGCCAGCCAAACAGAGCGCGGCCTTTGTTTTGGCTATCTCTCTCTGCTCTCAACTCAACTCGATCCAAAAAAGCACGCGTCTCCGTCCTTGGGCGCGTGACCTGTGTTTTCCCTCAAATCTCAAATCGGCAGTCACAGCTCCACACCAACACTAATTTTTGGCACCAAATTAGAAAATGTGCTATTCTGCGATTCAACATTTTTTGAAATTCTTGCACCTCTTCTTTGTCGTCAGAGATGCGTCTTACCATTGCACCACACAAGGCGAACAGCATACTAGCACACAGAAGGCTGTGATTGAATGGCAAAGGCTTGCAATTTAGTCGCTATATCTCTGTACCTACATTCACTCGTCTACTTGACCTTGACGACGACAAACGGCACCTCCACATCCTCACCCTCTACATCATCTGCCATGATCTCCACAATCACCCACTGCGCATGCTTCGGAATCGGCTTCTTGCTCACCGTCTCAATCAGCGTACTCATCTTCATCTTGAGCCTCTCCTCCCTCTTCTTCGCCGGCAAGAAGGCCGAGAACAACATCGACACTCCGCTACTCAACATCGACACTTCTAATCCGTGCTTCTCCTTGAATAGATCCAAGAACTCTTGCAGCGTAACATCCTGCTCCACCTTGAAGCGCGACCAGAGCGTCCATTCGGTATCGTTGTACTTCAACTTCTGCGCAGCAATCGGGTCCGAGAATGCGATGAAGGGAAGAGCAAGGTTGACGAAAGCGTTCGAATAAGCCTCAAGCTCCTTCTTCTCATCCAGCAGCTTGTACAGCTCGAGGTTGACCAGACCGGTGGCCAGAGCAGTGGTGGTAGCGATGGCGGGGATAATCTTGCCCGCAATACCCTTAGTCTGGTGCTTATCAGCCGGCGAAATGCCGTAGTTGGTAGCACGAAGGTTCGAAGCAGCAGTGATGAAATCCATGTGGTGGTTGCTGTCGTCATCCTTCTCCATCTCGATGGGCTGCAGACGGAAGCCAGCCATCGAAGAAGCCTCGGGCAAGCTGCTGGTAAGCTCAGTGAGATCGCCACCGTCAGCATTGTTGCTGTTGTTAACCGCCTCGTTCTCGTTGACCTGGATCTTGACATTGTCCTTGGGTACGAACTGAGGCACATCCATCGTCGAGAGCACCTTGCGGAACAAGGCCTCATCCGCCTCACCCTTGAGGCCGTAGTTCTCGGCATGAAGCAAAGCAGCGCTCATCACGTACTCCATGTGCATCGAATCATCCACGCTGAAAGTGAGCGGCTTGGGCGCACGCTTGGGACCCGACCAGAAGGGCTGGCCACTCGAAGTGACGGCATCTGCAGGCAAAGAGTGCAACAGCTGGCGGATGTTGTTGTTGTAGTTCTCCTCGAATCGCATGCGAGCCCAGTAGATGCACTGCTCGAACGACTTGGGTCGCTCATCAACAAGATACAGCTTGATCTGGTCGAGCTGCTCCTTGGCACCCGAGCCCGACTTGAGCGTAGTCTCGATGTAGTCCGGCTGGGTGAGGTACTGGTTGACATTCTCGGCAGGCTTGAGGAAGAACTCGTCAAACTGCTCACGAGCCCACTGGATCGTGTGCTCAATAGCGTTGGGGAAGTTCTTGAGCGTGCAGACGGGGATCGACTTCTCGGGAGGATCTTGCGAGGATGAGTAGGACTCGGTCAAGTGTGGAACGACCACCTGAGTGTTGGCCTTGGTGCCGAGCGTGCCGGACTCGAGAAGCGGCTTCTCGTAGTAGACACATCGGCGGTCCATGTACTGACGAGCCTGAACGTTGTCGAGGGCGTTGGTGACACCGGTGAGCGAAGCAAAGAACTCGTCGCCGTAGACGTCCTCAGTCTCGGGACCGACTCGGTTCTGGTGGCTGTGGATCTTGCCCTTGAGGTCAGCATTCATCTCGGCGACAGCAGCGGCAGCAGTGTCGGCCTTGAAGTTGCCTACATCCTTAGAACGGAAGAGGAACTGACGGTTGAGGTTCGACTTTTCGATCGTGTCCATGTCGGTAACGTGGATGATGCCCTCGGGACCACTGCCCAGACCCATCATACTCCAGTTCTTGAGCATCTCGCATCCAATGGCACCGGAACCAACGAGGAATTGGCGTGCATTGGCAATCTTCTGCTGGAATGCTCGACCTACAACGGCGATCTGACCATCGTATCTCGAGTTTTGAGGCGCAAACTCGCTCTCCGGCAAGCCGGCCACCGAGTCAGGGAGCGATTCGAGCGAGTCAACGTAGAGATGCTGGACGAGAGGGTGGAACTTGCCCGAACAAGCCTTAAGCACCTCCTGAGCAACAAAGCCACCAACGTAAGCCACCATGGGAGAAAGATCACCTTGCGCCTGGAAAGCAAGCTCGCGGATCACCTTCTCGGGCAAGTCAGCTGCGTCCTGGCCGTTGGCCTGGAAGATTTGCTTGGTAAGCTCGAGCACCTGCTCGGCATCCTCTGCATTCCTGGGTCGTGGCAAGCGACCGTTCTTCTGCTGGAACTCGGAAAGGGCCTGGAACCCGGCGTGGAGGGCGGCAGGGCGATCGAACTTGGCGAAATCGGCGATGAGGAACTCGGGCTGCTTGTTGCTCTCGCGCAACGACTTGAAAGCGATCTCCTTGGGCATCTTGACCTGCTTGAAGATACCTCCACGCTTGTACTCGCCCAGGCCCTTGGTGCTGCCAATGGTAAAGGTGTAGGGACCCTTGACTGTGATCTTGCGGGGTTCGCAGCCGTTGATCGCCTCCATACCCTGAACCTCGGTGAAGGTGACGAAGTCGCCGTCCTCGAGACCGTGGCGTGTTTCATCGAGAGTCGTCACAAGACCCTCTTCGTCCTCGCTTGCGATCGAGGTGACCATGCCTGAAAGCGGCTGTTCGCCAGTAGGGTCGTTGCAAAGGAAGTTGGGGCCAAAATCGTTGAAGACGGAACCGAAGAGACCGCGAACTTCTGCCGAGATAAAGTTGGTCGATGTGCCGTGAGTGATGTCGTTGACTCGGAGCTGCTCGGCGTAGAGGGAGTCGGTCATAACGACAGTCTGGAAACGTTCGAGAACCTCCTTGGAAAGCTCGTTCTCCTCGAGTACACGGATAGGCACGTAAGTGTTGAGCTCGGCGAGGCGAGGCTGAGTTGCATGATCCCTGCGTGTACCAGACGAGACATCCTCTGGGCGAAGGAAGAACTGTGTGCTGAGATCAGAGATGGAGACAGGAGTGGGATCGAAGATAGTGATGCTCTTGACGCCGGCCAACGCAACGTTCTTTGCGATTTCGGCACCAAGACCGCGAAGACCCACAACGAGGACATTGCTGGCAGCCATGCGCTTCATGGCATCGTGACCGAGCACGTAGAGCTGACGAGAGTAGAGCCCCTCATCAATCTTTTGCTCGGGATGATCGACTTTCATGTCTTCGGCCGCCATCTTTTATGTATGTGTAGATTGCAGCGCAGCGCAGCGCTTTTGATTCTGATTGAGGCTGGATGCCGCTATATGAGGTGCGCCGGGAACGAGTCAAAGGAGTGCAGCTGGGACGAGTGATGACAACAGATGTGATGATGCTCCTGTGGTGCAGATGTATGTGGAAGAAGAAAGACGACGATGGAGGAGAGTGAGACGGAGATGAGTGAGGTGGTGGAAAAGGAGGAAGCGAGGTTGGAAGGATGGTTCGTGTACGAATTGTGTTGGGTTGAGCTGACAGTGCGCTGTGCTGCCTCGCAAAATTGTGACTTTGCTGAGTTCAACGTGGAGGGCTCAAGCCAAGCCAATTTCGGCCTCTTGTCTTCAGCAGAGGCGTACAGTAATTCTTTCAGATTCTGGCAGCAGCAGCAGTAGCAGCAGTAGAGGTGCCCGTGCGCCGTTGATTGTGATTTTGCGTCAAATTGAGCTTCTGTGCTCAGTCTAGCTGTGACGCAAACGCAAATCATGAGCTAAAGTCCGAGTATTCGATCACGACGCACTTGAAATTCTCGAGGCAGCGCAGCACAGTGACACCGATCCTTCCTCACTGCTCGACTTCAGTCGTGCAAGGTCATGATTTCAAGGCCGCCTTTTTCCGGCGTATTTCTCATTCGGCGATCAAATACACTCACAACCTTTCGGGCTCAGCTCAGCATATAGCCTAGCATCGACACAAACAACAAGAACTTTGAGGGCAATGGAAGAATTGTGCGAAAGATGCAAAATGCGCAAGATATGCAAAGCATACAGTGTATAGGGAGAATGAAAGCTGTATCAAGTAGTGATAATGGTGATAAGGATAATGATGATGATGATGATGATCAAATGGTATCTGTCTATGTTTCCAATCCTATGCGATCCAATATTGCTGTCGGTATGATTACTGCTGATCCTGGTCAGGTGCTCGCAAAGTCCCTCTCGAATCATCATTCGACACCACCGATGGCGCCTTCGAGTGCGGCCGAGACTGTGCCGAGAATTGCTCCCACATGTTGACCAGGTTTGCTGCCGGTCCGCCGCCGCTCACGTATTCTCCATCGTATCCATTCGAGAGGTTGGAAGCGTTTGACCCAGAGGCGGGGATGATGGTAGGAGGCGCAGAGTTGGTGCTGGTGGTTCGTCCACCGTCGATGCGCTTAGATCGAAATTTTGCGCTCGAATCGGGTGGCAGCTCAGCTGATCGTCGCGACTCGCCGGCCCCACCAGTGCTGGATGCGTTGTGAGCCGATGCAAAGTGCTGGGCAAGGTTGTCTGTCGACATGGCTCGTGAAGAAGCAATGGAATGGCCACCAACTAGCGATCGAGCGCGAGAACGAGTGCCGGTCACAACACCTGCTGAGCGAGGATCGCCTGCGCTGCCACCAAATCGGAATCGATTTGGAGAGGGAGCACGCGATCGAGAGATGGTCTGAAACTCTCTTCCTGGTGTGCGACCGTAGAGGTGAGGATGGGTGAACATGCCCTCAGCTTCTTGCTGGCTCAGGTGATAATCTCCATTCTTCGAGGACGAACGTTCGAGCTCGGTCGACGTGCCACCGGGGATAGCCTTGCGCAACAAGGCAGCCGAGATCCTGAATCCCTTTGCGATCGCCCACGAGACGAGGAAGCCCACCAATCTACGCTCGATTGAGTAGATGAGCGAAGCAAACGGAATCACACCCTCAATCGTCTCACGCAGACCCCATGTATCCTCGTGCCTCACAATGAGACCAGCATCGTTGAATTCGAGCCTGCTCATGACGCGCAGCTGGATGCTGCACAGTGACTTGAGCACGGCTCTGGGATGGAACAACGACCAGAGCAAGGTACGGAAAGTCTGTCGACCCAAGCCTTCTTGTGTCCAGTGTGGCGTCAGCGCATCGGCGGGGATAGCGGGACGCGATTCGAGCTGCTGCTGCAATACCTCAGCATCGATGTAATGATGCGCGTTGCTGCCGTTTGTGAGGTTGTTGAGGACAGCATGACCTTCGACGTCTTCGCCGTTGACGCCAGGAGGCGTGTTGGTAGCATGCGCGCCGGACAAGGGACGAATGCCGCTTGCGTTGGGACCGTGACCTGGTGTGTGTGGACGAGATCCGCCCCAAATACTCGAAATGCTGAAAGGAGTGGTGGGGCTGTGCGGTCGACTGGCGAAGCGCGAGTATGCACTGCTGGCTCCGTAGTCGATGAAGGGATGTGGTGTCATGGGATAGGCCGAAGAAGCGGAAAGCGGGTACGATGCTCTGGGTGTACGGTTTACATCGCTCGCATTTGGGTCTGGAGTGGGCTTAGGTGTTGAGGAGCCAAAGAGGGAAGGGAATAGCGTGACGGTGATAGTGTGGTCGATGATACCGGCTCGGGTGCCGTCGAATTCAAAGTCGGAGCAGATGACATCACGGAGCTCAGACTGAACATCCATGCCGGGCAAAGCAAATGCCATGATGAATTGGTTGGCGATCTGATCGCGACCGTGTGCGGAAAGAAGGGGCGACTCGAAGACGGCTCCACTCTCATAGTAGCGCGAGACCATCTCCTTGACCTCTTCGGGCTTACGCTTGGACGAGTAGAATGTGTTGTGCAGGCCCAGGATGACATCGGTCAAAGTACTTGGCGAAGGTGGTCCTGCGCTGAAGCCACCGCCCATGCCAAAACCTTGCATGCCTGGGTGATTGGCAAGACTGAGACCGACACCATTGCTTGGTCCTGCGTGCGAGCCACCGAAAGCGGATTGCAGAGATGCACCATCCACGTTGGGAGGTGCGGCACTCATTGGGTGGGCAGAGAATGCAGCGCCAGAATTGCTCTGTGTGCGACCATGGCCTCGCATGGAGATGCTGCCGGGTGTCCTGGGCTGTACACCGGCAGATGCTGTGCCAGGGAAATAACCCTCGGAGTGAGGACCTGGTTGGCGGGGGTGATGGTGCCAGCCGGCGGGGGCTGTGGAAGGTTTGTCGGTGGTCTGATGCGAGCTCTGACGACGATGAAGCGAAGATGGTGCTGGCCCGGCGGTGGTGTGCGCATCGTTCTTTCCGGAGCCTGGTAGGTCAATTTTGAGGTCTCCGATCTCGCCAGCCTGAGCCGTCTGGCCCGGGAAGGGTACAGAGGCCGACATATTGACGGTTTCAACGTCTAATATGCCTCGTCTGGGGTATGCTGTGGCGAATGAAATTGCAAATCCTGACCCTTTGTCTTGTGGGAGTGTCTACGGGGTCGAGGAGGAGCTGAAAAACAGGATCTATGTCAAGCGGGAGGTTGTCGAAGCGCGCACTTTCACTGGGTTGTTGGTGCGGGTGCGGAAGAAGATTATCGGTATAGGTTGAGAAGGCTTCGATGATGGCGGGGATGTCGGTTGCAGCAATGAGAAGATGGTGGTGATAGGAGCGACAAGGATGATGGTGATGAGGTGGTTGAGGTATGCAAACTCAAAAGGAGTGTTTGTAAATACTATATTACTGTATGGGGCAGGAACAGGCAGGCGGCGGCGGCGGCCCGTCTCAGATTTTGGCTTGCTTGGCTTTTTGGCTTGACACTGCATTCGCCGCACATATCCAAGCGTGACTTTGTGGCAGCGGCGAGCTGTGACGTTGCATTTCACGCTCGACTCTCGCACCGCCGCCTCGGTGTTTGTCACCTCTCTTGATGCACTTTTTTGCCCTTATTTTTCTTTTTCTTTTATTAGTTTGAGATTGCTTTCATCTGACAGCACAGCACAGCGCAGTACAGCAATGAAATCAAGGAGACGTCAGTTTCACTTTCAATTCTAATTTTTTTTTTCTCGTCTCCGCATTTTTGCAGATCGAGGCACGCCGTCACCATGTCACAGTGGCGATCCTGAGTCTGAAATGCATGCGTCCTTTTTTTGTTTTTCCTTTTTTTTCATGCTGTGATTCGTGTACCACTAAAGTCTTGATGTGCATAGCTTGATATACAGCAACGTAAAGCGATGCGCCATGGCATTGACAACTTAGGATAAGAGCTGACGAGCCAGCCACAAGCACTATGGAAGAGCGGATCGACAAGGCTGAAAATTTTGTGCGACCCCGCTTTTTTCGCTTCGTAAAAGCTGAACCCATGCAAGCAGATCATTCAGCGTTCTATCATCGGAGGCGGCATGGGCGATCCTCGAAATAATGCAGGTTTGTTGGGGGAGGGCCGACGACAATGCGTTCCAGGAGTCTCGTGAGAGCGTCAAAGGGGATCTACAATATGACGGCAGGATTGGTCAAGGCAGGCACGAGCAAGGGAAAGCCACTTCTTGTGTGTGCGTGAATTTTGAGCGGTTCCCCGACCTCGCTTTCACAGAACAAGTCGCACAAGCACATGCTATGCTATTCTGAGCTGCGATTTACCAAGTCTATTTCCAAAATGTCGATCTCTGGATCGCGTCTCTACTCCCGCTTCGCTTCAAGTTTTCCCGTGCTAATCAGCAGGTGGTCTTTGGCACGTTCTACGACATTTTTGCAAGCGATAATCTCAAATGGCCCTCGATACGTGATCCTGATAAGAGGATCTGTGGCGAGGGAAGGGTAGTTGGTATTCATTGCATTAAAGCTCCTGTCAGGTATTCGTGTGAAACGTACAGGAAACAGGCTTACTCAGGAAGATCATTGTCAAAAATGTGTTCTTTGTGCCGACCTGACATTGTTTAAAAAAGGGGCAGCCTAGCAACGTCATTGCGATCCTTCTCTTCCATCGGGTCTCAGAACCGAACTCCTCTGCTCTGATCTTGCGCTTGATAGAATCCAGGTCCTCCGCATTCAACATGCTAGATGCTAACTCTAATTTCCCCACAACAGGCGGCTTATGATGACCGTGACTGTGCAACAGAGCAATTCATGTGAGACTAGCGGCTGGGAAGTTCAGTAGCTGAATCGCCGATCCAAAGTCGCAAAATCGTAGCATCGACCGATGTAGAATTCGACGCGACCGTTGTTTTGCGCAGCAGCCGTGCCGCTGTCAAGCAGCGCAATATCGCATCACCTTTCCCTTTGTGCACCTTAGCCTTCTTCGCTTCTCCTCCTTTGTTGCTCAGATACAAGCCAGCGACGCGATGCAACGAGACTTCATTGAGCCCAACACAATCTTCGCGTGGAGATACAACGAAACGTCTGCCTCAAATGCATGCGCTGCCGATCTTACTTACACGTTGCAGCTGCAGCTTCGGTGGTTTGCAGTATCCGTGTGACATATCACAATCTACAGTACATGGCGGCGACACACTCTTGCGCAGCATCAAGTCACAGCCACATGCTACGCCTCCATTTGAGTCAATGTTCAACTTCTAGCCCGGCTCCAACCCTCCTATATTCGCCCTTCACCAAGAAGCCAAGGCCTAACGTGGCGTGGTAGAGGTTGGAGCAAAGGACTTGCCAAGAATAGGAAGAAAGTCTTTGTGTCCAAAAACACAAGGTTTCAATGAGAGTAGATCGTTGAGATGTCGGGACGCCGACGCCCTTTGATGTGACTTGAGGGAATGTGAGCATCGCAGAAGGCAACGGAAATCCTTGTACTGTACTTTGCTCTAAGTTCAGTCACTGCTGAGGTCCGGGATGAAGTTAGCTGTTGGCGCAATCAAGACCTACTCCCTTGTTCCTCTTCCCACCATCATCCATCTCGCGATCATCTTATATCGACGACTCATTTGGTCACTTCTCCTTTCTACTTCACCTTTTTCCCCTTCTCCTTCTACTTCGTCCTACCGTTGATCGGTAATTACATTTCATCACTTCGAGAGCAGACGAGAAACAGGCTTTTCTCAACTACCTTCTTTGTCGACCAAAGCAAGGTTCTCTGTCTCGACTTCTTTTCAAATCACACATTCTTTCAGTCACTTTCCTTTCAGATTCAGGTGCAGGACATCATTACACTCATTTCTCACCGCAAAAGCTACCCGACTACCTTGTCAAAGCTCGAGCCCAGGACCAACACCACACACACAGCATCATGAGGCTCTTACCGCTAGGCGTGCTCGCGCTCGCAAGTTTGTTCGCAAACTCAGCTGTTGCTTTGCAGGAAGATCTTGCTCAGGGCCATCTTCCGCTACACCATGGACGTGCATTGAATCCAGCAATCGATTCGTCATCACATCTCGACTCGGACTCGAGGCCGAGTCTGAGCTTCCAGGCGGACCGACCCTCTACCTCTGCCTTTGCTCGTCGCTCATCGGATGCATATGGAAGGAGACAGCGTCGCTCAATATGGCAAGTGCTTTTTGGTGGTAATCAAGGGGGGCAGAAGAGGAGGGCAGGCCCTTCTACTCCCCTTCGTCGCTACCAAAGGCGTGTTGCCAAGTCGAGGCGCTCCAAAGGATCTTGCAAAGCTTCTACCCCTTCCTCATCGGCGAATGCCACATCCTCGGCAGCTCCGGCTTCAACAGCAACATCCGCTGCACCGCCTTCTCCGACGAATGACGCCAACTCAACAAAGACGAGCACAAACAAGATCATGGCTGGCTATTGGCCAGATTGGGTCTCTGGCAACTTCCCCGCCAGCAGCATCGACTTTACCAAGTTCGATATCATCAACTACGCTTTCGCTCTCCCCACCTCCAACTTTGATTTGAGCATCCCGACTGATCCATCGGGAGGGCTGTTGAAAGGATTCGTGAAAGCTTGCAAGGCGGGCAACACCAAAGCTGTGCTCTCTATCGGCGGCTGGGGTGGCTCAACGTACTTCTCCCCTGCCGTACGCACAGCTTCGTCTCGTGCTACTTTCATCGGAAACATCGTCAAGTACTACAACCAGTACCAGCTCGACGGCATTGATCTCGACTGGGAGTACCCCAACAGCGCGGGCTCTGGAAACCAGTACGATCCTTCCGACGCAGCTAACTTCCAGACCTTCCTGCAGGAACTCAGGACCGCTCTTCCCCCAGGTGCGCTTCTGACTGGTGCAGTAGCGTTTAACCCCTGGGTCGGGAGCAACGGTCAGCCCGTCGGAAGTGTTGCTCGCGCTGCTGCGGCTATGGACTACATCATGATCATGAACTACGATGTCTGGGGCAGTTCGGATAATCCAGGACCGAATGCACCTTTGGCAAACCTTTGCGGCAACTCTTCTCAACCCGGTGCGAATGCCGCTGCTGGAGTCAAGGCTTGGAGTGCAGCCGGTATGCCAAGGGATAAGATTTTACTTGGCATTCCGGCATACGGCTACATCAACACTTCGACCAAGCGCACTTTGCGAACTCGTGACCTCCCCACCTCTTCCTCCCCCTTCGACGAGCCCAAGGCCTCTCCCGCCCCTGGCCATCGCCACCACCAATCCACCCCCTCCTCCGCCTCCTCCAGCGGTGTTGGTCGCTACGACGCGCGCCATCTCGCCTCATCTCGTCGAGCCGTCACCCTCACCTCGATGGACGGCTCCACGTCTTCCGGCCAAATCAACTTCCGCAACCTCGTGTCGTCCGGTGCGCTCACCTTGGGCTCGGACGGGCTTTACGATGGCTCTGGCGGATTCACAAAGTACTGGGACGACTGTTCGGACACTCCTTACCTCTCCGATGGACAGAAAGTCATCACTTACGATGATACGAGTTCGATCTTTGACAAAGGTGCGTTTGCAAGTGCGGCAGGGATTGGAGGCATCAGCATGTGGAGTATCGATGGAGATACAAAGGCGTGGGCGTTGACCAATGCGGCTATTGCAGGGATGAGTAGTACGCAGAAGATCGAGCAGTAAGTGCGTGTGATGGATAGGAACTGGGAAACAATGTAGATCGGATTGCTTTTTGTGAGAGTCTTGTATGTGTTTTTGTGTGTGTTGGTGTGTGCAGCGCTATTTGAATCGATCTTGAATCGATCTTGAATTCAGTATCCCTTTCGAGGATCCACCTCTCCTTCCCACACTTCTTCACCGTCTGCTAGCCGCTCCAGATTCCGCTGCACTCTCTCACCCAACAACTTGGCAACCATGTTCTGCGGGATGGCGGTGTGGGGAGTGATGATCAATCTTCCTTCTTTCTTCAACTCGTCCACCGACCTTTGCACCTCTTCTCTCGCTTGATTTGGAGGTTGGAGGGAGAAGACGTCCAAACCTGCTGCCCTGATCTTCTCCTTTTTGAGGGCGTTGATGAGGCTTTGGGTGTCTATAATTTCTGCGCGGGCAATGTTGATTAGTACCGCGTTGGGAAGCATAACATCGAGTGCTGTTTCGTTGATCAAGCCCGAGGTGGTAGGGGTTAGGGGGCAGGCTAGGATGACGACCTCTGCGTCTGCTAATGCTCCTAGCAATTGGGATTTCGTGGAATTTGAGTCGAGTGAAGTGATTTTGCATTGGAAGGGGGTGAGGAGTTGATCGAGGGCGGAGGCGATGTTTCCCTTGCCGACGATGGCGACATTTTTTTGAAACAAAGTCTTGTTTTCTCTCGACCCAAAGACGTTTCTCGTAAGTCCCCTTAGTAGCGTCAAGGTTAGTGCCAAGGCATGTTCGGCGACTGGTTGGGCATAACATCCCTTTGCACAAGCCCATTTCACCCTCGCCTGCGTTTCTTGGATGAGGGGCACAAAATCATCCACCCCAGTCATTGGAAGTTGAACAAACCGCACATTGGGCGCAGAAAGTAGCACCTTGCGAAGAAGTGGCTCGGTGTTGCCTTGAGCAATGTTGGGAATCCATACCACCGCCACAGTGTCCTCAGTAGGGACAGAGACGATGGAGAGCGATGGTGGAAGCGAGAGAGTCGAGGGATCCAAGCATCGCTCACCGGGGCAGAGGGGGAGGAAAGCTACCTCAACCATAACTCGAGCTTACAAACAGCGCGATGATGCAGAAAGGAATGCGCAAACGGGGAAATGGCCTATCGCCCAAGGGAGGATTTATACAAACTTCCTCCCTCCCCAACACTTGGCCGATAGCAAGGACATCACTTGGCCGACAGATCGTCCAGTAGACTGTCCTGGCCTCGCGTCATGCAACTTCATAATCACACAAACCAAACAAAGCACACGCCAGGCGTACATGAATGCACTCCTTCACAACCTCCACCCAAACGCCGCAATTGTCCCACAGCTGTCGGAATACATGGTTAATGAAAGGTCCAGAAAGATGCCTGTGGGGTGGGCGGGCGAAGTATGACCATGACACGCTTCTGCGGGAGACTAAGATCGAATCTGCGCAAGCGTTGATACCTGAACGGGATTCGAGTCTGAAGTTATTACTACTGTACGGAAAGTTGATTGCTTCGTGGGAACAATTGCGATTAATGATACGGACAACACCTACAATGCAACGACTACTTCTTGCCAATTTTCCCACTCTCTTCAGCCACCTTCGGTCTCCTAGCAACCAACCCTCTCGTCTTGACCCTTGGACCTCGGAAAGGCGAAAACGGTCCACTTTGCTTCTTGTCAACCTCTGCCTCATCGTTCTGCAGACTCTCCGGAATGCTTTCACCCTGTGCACTGGCCAGAGCGCAGTACGGAAGCACCCAGCGGTACGCCGCCGGAATGTCGATATTGAGTGCTTCCATGTCCAACAGGATGCGAATGAGAGTTGGGTCCGGGCTGAGAGAGGTCCATCTTCCGCGAGAATTCCAATGGACACCTGACGCTGCAACTTTGATGAGCTCGTTGGTAGTGCGAGGAGCAGGTGTGAGTGATGTGCTAGATGACGGGGCGGCATCCAGATTCTGACCTCGATCGAGCTTGACTCCGGCCTCGTTCGACCTACTCAAATCCGCATCCACTCCCTCGGCATCTGCAGCAAGAGCCTTCTGAGCAGCCTGACCATACCCACGACGGAGTTGCGACAAGACCTCTGATCGCGTCACATGCCTCCTGCTGCGTTGCATCATGCCCGGGCGTCGACCAAAGACGTTCAGCAGTGCATCGTAGAAGCGCGAGTCAGGCACCGGCTCCGCAGAGTCAACGAGATCCGACACATCGGGGCTTGGCCTGGTGCTCGCCGACATGCCTGCATCCGACTGCGTCCAAAATTGCACCCGCTTCCGACGCCAGCTTGACAGCTTGCGCGAGATGTTCCAGTGATGAACGAGGAAAGCATACTCGCGCTTTGCAAGCAGCTGAGCAGCCCTCCACCGCAATCCTTCACCAAGCTCACCAGTGTTACTGTACGTGCGTCCAGCAGTCTGCAGCCTTTTGACATACGAGCGGCCGCGGAGTGAAGCGACGATATTCCAGCCTCTAGCATACTGGCGATAGGCAGTGGCGGCAGGCGACCTTCTACTTGGAAGGCGAGACGTGCTCGTGGACGTGCGGTGTGTCTGCGACGTGAATGTGCGCATGGCCTTGGGAACCCTGGCGGCTTCGTTGGCCAGCACCTGCATGATGATGGTAGCGGTCTCAACCGGAATCTTCCAAGGCGTCTTGGCAACGTCGTTAGTCGGCAACTGCAATGCGCTGTGAACACTGGTTCGCTTGATCAGACGCCAGATTCGCAATGCCAAACCTGTCTTGCCTGCTTTGGCTGCCAAATTGAGAGTGGCAGTCAAGACGTGTGGGTCGTAGATGGCGTGCCTCGATGCCTGATTCGCCTTCGGTCTGAGCCTCTCCTTCGTTGTTTGACGAATGGTGGAATGCTGCTGGATGTCAGAACCCGACGGCAGCGGTCTGCGTACATAGCGTTGAGTGTTGAGTGCGGGATAGATGCGCATGACAAGCTCCTTGACGCCAACGTGGCCGGGCTCGTTCCGATAACGACGCAAGAAGAGACCAGTCGCGGTTACATACTGGAGCAGAGATACAAGACGGAAAGAGTCGGCTTGAAGGATGGCGGTGTCGATCTGTTGAATCATGGGTCTGACCGGGCGTGCTGCGACTTCCGAGCTTGCAGCTGCTGCTGCTGCCGCTGTATCCGGGCTCCGAAAGCCCTTGTTCTTGCCGGGCTGTTCAGCGGGGCGGTCGCTCAGGTTCGAGGCCTGCTTTGGGGCTGGATCTTGCGACTGCTCAGTATGCTCGGTCGCGAGGACCGCTCGTGCTAAAGATCCGAACCGCTGCGTGGTGGCCTGTCGGAGAATCGTGTTGAAGGTAACAGCATCTGGTTGGAGCGGAGGTTGACGCACCTGCGTCATATGCTGGAATACCTCTTTGCAGATAGATGGCGACTTCAAGACGGTGAGCGCGTAGTGAATGAGCTGATTGTAGACAGCGATGCCGAGAGCTGGACGTATCACAGGGTCGCCTCCAACAATGACAGAGCCGGCTAAGTGCGTCTGTCCATTAGGGAGCGACTGCATGTACGCGCACAAATGGTGCCGAATGACATCGGCCGTGGTTTGCAAATTGCGCTCTTCTACTGAATGCAGTGAAGCCTTCGTGGCCGCATTCTCGAGTAAGACGGTGCGTTCGAATCGACAACAAGCTGACAGAATCCAAGTGATCTCCGGTGCGCTAGGAGCGGGAGGAAGGGGGAGGCGACCTCCTCGAACGAGTCGGATCAGATCGATCAAAGATTCGGCGTAGTCCGATCGTCTCTGGCTGAGTGCTTGTCTCTCACGCAACGGAAGTTCCGTCAAAACATCGGGTCGGATCCGTGACAGCACTTCCTCAATCTGCTGAAGTGATCGCGTGATCTCTCGCAAAGCTTGCGAGCTGGGCTTGCCTATGTCTGCTACAAGTGCAGCTTGGCGACGGTGAAAGGAACGAGGTCGCCGAGCTTCTTTATGCGACTGCCACCAAGCGCGGACCTCTACAGCAAATGTCTGAACGGCTAGGCGAGAGTGGCCCGAGGCGATCATAGCACGTATCAAAGCTGTCTGGGATGCGGTGGTGCGTGGCATCTGAGTCATGTGCATGGCCGATACCACTGAAGTTGCAGCATCGAGATGATGTTGAGATTTGATTCGTCGTGCAGGTCGAGCGCTGGTTGTCGAGGGTGCCAGGGTGAGTTGCGATAAGAGTTGTTGCACGATGAACATGAGTCTGAGTCCTGCTGCTGGAGTAGCGTGCGATGAGGTTTTGCTTGTGCTAGGATTGGGATCTTGACGTGCAGCATCGGCTGATGCAAGGGGAGCCTCGAGGTCGGACATGGTTCTCGGACTCCAGCCTAGCTTGACCAACAGGTGACGGACAACATGGCTGGCCGAGATCACCTGACCAGAGGCGAGCAGATACAGAGCACAATCCGAGATGGTTTCAGTCGCAATTGCTCGCGCAGTTCTGCTGTGCAGCCTTGTGTTGATGCGACACGACTGCAAGACGACACGGCGGCACTTTCTAACCAGAGCTTCGGGATCATGGTTCTCGTTTGTCTGCAGAGATTGTCGCAATGCGATGCTATGCTTGCGTAAGGTGGCAAGGGCAGCCGCAGATGTTGTCGAAGGATTGTCGCTTGACACGGAGACCGTTGAGACGTCCTCGTCGAGCTGCTCCTCTGTCTTCTCGTCTTCTAGCCGGCTACAAGCATCCTCCTGTATGAGAGCGTGAGAGCTTGCATTTCCGATGAGGTATTGTGGTGGGTCGAACTGATGACGCAAGAAGGAGAAGTCTGGATGAAGCTGGTGAGGGAGATGATGCTGATGGTCGCTATCTTCGTGCGTCCTAGCGAGCTGTTGCGCGGCTGCCGCAGCAGACACAGAGCTTGTGGGAGCGAGAGAAGACTTGGATCTGTTCGCTCTGGGCTGCTTTGATGCTACCGAGGCGCCACGAGCGAGCTCGAAGCATGAGGGTGGGTAGAGGAAAGAAAGGTGGTGTGAGGCCGGCTGAGGGTCGGGAGCATCGCGATGGATGTTGCGGCGCTTTTCGAAAATGCGTTCCGAGACTAAAGAGGTCGAATGAGAGGAGAAGAATGGAAGAGATGCTGAGGTATGCTGGATGCTGTTTGTTGATGCTGCTAATGCTGGTGTACTTGGGGAAGGCACGGAGCGGTGCCGGGATGGTATTGGTGGTGGTGGAGGCGATGGCGACGCTATGGGTGCCGATGCAGGCGATGAGAGCCTCGAGGGTCCAGCGACGTTCGACTCAGACAGTGAAGCGCGAGCATGTGAACGAGAGCGGCGGGCCTGTCGACTTAACGCATCGCCTGCGCTGGAGAAGAAGCCCTTGTGACGCATGGGCGTATCATCTGCCGAGGACGAGAGGAAGCGTCACGCCCTCGATCCTGGCTGTGATGATGGTTTTGGCGCAAAGAAGATTGGCTACCTTGTCTGATGCATGGGAGGGGAATGTGGAAGATGCGGCCTGACCTGTAGCAGGGACCGCTGTGCCTGGATCAAGGTCAAAATGCAGCAGGATGAGCAAGTTTCGAGAACAGCCGAGGCTTTGAGCTCGGACAGAAGTTTGCCAGTGTAGTGCGATGCTGGACAAGCGCGGGTGGATTAGAAGGTCCGCTGGTGGATGGTCGGTGGTGTGATGTTGTTCGACTCAAGGTCTGAATTGGCGACTCCGAATATGGTCTTTTCAGTTACGTCGAGAGGGGAAGAACCGCTTTGAGCTGGGTCTTAGATGATGAGCTTTAGCCAAAAAGGCCAGTAAGGGTGAGTTGAGGAAGCAGAAACGGGATGATGACTTTGACAGCTTTCGACAAAGTTGGTTGGTTAGTTGCGCCGGCATTCTTGAAAGTCACACACAGACAGTCCCACGCTGAGAAACAGGCCTTGAAGTGGAAAAAAAGTTGCGACTTTCTTCTCAAAGCAATCCGACCCTGACCATCCGACCTTTGCCTTTCCTTTCCGCTCACAGCTTAGCCAAAGACAATATTGGCCGACTTCCGCGTTCACGCGCTCAGCACTTGAGATGTAACGCTTCGGGAGGCTATCATCAAGTGAATTATATACGCAACCTAAAATTATGGGAATATCCGCGGGGGTTTAGCTCAGTTGGTAGAGCGTTCGCTTAGCACCGTCTAAATTGCGAAAGGTCGCGTGTTCGACTCATGCAGTCTCCATAAGTCCTTCTTTTTGGTTGCTTTTTGGCCGCAAGCGACTGTTCGCTGTGCTCGTTGCTGGCTCGGTCTGAAGATGCAATCAATGCCATATTTTTCTTTTTTGGCCGGAAAACCTTTTTCTTTATTTCTGTGTTGCCACTTCACTCGAAATTGATCTGAGAAAAACGAAGTGCAGAGCTCAGCCGAAATACTCTTGCCGTGGCGTACTGTAGTGACAACGAAAAGGGTCCTCACTGAGAAATTTTTTAGACAATTCAACTCCACCCGAACGCGGATGCTGTTCTTATGCCCATATGCACGTCGAGCTAGAAAATTTCGTTAGGACCCCGCCGTCAATTTTTCATTTTTCTTCCTCTTCATACTTCTTCGCAGCAACCGAGCAAGCGACTGCCGACATTGTGGCAGGACAAGCTATCCTCCTCTTTCTTCTTCTCACCAACCCATCCCTTCTTCGTGCAAATTCCCTTTTCTGCTCGAAGTACTCCTTTCCTTTACTCCCATCACCCACTTCCCAATACGGATCCCTTTTCCCAACGAATACCCCGGCACCAAGCCACACGAATAGCCACAATGGGAAAGAAGTCCGCCGCCCCCGTCGTTGACGCCAAGAAGGAGTCCAAGAAGGACAAGAAGGCCGCCAAGGTCGTCGAGGAGCCCAAGGCCAACGGTGTCGACAAGAAGGACAAGAAGGACAAGAAGGTTAAGAAGCAGCCTACCCCCGAGCCTGAGTCTGATTCCGACTCGAGCGACTCTGACTCTTCCGAGGACGAGTCTTCGTCTTCGTCTTCGTCCGATTCCTCGTCCGACTCTGACTCTGACTCTGATTCTTCTGACGAGGAGGAAGAGAAGAAGAAGGTTGAGGCTGAGCCCAAGACCAACGGCAAGGTAGCCGCTGAGGCTTCCTCGAGCGACTCTTCCGACTCGTCTGACTCTGACTCTGACTCTGACTCTGACTCGTCTGATTCTTCAGACGACGAGGAGGAGAAGGCCGCTCCTGCTGCCGAGGCTGATTCCAAGAAGCGCAAGGCTGAGGAGGAGGCTCCCGTTGCCAAGAAGGCCAAGACCGAGGAGGCTGCTGCCCCTGCTGAGCTCGCTGAGGGCGAGACCAACCAGATCTGGGTCGGCCAGCTCTCCTGGAACGTTGACAACGACTGGCTCAAGTCCGAGATGGAGGCCTTCGGTGAGGTCACGTCTGCTCGTGTCCAGCTCGACCGTGCTACCGGCAAGAGCCGTGGTTTCGGTTACGTCGACTTTGCTACCGCCGCCGCTGCCAAGAAGGCCTTCGAGGAGGGCCAGGGCAAGGAGGTTGACGGCCGTGCCATCCGCATCGACCTTTCCACCCCCAAGGGTGACGTTACCGAGAACCGCGCCAAGAAGTTCAACGACCAGCGATCTGCTCCCTCGAGCACCCTCTTCATCGGTAACCTTTCCTTTGACATCACTGAGGACGATGTCTGGAACGCCTTCTCCGAGCACGGTGAGGTTTCCGGTGTTCGTCTCCCCAAGGACCCCGACTCGGGCCGTCCCAAGGGTTTCGGTTACGTCGAGTTTGCCGCTCAGGAGTCCGCCCAGGCTGCCATCGACGCCATGACTGGTCAGGAGCTTGCTGGCCGTCCTCTTCGTCTCGACTTCTCCACACCACGAGACCGCCCTGACGGTGGTGCCCGCGGTGGCCGTGGTGGAGGATTCGGTGGTGGACGTGGCGGAGGACGCGGCGGAGGATTCGGCGGCGGACGTGGTGGTGGACGTGGTGGCGGACGAGGTGGCCGCGGCGGTGCTTCTGACGGTTCGTTCCGTGGTATGCCCCGTGGTGGTGGATGGGGTGCCCGCGGTGGCTCTGCCCGCACTGGTGGTGCCGCTGACTTCTCCGGCAAGAAGATGACGTTCGACGACTAAGCGTATCGTTGCCCTTACTCCATCGCATCTCTTCTCTCTCTCGCGTGAAGGATACCATCCACACACACTTTCGTTTCTCGAACTTCGCACTTATCGCAAGCGACAGTTACATTGCAAAAGCGCCCATCCTTTGTCGGAATCTCTCTTCTTCTCTCTAATCATGTCGAGATTTTCCGATGGGGATGCATCCTCTTCACACGTTCCACGCATCCATTCATTTCTAAATCGTTTCAGTCTAGCATCTGTACATCTTTTCCCCGAGGGTTCCCTGTAAATTGTCTCTCTGCTGCTTCGCTTTGCTCTTTCCGACTTTTTCATGACCTGTTGGTTCCCTCACAGTGTCGCCTTCTTTTCCTTTCGACCCATCTTGGCGCAATGGTCGCGGATACGAATCTGCTTAGCAATAGCACACCTTTGGTCTCTAATCTTGTCTCGAATCACCATGTGCTTTGTGTGTGTACAGTGTGTTAACTCTGATCGCCTGTACGCTATAAGTTAGTCGGGAGAGGAAGAGAGGAAGATGGGAGACTCGGGTCGCGAATTAGAATTTGATAGTGAAATCTAAAGTTTAACAAGATTAAGAAAAAAAATTCAGGTGCCAACATTCACCGAGTGACGTGATGGAATTGGAAAGGACTTTGGCTGCTGTCTGCTGACGCCGGCTGAAGTGTCGCATTGTATTGCCGGTTGAATCACTGTTGCCGTCAGACAGAGTGTCGTGCGTCCGGAATTAGCTCATAGAAGAATGAGTGGATCGATGTGGGAGGCAAGCCTCTCTGCACGGTCCTATTTCCCACTCCCTCCGTCTTCGTCCCTTGCTTCCTACCACACACCATTAGATTCCGGCTTCGTACCCTGTGAAGCTCCGTAGAAGTAGATAGAAGCGCAAGCATCTGACGGGTTCATGTCCCTCCTTGCGAACCTTGGTATTAGAGCCGTTCGATCTATCCATCATCCAGGCCGCAAGCATCTCCCAAACTTTTCTGCATCTTGCATCTCTACATCGACGTTTGCACGTCGTCCCACACTCGCTCGTACTCCTTTGCTCGCATCGTCGCGACAGCCAAGTCTGATCAAGATGTCTGGCACACAGCAAGCGGGAGCTTTCCCCTCTTTCACTACGGTCAATTTTTACGCTGGGAGCAAGCTCAATCGTCTCTCCTGGCTTCGTACCGAAACCAAATTCCTCAACTCCACCATCGCCTCTCCCGCTACCCGTTTCGTGGTCATGAAGAACAACAATCCTCTCTGCCACGCCGGCGGAGAGTCTCAGGGTATGCTGGCGACGCTGTCATGGGACGAAGTCAAGCCGTACATTCTCGAAAACGTCAAAGCTTCTGGCGGTATCAAGACGGACTCGGAGAGCGCGCTTGTGTTCGGCCCGCAAACATACGGTCTTGAGAACGCGGGCGGTGCAGAGGGGGAGAAGGACTTCACTCGTTCCACTGACGGTGTTGGCCCTAACCGTCTCGCGCTGGTGTTTTTGGGAATCGACGAGTCTCAACTCGCCCAAACGTCGCTGCCTGGTCAAATGGCCAAGGACGGGAGCAAAGAGACGGACGCGGCCAACGACCAATCCGCGCCCGCCGGTGTGCCTTACTTTGCGCTTTCGCTTACCTACCGCCCGCCGTTTCTCAAGGAGGGGGAAGCTTCGCCGATGGAAGCGTTGCTGAACAAGATCGAGGGCGAGCAAGAAAAGTACGACTTTATCGACCTGCGTGCGTCGTCGCGAGCGTCTTCGTGGCCGATGGAGGATGCGGCTATCGTCGCCCAAGCCAAGTCGCTACTCGACTGGAATGAGCGCCATCAGTACTGTCCTGGGTGCTCTCGTCAACAGTATTCGCTTTGGGCGGGGTATAAGCGAGGATGCAGTTCTTCGCTCGGAAACGCCTCTCCTGGGTCGCACTTCTCTGACGCTTTCTTGGCCAGCGGACAGTACAAGAGCTTTGAAGACGACGGCAAGGGAATCTGCCCGAGTACCAAAGTGCTGTCCAACTTCCACTACCCCCGGACGGATCCGGTGATTATCATGGCCATCATCTCTCCGGATGGAGAAAAAGTGCTTCTGGGACGCCAAAAGAAATGGCCAAAGGGATTCTACTCTTGTCTCGCTGGGTTTTGCGAACCGGGAGAAAGCTTTGAAGAAGCGGTTCGAAGAGAAGTTTTGGAAGAAAGCGGCATTCAGGTGGACCAAGTCATCTACCATTCTTCCCAACCTTGGCCGTACCCGACGAATCTCATGGCGGGCTTTTACGGCATCGCCAAAACCGACGACGAGTCTTCGATCAGGTTGGATCTCGATAACGAGCTGGAAGATGCTAGGTTTTACACGAGAGAGCAGATTCTAGAAGTGATTGGCAAGAAGGGTAGATCAAGTTTGACCCGAGCCGAAGTGGAAAAGATGGATAAAGAGCATCACGACGAAGCAGTCAACCAGGACAACAAGAAGGAGGCGCAGGAAAAGATCGAGATTCGTCTCCCACCCGAAACCGCTATCGCCAGAGTCCTCGTAGAAGCTTGGGCCAAAGGTCAAGCCGTCTTGCCAACCCACATGGACAGCTTCCACAAGACACGCATGTAGAGAGACAAGTCGCAAATCATTGCATGAAAACCATGGAATTAGTTACACAAGACCAAACCCCCGCAGAGAATGAAAGCTAACTGAAATGATGATGGGAATGAGATTAAAGACTGAGAAGAATCTAGACGACACCCCAAAAGTCCTCCAAGGCACAACAAAATTTGCCGCAAGCCACACTGGCACTGAGACTGTATTCGGAGATGGAAATCTTCTCATCCACGACTCCATCAGCGAAAGTGTCCTTCCCATGCGCCATGGCACCCACAAACACGGCAATCGAGTGATTCTCCGGAATCGTTGGCAAGTAGTTGCTCAACCTCTGAACTGGGCTATCAAACGAGAGGGTAATCTTGTGCGTGTTGGCTGGGAAGTGGTCCGTTACTGGATTCTTGATCACCCTCAACAACTTTTCGGACCCACCCATGGACCGAATGCTGAGTTTGTGAAGTAGCTGCACCATCAAGCCTGAGAATCTCTTGAACGTCCTTGGGATACGAACGTGGGGATTGACCTCGATGAGGACACCCTTGGCGGTGTGAATGTAGACCTGCAACATGCCCGCTTTGTTGAGCGGCGAATCGAGAAGCGTGAGAAGACATTGGTGAGTGATATCGGGACGAGCTTCGGCGATGTCACGGCCCATCTTTGCGAGGACTCGTTGGTGGTCATCGCAGTTGAGGAGCGCGTACTTGTCGCCACCGTCCTTGTTGTTGCGTCCGCCTCCACCGCCAGCGGGACCGCGGCTTGCGGAGCCGGTCGAGACTTTGTAAGTTTCCAAACAGGCCTGTTCGAGGACGACAATGAGTCTTGGGGTGTTTTCCTTCTCCATGGCAGTTTTGGGGACTTTGGGCACTTGGGGTACTAGCGAAGAGTCGACACGCGAACGCTTAGCAGTGTTGGCTTTAGCAGCGGCAGCGGCGGAGGATGCGGTGCCGTTGGAGGGCGACGTGGACGAGGAAGAGGAGCCAGGCATGGTTGTGACGGGTTTGGGTGGAAGAGCGTGTCGCATAGGCGCAGTCTTGTTGGAGCTAGAATTGGAGTTGGAGGAAGCTACGGAAGCTGCGTCGTTGAGTCGAGACTGGATCGAGTCGCTGGCGTCACGACGAGATGATTCGCCGGCTGTGGAGTGAGCCGAAGGAGAGGTAGCTCGAGGAGAGTTGGGCAGCGGTGCGATGGGTCGGTAGGTGGTGGCGGGTGCGGAACGAGTGGTCATTCGGTCGTCCTCGGAATCGGAGGCGGCTGATGAAGCTGAAGACATGTTGGTTGTGTGATGGCACAGGAGTGCTGCGATGTTCGATGTTCGATGCGACGAGAGGTTGATGAGGTTGGGCTGAGTTAAAGTTCACGTCAAAGATGCAGCGGCACGAAAGCGGGCGAGGCGGGACGCTGCTTGACTGCAGACGATTTCGTGTGTGATGTTCAAGGACAAAGGTGGGATATGTGCAATCAGGTGATCTTCTAGAGGAGGAAGGTGCGAATGGTTGTTTGCCGTTAGAGACAATGACAAGCGTTTCCACCAATTGAATATACAGTATGTGCTTAAAGGGTACAGTATGCTTTGCTGCTTCTTTGTGTCGAGCATGAGCAGGAGCAGAAGAGGCAACTACAGTACTGTATCATTTTGACTGCAACCTGTGTCCGTTGTGCGACCCTGAACGTCCAAATTTTCTTCGCAAAAAAAAAAGTCTCTCTCTCTCTCTCTCTCTCTCTCTCTCTCTCTGCAGCAGGTCAGCCGAGTTGAGCCAACTTTTCTTCCTTTGCTCTCCCTCGTGTGAGCCAAGCTTTTCTGCTTCCAAAAAAAAAAAAAGTCTAAAATCTAGCTCAGCGAGCTTCATCTAATCTGTACCCTTTCTCGGCCGTGTCATTCCTAATTCTCAAAGATGTTAAGTTGAGCCAGACGAGAGATTCGAGACGCGAACATTGAACAGGGAAACCAACACCCGGCCGCTAAGCTGAGACTTTGGCAGCAAAGTAAGTCGCGTCGCGGATTCTCTTCTGCGAGAGAGCCATTTAACACCACGAACATGCGCTTCTCCCGAAATGTGATTACTCTGAGTGAATCAAGCTTTGGATCGAGCACTTATGACTCTGCAGCAGAATCCAACACTCTCTTGAAAGATCACAGCTACAGTATACAACACTCTCTAAGGTCTTGACTCTCTTCATCTTGCCACGACACTTTATCTTCTATCGACCCTTCCATCATCGCCATCTCTTCAGCGCAGCAACAGCACTATTTGCCTGCTTGCCTCGATTACTGCGCATCTTCTGCGCCGCTCCCATCCTAGCCTTTGCTTTGGCCCGTATCTTGCTGCTTGATCTCTCTCTCTCTCCAATCAACGATCCAGCGACGAGCACTTCCAACATGAGCGGCGAAAAGACAATCTTCAAGGTAAGTTTGCCCAATCTGATGCCCGCACCTATCTGATTGTGATTCTGAGAGCGGACATTCCTTCTCCTTTTGTCTGACCGCGTTTCTCATCCGTGCAGGCCACCTACTCGGGCGTGCCTGTCTACGAATGCATCATCAATAATGTCGCCGTCATGAGGAGGCGTTCCGACAGCTGGCTCAATGCTACCCAGATCCTCAAAGTCGTCGGTCTCGACAAACCTCAACGAACGCGTGTTCTCGAGCGAGAGATCCAAAAGGGCATTCACGAAAAGGTCCAAGGTGGTTACGGCAAATATCAAGGCACATGGATTCCTCTCGACGTTGCCATTGAGCTTGCAGAGCGCTACAACATTCAAAACTTACTCCAGCCTATTACCTCCTACGTCCCTTCCGCTGCCGACTCGCCTCCTCCCGCTCCTAAGCACACCATCTCCACTTCCAACCGCACCAAGAAGGTCATCCCCGCCGATGCAGGTGCTCTTGGTCGCTCCCGACGCGCTACCAGCATCGAAACCGAGTCCGAAGCCGTTGGTGCTACCCAGAACAATGCCTCCGAGGGCAGTATGAGCCCTTCTCCCAGCGATATTAGCAGCTCTTCCCGCACTCCCAGCCCCATGCCTGCTGACCGTGCCAACGCAGGTTTCGGAGCACAAGCAGCCGGGTACAATGGTCGCGAAGCCAACAATCAGGCAAGGTATGCCGACATTATCCTCGACTACTTTGTCACCGAAAACACCACCGTTCCATCTCTCCTCATCAACCCTCCACCTGACTTCAACCCAGACATGAGCATCGATGATGACGAGCATACCGCCCTTCACTGGGCTTGCGCCATGGGTCGAATTCGTGTCGTCAAGCTCTTGCTCTCCGCAGGTGCCGACATCTTCCGCGTCAACACCAACCAGCAAACCGCTCTCATGCGCGCCACCATGTTCTCCAACAACTACGATCTCCGCAAGTTCCCAGAGCTCTTTGAGCTTCTCCACCGATCCATCCTCAACATTGATCGCAATGACCGCACAGTCTTCCACCACGTGGTTGACCTTGCCTTGAGCCGAGGAAAGCCCCATGCGGCAAGATACTACATGGAGACCATGATCAACCGTCTCGCCGACTACGGTGACCAGCTTGCCGATATTCTCAACTTCCAGGATGACGAGGGCGAGACTCCGCTCACCATGGCTGCTAGAGCTAGATCCAAGCGTCTGGTGAGGTTATTGTTGGAGCACGGCGCGGACCCCAAGATTCGCAACAAGGAGGGCAAGAATGCTGAGGATTACATCATTGAGGATGAGCGATTCCGTTCGTCTCCTTCGCGAACCGGCCCTGCTGGAATCGAGTTGGGCGCTGACGGACTTCCCGTCCTCCCCACTTCATCCTTGCACACTTCCGAAGCCGGTCAACGTACCGCTGGTCGAGCCGTAACTCTCATGAGCAACCTCCTCCACAGTCTCGCCGACAGTTACGACAGCGAGATCAACACTGCCGAGAAGAAGCTCACGCAAGCTCATGGTTTGCTCAAGCAGATCCAGACCGAGATCGAGGACAGTGCCAAGGTTGCCGAGGGATTGCACCACGAAGCCAAGGGAGTCGAGGAGGAGAGGAAGAAGGTGGATGCTCTCCAACTTGCACTCAAACACGGCATCAACAAGCGCACACGCGACGACCTCGAGCGTCGCTGGACGGAGGGCAAAGAAGCCATCAAGCGAGCCCGACTTCAAGCCGGTCTTGAACCCGGTGCTCTTTCCGCCTCCAACGCCGCGAATGACGCCGATCCCGCTGCAGCTTTCATCGACCCTCTGCCCGCTGGGACGGACATCAAGTCGGCCATCGCGGATCTCAAGTCCCAACTCAGTCAAGTGCAAACAAAGAGGAGCGAGTTGGTGAACAAGTTTGTGGACAAGGCAAGGGAGCAGGGCACGGGAAGGACTATGGCGGCGTACAGGAGGTTGATTGCGGCGGGATGTGGCGGAATCGCGCCGGATGAGGTGGATGCAGTGGTGGGGGTGTTGTGCGAGTTGCTGCAGGAGGGTGGGAATAGGGACGCGGGCGAGGGGGATGAGAGAGCGAGGGATGCGGCTATGATGTTGAAGGGCGCAGGGGCTGCTGCGTTGGCTGCGAATGCTAGTGCCGCCTAATGCGTTCCAGCTTTCCATGTATACTCTAGTCTTTTGTTGTGGGAATCATTCAGTCATCTTAGCTATTCTCTTCCTCACGCGCATGATGGTACCCTTCGTTCGCTAATTGAGCGTCTCTTTCCGGTTGCTGTTCTTGGTGTTCGGAGATGAATGGCAAAGGTAGAACGGCCTGTTGCACGAGTCAATCGAACCAAACAATTCATTAAATGGCGTTGGAATCGCGGCTGACTGCTCCTACCTCTAGACATAAAAGCGTCAGTGCGGACGGCAGCGTCTGGTGCTTGTTGAGGTTTTGCGATGAAAGTGAAAGTCGGCTCTTCCATTCTGGATGGGGCATGCAGAGCTGCGAGGGCATATAGTACAATAATGAGATTCGATGTGAGAGATGATGCGCGAGATTGAACGTCGATTGCTTGCTTTCGATAGAGTAGCATGAGTAGCATTACTTTGCAAAGTCCCATAAGTACTTGAGAGCGCCGGGAATGCGTTCGCCAGACTCGGCTTGCGTGATGGGTTTGCCTGTTGATATCGATACATAAAGAGCAATAGATTGTCAGTGCTCCTCTCTTTGGCGCTAATATTGTTGTATGAAATGTCAACTTACCTCTCCAAACGAACCTACCCCAAGCCTTTCCATGCTTACCCCCATCCTTCAATCTAACCTTTGTGATTTCCCAGTAACACAAATGCCCCTCCTCCTTTACATCTTTAACGCTTCCGTCCGCATGGAGCTTTGTCAAATGTTCCTTCAAACTGACTTGGTGTGGTACGTCGAGTCCCTTGGCCGCCCACCTCTTCTGTCTTACACGTGCGCCGACGCCGTCATTAGGAAGCGTGGAGAGAAGCTGATACAGGTTCTTGTATGGTTTTTGTGCCCTCGCCAGTGATGGTGGGAGAGAGTCTTTGGCGAGATGCGAAATGAGAATGTCGGAGTTGGAAGAAGCAGAGCGAGAAGATTGGGAGAAGAGCGCTAGTGTTTGGCGCAACATTGTGTCGAGTGTCGATGAGGGGGATAGAGATGGTGTTGAGAAGAATCGATGTGGACAGAATAGGGTAAAGGTGAAAATCGGAAGAAAGCGTCGAAAAAGTTCCTCTTTGGCATAATTAAGAGAAGGTCTAACATGGACCGAGGCTGGAAAAATTTGAGTAGGAAGCCTCCACACGGAAAAAGAACACGCTTTGAACCCTGGGCTGGGCTGGGCTGGGTTGGGCTTGGCGGAGGCGCGACACGCGCTCTTCCCCACCTCTTGCCGCTGTCAGTCGTTGACTCAGCTTGATACGGTTGTGGATGCTATTCTTCCGCTCTCACCACACCTAATCTTCCTTGACATCGACGCCAACCTTACGCTCGTCACTCATCACAGCAATGCAGCACAGCTTATGACCAGCACTCTGGCATGGTAGCTAGTAGACAAGCGGGTGGACACGCCACCCCTACCACCACCTCTAGCAGTATCAAACCCACCGGTTGGATTCGCTCCTCTTCCAAGCCATCGTCCGGGGTTCTCGCAGACCGAACCAACCTTCCCTCCAACTCACGATCCACCCCATCATCGAGGACGCTCTCCAAGCCGACTGTAAAACTCTCGTCAGCCAGCAAGGTCAGAGGTACGCCAACGAATGGAGCGAAACAGCAAAAGTTGAGCAGCTTCTTCGCTCCGCATACCGCGCCTCCTGCCGCACCTGCACCTGCAGTTAAGCTCAAGCAGAAGGAATTACAGTTTTCGCCGAGCGTAGACAGGGCGCAGCGCAGCAACGGTGGAAGAGAGAGGAGTGAAGCTGGACTGTCGAGGTTGCAAGGTAGTACGGCGCTGGAGGATGAGGATCTCGAAGCGCGCGCGGCCAATCTTCTAAGAGGTCGGTTTGGGTCCGTCTCGCGCTCTTTGAATGCTTCGAGGAGCTCGACGCCGACAAGAATGCCCTCACCACCAAGCGCAAAGTCAAATCCGGAGACTCGCCCTCCACCTTCGCACATCGAGCCGGTCGCACCACGTCCTGTCGCACGGCAACAACGACAGTCGACTCCTCCCCCACCACCAGCTTCCCCAAAGCAAAGAGCAATACAGCAACCTTCAAGCTCGCCCATGGGAGAGACGATGGCAGAAGAGTCATTCTCCAGCTTTCCCCCACCGACGTGGCAGCAAGGACTGGATGCGAAGATGTCGATGTTTCAAAGACTTGCAGGCGTACCGAAGGAAGTGATAAAGGAAGCGGAGAGGAAAAGGATGCAGGAACAGGTGGAGAAAGCGCACAGAAGGATGCAGGGCTCATCGACGTCGGCGGATCAGCGACCTGTTGTGAGAAAGCATGCAAACGGACACAATGCCGTGAGTGGACCCTCGAGGGTGATGCCGATGTCACCGCCGAGGCAAGTTGCGAAAGATCCTGTTGCGAATGGGAAAAGGTCGAAGGTTGAAGCGCTCATGAGGTCACCTACGACAAAGAGGAGGATATACGCACTCGAGACGCAAATGCCTGGTGCGCCTAATGGTCGATCGACCTCGTTGCAGCCATTGCAAGTTTCTCCCTTTGGCCCTGGAGGACAACGTCGAGCTACGTCGGAGACTCGTGCTGCGGCCCCTGTCTCCCGCTTCCAACCGGTGATGCCGATGGAGGACATGACAGAAGCCGAGTCGGAAACTCAACCTTTGCCTTGGCCTGAGGAAGTCACAGAAGAAGGCAATGCTGCCGCCGAGGAGACTCAGCCGCTGCCGTGGGGCCACGAGGAGGGAATAGAGCCGTCCGAACCACCACTAGCTCGTCCCGTTGAAAACATATTAGAAGTGCCCACTTCGGACGATGAAGACCTCCTTCTGCAGCCGGTACTGTCCTCGCCCGCTTCAAGCTCTCGACCCTCATCGCCTACTCCTTCCCACCCGCTCGGCACCGTTTCGTCCTCCTCTTCAATTTGCAACGCAGCCCCAGCGGCGAAACGATGTCGCATCGAACCCTCTTCCCCCTCCGTATCGCAGCTTCCACATGGTCATCTTTTGCAGACGCCGACGCAGAAAGGCTTGGCGAAGGTCAACCCGATCTCGCTCACCCCGACTCAACCTGGCACAGGCCAAGGCAAGTTCGACACACTTGTCGCAGCTCTGCGCAAAGAAGAACGTAAAAGTCATGCTGGGATGCAGACGAGTCTGAATTCCTTCATCTCTTGCTCCCGACCAAAGGTAAAGGTAGAACAAGAAGATGGGAGGAGGGAGGGGTTGAGTCTGGATCTCTGGGACGAACTCTCTGACGATGACGGAGGGGATACAACGATAAGACAGGCCGAGGGGGACGAGACGCAGCCTCTAGCCTGGGACTCTTCTCCAACACAGATGGAACGATCACCAGATCCACATCCAGTACAGTCTTCGCCAGCAACGCAAAGGTCCGGCGGTAGCAGTCTAAGTCTGCCGAGTCAGAGCAATTTAAACGAGGCAGGAAGCCAGGTCAGAGGCCTTTGGGAGCGTCTTTAGGTCCCCCAACCTTACTCTTACTCTTACTCTTATATTGATATATATATGTTTATCTTTCAAAGAACGCATGTCTTGACGCGGAAGACATGATGCGAATATGTTCATCGATCACTTGGTGATGTCGTCTACAATCTCTCTCGATACCTTAACGTTAATTTAGTCTCGTAGGGGCGATTGAAAATGCCAAATCTACTACACGATGGAGCCGAGGATGATGGCCTTTGCCTGACTGCCGACGTGCATGACGCTGCTTTCGCCTGGCGGGAGGGCAATGAGGGCGTTTGCGCTAGCCATACTGTGCATGCCTGAACTTCTCTGGCTTCCAGTTGTGTATGCGACCAACTCTCCGTCTGCTCCTGCTCTTACAGTGACGCGATGGAACTCTGCCCTCGGGTCGGTCTTCATCTGGCTCCCCAATTTGACGCTTACCCTCGGCAAGCCGTACAGACCTTGTCGGTCAGCCAAATGGCCCGAAAGTTTGCGAAGCGCCGGGAGCACAAAGACGTAAAACGTCACCAGCGCAGAAGCCGGATTGCCCGGCAGGGCAAATATGACTTTGTCCGAGAGAGTTGCAAAAGTAGTAGGTTTGCCCGGCTTCATAGCTACTCTTCCGAAATGAATCTTGGCCGAGAGGGAGCGTTCGAGCAGAGGTTTGACAAGGTCAGATTCGCCCATACTGGTTCCGCCCGTTGTCAGCACCACATCTGCTTCAGCAATGCCGCGGCGGAGCGCGGCGAGGGTAAGAGAGGCGTCGTCCGAGACAATGCCAAGGTCGATAACGGAAAATCCGAGGCCGGTGATTGCGGCGCTAAGGCCAGGACGGTTGGCGTCAAAGACGGAGAAGCCCCAGGGTTTCGAAGCGGTAGAGGAGGCGGCGGAGGGGGAGGGGTCCAAGAGCTCATTTCCGGTGCTCAGGATGGCGATCTTGGGTTTACGATAGACCGAAACGGATGAGCGACCGAGGAAGGCGAGTGTGCCGATTTCGCCGCCTAGTGCTGTGATAGTCGTGCCTTTGCGCAGGACGACTTGCTTCGCTTTCACGTCAGAGCCTCGAGAGCGCACATTCTCTCCAACATCAACTTGCGCAAGCACCCGGACGGTCGCTTCTTCTCCCGCTTCATTCGCTTCAATGAGCTCAGTGTCTTCCACCATGACAACTGCGTCCGTTCCTGAGGGCAGACCTTGCCCTGTGTTGATGCGGAAGATCTCGACCTTTTGCAGGGGTCGGTCTTGGAGCGTCTTCAGGGTGACAACCTTGTAGTCAGCTGCTGGTGTGGCGGAGGCGAGGACTGCGTAGCCGTCAACGTTCGTTGTTGGGCCAGGAGGTAGGTCTGACACAGCGGAGACGTCTTCCGCCAAGACATGCCCGATGAGCGAAGTGCCTACGGGAAGCGTTCCCACAGAGGTGGCAGGGGGCGTGTGCTCAGCGATCAGTCGTAACGCTTCATCAAGCTCAATGAGAGGATAGGGAGAATTTCGAAGTCGAAGCGAAGGTGCTGAGGAGGGGTCGAGGGTGCGAAACCCAGTGTGGTCGGCTGGGGTGGTGCGTGGTTTGGGCGCCGAATGGCTATGTAATCCGGCCCCACCGGAGTGATGGTGGTGGTGGCAATGGGCATGTCCTGTATCGGTGCCTGTCTCTATCTCCCCTCTGTGCATGCTTCCTTGCATCTCCTTATGCTTGCCTTCTCCGCTTCCACCTCGCAACAGCTCGAGCGCGTGTTTGAGCAACTCGGCCTTCAGCAGCACTTCCATGCATTCCTTCACGGCCTTCGGTGATCCCGGAAGTGTGACGATGAGTACGTCCCTATCCTTGACCCTTCTGATACCGCTGATACTCCTCGAAAGCGCAGCGAGCGGTGTCTTTGTCAGCGAGTTGGCCGTGATCGCCTGCGTCAGGGCGGGCGTTCTGCGGGTAATCAAGGGTTCGACCGCCTCAGGAGTGACATCTCGCTTACCAAACCCCGTACCTCCCGTAGTAATAATCAGATCGCATCCTTCATCATCAGAGAGACGTTTGACTGTCGAGACGATGGACTCGGCGTCGTCCGGCGAGATGGATTTCGTGAAGGAAGTATAGCCGGCCGAAGAAAGGATCTCGTTGATGACTGGGCCGGAGCGGTCAAGTGCTGCGTCCGCATAGGCGGTGTCTGAGACTGTGACGATGCCGACTTTGATCTCGCCCATCTTGAGGCACAATCGTGCAATCGAGCGGATATGTGTGCGGTCAAGATGGAAGATGGTGAAAGATAAGGTGTGGAAACGCACGAACCAGCTTTCAGAAATAGAACTCGACTCAGGGTCCAATCTTTGGCGTGCCCTTCGTGACCGAGTACTCTATGACCGAATTGGCGCGTTTCAGAGCATTGTGATTGACGATTCTCACAAGGACCATCACATTCTGTATCCTCACAGAGGGTCCCGAGCCTCACATCGAGAATTTCAAGGCTAAAAGAGCGTGTTGAAACGTGGTGACGACAGGATACACAGTACAAACGCAGCCTATCAGTATACAAAATTGGCGATCTCTTCACCAGCGGGTATATGACCTTCTCTCCTCTCCGCCATTCTACTCAGGTAGCGGCCTCGACCACTCGAGGTAGGTCGCCGGTACCAGCCCTTTGACCTCATCTCCATCTCCCTCCTTGATCGCGATCGCCCATCCTCCTTCAATTGACCCTACTACATGTACGACCTCTCCCGGCTGTACAGCTAGTTCGTGCTCCGACTCCGGGCTGAACTCGTACAAGACATTGTAAACACCTTCTGGCACATTCGAATTGTCTCCTTCGTCGCCGTCGAATTCGTTCTCGTCTTCGGCGCCTTCGATGTAGAATTCGTGCTCTCCTGCGTCGGCGTCATCGTGATGCGCCTCATCTGCGTAGTCTGTGTCTGTCGACTGTTGCGCATCGAGGAGCTGTGCACCAAGATGACGAGGATCTTGAGACTGGTAGGCAAAGTCGCGCACTTTGATACAGTAGGCAGAGTTGTCTTTGTTATCATCAATCCTAGCGGTCTGATAGCTGGATGTAGAGACAGGCCGCGATGATTTGGCATCTGCTTGCGAAGCGCTCTCTTCCCGTAGTTGAGCAGCGTCTGTAGTGTTATCAGCAGCTGGCAGCGTAGGTTGACTACCAGACGCAGCGAGTCCGAACCCGGTCGAAGAGGCTGTGCTCAGGCGATTGCGCGATCCTGACGAGCTTGAAGTCGGTCGAAGCTGGGGAGAGTTGTATGAATTTGATGCCTGTGAATTGCGTCTCGACAGCGAGCTGGCGCTTGCAATCTTTGCGGCGGTCTCATTGGACGCTGGCAGCGATGGTGGACGCGTTGGTGTAGAGGTGCTAGACAGCACTGATGCGCTCAGACATGAGACAGGACGCTGAGAGCCTTCTGCGACGGGCGAGAGAGCTCGTGGTGAGGATGCTGATGCGGCGGCTGCGGATGAAGTGGAGGCCGAGGTGGATGCTGTGTTGTTTGTACGACCCGCTGGAGGCGGCTTGAGTCTCCAATCTTGACCTTCCTCTGGAGATGGGACGAAACCGCCGGAGGGGCTAGGGTAGAGCGTATCTGCAGGTCCAGGTTTGGGTGGTGCCATGGTGAGAGGGGATGGTTCGTCGCGCGAGTCATGGGCATTGATGGATGGGGACGGTTGGACAGTCAGAGAACCTATCGCCTCGGAGGAGAGGGGAGTGGAATTGACGCGGCTTAGTTCTGGGGTGAGGCTGGCTGCAGAGAGAAAAATGGCATCCGCAGACTTGCGATCTGAGCGGTTGGGTAGTGCATCGTCGTCCGCGTTGGCAGCTGTTGAAGAATTTGAAAGTTTGGGCATGTCAGTGTGTGCTTGATCTGCAAGCAGGTTCGGGGTGGTGGGATGCGGATGGTCACGTACCCTTCAGCCTGGTTTCTATTGAAGGCATGCCAGAAAAGTGGCAGTGAACGAGGTTGAAGAAGGCAGCTATGTGCAAGTGTGGATCTTTTATACGAATGCGATGGTCCTGTGCGGGCCGGTAATGACGCTGAAGGAACGTGCCCGTTGCCAAAGAGTCAAGGTTGGGGTTTGGAATGTATTGTAGTTGCACAGGCCTCGACCCTGTTCAATTTGGTATGCGACTGCGAGGATCCTTTTATGAGCGCGATTATGTGGTGAGTGCGTTGCAGCAGAGCGTAGAGAGTGTACGTAGGTGGTTCTGTAGGTGCTTCTGCAGCAGCGGATAGAAGGCAAGGTATTGATCGAGATGAGGATGATGATGTAGGACGACGAGGTGATGATTGGCATGTGACCACAATTTGGTTGAACGCGGATAAAATCACAAGAGTCTATTTCGCGATTTTTGCGTGAACAGGCTTGGTTTGAGTTAAGCTGTATGAGCTTGAATAAGGGTCGCACCCAACGGCAAAGCTGTGTTGACCTGACAGATTGACGCCCAGCAGACTCAAGATGGACACACAAGGTCGTCCGTCGGCTGTTTCTCCGTGGACTGCATGAATTCTACCAATTCAACCAAGCGGTCATCGGGTCGCTACTGTATTGTACTCAAGTCAACTTCCGTCATGATGATGATGAAGCCCTCGCCAACTTCTTTACGGGTGGCAACCAGCCTTGCGCTCCCACGCCTTCTATGAATCGCGAGGGTTGGGTGCAATGAATCACAAATGTCGGCAATCAAAGGTCAGAGATCAGCTCATCACTGAATTGTCTTGTTGCAAAGTTGGCTTGCAAAGTTGGCTTGCAAAGTTGGGTTGGATGGTGGACCGAGATGCTCGGTGAATTTCGGCCGGAAGAGTTTGGAATCAGAAGGTGTTAGACTGCAATAAAGCCGGTGCAAATGGCTTTTGGTATTCAGTCGATATTATTCAGAGAGCCAAGCGTTGAGAAGAAAAAGATTTTGGAAGGCACACACGAATCAACTCTTCCATCTCGGGCGCACTCATCCATATTCTGTTCTCGTCACCATCACAATTCCTGGCATTGATCAAATCTACGCATCGCCAGCACTGCAGTCGGACATCATCGATATATCAGCATTTGCCGAGCCAGTCGTCTGCTCCGTAGCATCTTCCCGATCGATTTCATCCGTGCACCTTTTGGCGCCTATAAGTTGCTAACGGGCTCATCATCACAATGTCCGGCTCCAGTACAACCGGAGGCGTGCTCCGCTCCCTTCGCCATCTCAACCCACCAACAAAAGGCTCAAAATTCGCCATCAAGGCGCCATCCCACGCCGCTCATCGACCCAAGTTCGTTCAGCCCAAAGACCGCATTCCCTTCTGGAACATTGTTCCTGGAGACCATGTAAAACTCAGATGTGGGCGTGTCGGACAGAAGGAGGGCCTCGACTCCAAAGACAAGATTCGTGGAGAGGGTATTGTTGTCAGCATCGACAGAGAGAAGAACTGGCTCTGGCTCAGAGACGTCGACGAGAACAACAAGCTTGCACCCAAATCGATTCGACACATTGTTCCACGATTCGTCGATCCTCTCCAGCCTGAGAAGGGCTATGGTCCCAACGTCACAGAAGTCCCTCGTCCCGTCCACTACTCCAACGTCTCACTCAAGATCCCAGGCACAGACCAATTTGCTGTGCGTCTGTCGCGTTCCGCAGCCAAATACGACAAGCGCAAGGGCTTCTACGTCTGGAAACGCTATGCTACCCTCAAAGCTTCGGACGAGAAGTTCCAAGAGACCGGCAAAGCATTCGAAAAGGTCGAGGTCCCCTGGCCAAGCCTTCCTGGCAAGCGCAAGCAATCCGACAACACCATGAGCGACCGCAACACTGTCGAAGCAGAGTCGTGGGCACCATGGAGACCAGAGGATCCTGTCCTGCTTCCAGAGCGCAGGGGCATCACCTCGCCTCAGTCCGAACGTCGTGCAGAGTTTCTCACTCTTCAGAGAATGGCACTCGAAAAAGCTCGCCAGCGCGCCGCCAAGGCTGGTCCATCAGCAGCACCCGATGGAGCACTTGGCACTTACGCCGGCTTCAAGGAAAGCCGCGTCAAGCCACCTCCCATTGCCCAACCTCCTACTCCAGCAGACACTATCCGAATGCGCACCGACGCAGCTTCCGAATGGGCTTCTGGTGATGCCATCGAGGCGCATCGTCAAGAGGGCGGTCTCGCCTTCCTTTGGCGAGACTACCTCGATGTCGCACCACGACAAGGTCCTGCCAGTGGTGGTGACTGGAGCGAGCTTCCCGCCAGCACACCCAATGGCGGTCTCGATGCCCGAAGAAACCCTCGGGATGGCCGTCTCACCGATGGCGTCAGCCGCAATGATGTGGACCGCATGCCCATCGAGCTGCTTATGGCCAAGGACCTCACCAACGAGCGTGGTCTCAAGTGGAGGATGAGGAGGTGGAAGGAGAAACAAGCCGAAAAGAAGCAAGAAGCCATCGAGGAACACCAAGCACGCTCAGAATTGCTCAAGGAACTCGACGCACTCAAGATCTGAGAATCACACATGTATGCTTGAGCGCTCGCTATCCTGTTTCGCAATCGCAACTCATGACGAAAAATCACCCCTCAGGCTGCTTTGACTGTGTATACATGCATCAGCTTGTGTGAATTGTAGACTGGTGACAGTGAAAAAAACTAATCATACACTTGCTTCTGCGACAAGCTGCTTGGCTGCCGGTGATCTTCTAAGAATAGCCTGCTGAAGTCGTTTGAGCAGACGCAACATCATCAATGGGTCGCCTCTGCCAGTGATGCGCTTGAAGGCGTACAAGAAGAAACTCGAAACAAGCACAAGGCTAATGACGTCCAAAGCTAGCCTTGCACTGAGGTTGACCAGTGCTACGAGGATACGAACAGGAGAGGTCAAAAGGTTGACAGCAGCGCTACTGCGATTGCCACCTTCTGCAAGGAAGCTGGGAGCCAGTGCTTCACCTCGAGGACCGCGAGCAACGGCATTGAGGCCGATAAGTTGCCTAATATCATCGACAATGTTCATGACAGCACTGTAGAGTCGCGCGGTACCTGTCTGGGCTGAACGTGAGCGACGCGGGTCTTCTCCGCCACCGCCGGTAGAACGGCTCTCAACACGGTTGAGACGCTCGTGCAGAGCTGCAAGCGAAGCTTGAATGGATTGGAGCGCCATCTCCATCTCGGGACGTGGCTGCTGAGCAGTGCCTGCATTCGACGCTGGACGCGGTGGATAGTGTGGGGTTGCCCCTGTCCTGGTGCCGACGGAACGACCACCGACCGAAGAGGCGGCGTAAGTGCTGCGCTGATAATGACCTGGCTCGGCTTGACGAGGATAATTGGAGCCTGCCACGGAAGCGGCAGTGGACTGAGGTGCGTATTGGGGGCGCGAGTAACCGCCCTGCAGTGAAGGTGGCCCTCGGGGTCGAATCGTGTGGGAGCTATCATGTGGACCATGGCCATGAGAGCGCGAAGGCGGACCCCTTGCGTAGCCCTCTGTTGCTGAAACAGAACCAGCTCGAGGCTGAGGGCGGTAGGATTGTACAGATGGCGGCGCATGTGAGCTGGGATGTCGCGATACGCCCCGGAAGGGACCCGGCTGAGAGCCGAGGCGGTCATCTTCGGAAGTCTCTTCTTCTGACTCGGAGGCCATTGGCGTCCTTCCTTGCGAGACTGTTGCCGATGCATCACCACCGCCACGGGTAGCGGCGGTGCTTGTGCCGGTAATGGAAGGAGCAGTTGGGGCAAGGTGACGGGGCATATTGGATGGCACGTCGCGGGATGGACCTGACGTAGGTTGGTGCAGGCCGGTAGGATCGAGGCGCTGCTGGTCGTCGGTGTCTGTGTCGGTGAGCGATTCATCGTCGGAGTCGACCTGAGCTAGAGAACCATCCATGACACGCTGGGCTACCTGACCAGAAAAATTCTCGAGCTCTTGAATGAGGGCGGCTGCTTGCGGTCGATCGCTGTATCTACGCAGAATTCTGAGCATAGACTCGACATACATCTGCTTGGCATCTCTGGGTGGTAGGCCGCTGACCTTGGACCATGCGTCCCATTTTGCCCTGCCGAGCATGTCTAGCATGCCTGGACGCTTTGAGGATACATCGCCTTCGGTTGCTTGCTTGTAGAGACTGTAAAGAGCGAGCTTCTCCTCGTATGACGTTTGAATAGGGCCCGACTTTGGTAAAGACTGAACCATGTCGACTGTCTTGACAAAAAGAGCATCTATGACATCTGCGCTGCTCATGTTGGCTGTATAGGATGATTGCAAGTCGGGGGAAGTGAGACGTGATGTGGAGACGTGATGTGAATGGCACTGCAAGTATCGAGGCCAGGCTGTTTTGTGATCGCGATCGAAAGAGAGCGTGATCTGTGGCGTCGGCTTAGTGTAAACCAGACCAAGTGAGTGTAAGTGACGCCAGCAGGTGGGTGGGTGTAGGATGGGGAGGTGTGGGAAGGAGGAGATGCGGAACGAAGATCAAGATGCTCAATTAATCAAACAAGATTCGGTAGTGAAGTGCGCAGGAGCCAGCCGAACTACCAACCCCACACGATGATACACTGTATCCTCAAAATATACTCTCGCACTCGCAATCCACACTCATTCTCATAAATCACACACTCTCCAGATTCTGTATGAGACGCTCCCCGCTTTGCGCGAGACGCGTCCTTGATGAAAATTGACCGCTTTCAACCCAATCTCGAGGAAAGCAAAAAAGAAGAGTCGGCCGCTCAATTCACTTAGCCGGTTTACCGAAATATCGCTCACCAAGTGCCGTACGAATCAGCGGTGTGGAGTCGAGAAATGCTTTGGCACACAGGCACGATTCCGAAACGCTCGCTCCGTATTCGGCTTCTTGCACGAGCTTAAAGCTGTTGAATTTCTCCGCGATATCTGTGCATCCACCTTTGGCTGCAATCACAGTCCTCTTCATTGCATTTTTTCCATCTTCCATCATCCATGCGACTGCCGTCCATCCGATTTGCAAAGCCCCGTCAATCACACCCGAAGACGTCCACCTTTGCCTACTTGTCAACATGACGAGCTGGTGGAGGAAGACGTCGCGTTACCTCTCCTCCCACTCCAACTTTTTCATTGTCACCGGAGGTCTTGTGGGAGGTGCCTATCTCGTTGGACAATATGCTATTTCCAAGTTTCAGCAGGTACAGGAAAAGCTCATCAACGACAAGAATGCCAAGGAGAACCTTCGACGTAGGTTTGCGCAGAATCAGGAAGATTGTACGTTCACCGTCCTCGCGTTGCTACCGACACTAGGCGATCAGCTCTTCTCCAAGCACGATGTCGAGCAGCTCACCGAAAGCCTTCGATCTCAAGCAGCGCCTGCTGTCGTCCTTCCTCCCGCTGTTGAACAACCCGAACTTGTAATTACTGCCGAGTCCCACCCAGCATCGACCCAGCCAACAGAAATTGTTCCCGAGTCTACAACAGCTCAGCCAGCATCTGACAATGTTCCCGAGGTCGTAGCGACGGAGTCGGTCCCTGCTCCTGCCCAAGAGCTACAAAACAAAATAGCAGAATCGGATGCTGCAGACGCTGCCTCTCCTCAACTCAATCCCTTGGCAAAGTCGTTCGTCCCTGGCAACTTTGGAGCATCCGCAAGTCCCCAACCCACTACTGCGGCCAATGGCAGCGAAGCTACACCAGAAAATGCTGTGCAGACCGAGGGCTCCGGATTGGTGACAGCTGATGGCACCGCAAATTCCGAGACTGTCGCACCCGATGCCGAAAGTTCCAAATCGGATGCAGCTGCTGGTTCGGCAGCTGCATCAGCAGAGTCCATAGAGCAGAACGGCATCAACGTGCACGATGCTTCGACCAAAATCAAGTCCGAGACCTCGCATTTGGACGCTCAAGAGCAGCGCAATAAGATTTTGGCCGACAGGCAAGCCAAGCTTCGCCTATGGAACCAACTCAAGTTGACGGCTTTCACCCGCACCATCACTTCGCTCTACTGTGTTGTCCTCTTGACGCTTCAGACTCACATTCAGCTCAATCTCATTGGCAGATTCGCCTACCTTGCATCCGTTGAGGCTCTGGCACGCGAATCCGATGACACTGTCAACCCGCAGCTCTCCAATTTCGATCCATCTCGCGGCCTTGATCACGACACGGAGCGTCTCTACCTCACCTTCAGCTGGTGGTTCCTTCATCACGGTTGGGATCGTCTTTCTGACCGAGTTTCCACCGCCATCGAAAAGGCTTTCTCGCCGCTTTCTGTCAAAGCGCAGCTTTCCATGGATGATCTCAAATCCCTGCTGAACGATGCTCGCTATCTCATCGAACACGACTCACCAGCCTCCTCATCCAGCAACGACCACTCTTCTTGGAAGCGCACTAACTTCTTAGATATCCTCTTTCCCAATTCTGTCGACGAGGAGGTCGACGTGCTGGTCGGGGCAGGGGCTTTGGATACCAATGGCGCATCCTACGCTCTCAATACAAACCACAAGCTCCGTGCACTCCTCGACGAGACCAAGGATATCATCGAATCTAAAGACTTCGGCACCATCCTCGCTCTTTGCATTGATCGCGTCTTCGAAACATTCTTTGACAGTCTCAATCCCACTTTCGGCATCCAAAAGACGGGCAAGCTGGATTCCACCATTCAGGTCCAGCCACTCTCGGCACTCGAGTCACGTTTCCAGGAGATCACAGAAGAGATGCAGCACGGCAAGCGTGTCCGCCTCGCTTCCCTCTTCCCTCTCGTCTCCAGACAAAGTCAAATGGCCATTCGTGGTGTGCCAAACGAATATATCGAGGTGTTAGCCGATTCCAAGGAGCTTCGAGCCTTCTCTGCCGTTCTGTACGCTGCATGGTCCTCGCTGTAAATTCACTCGTCTCGTGTAATCATCGATCAAAGATTATCATCATGAATCGCATTGTGGTATGCGCCCCATCATTTTCGCACTAACGTAACTCACGCACTAACGATGCTCCTGCGTTACCGACGCGTAAGCATGATTTTCGACCGGGTTGCAAACGGCGATATCCCTGAAAAAGTCATGGTGTCTTCTACTGGCCACAGCTCCGAAGCAACAATGTTGAGAGAGACTGCTGGTCTGTGTCATGCATGATAGATGGAGCTGTATATGCCGGCCAAGCCTTGCTGCCCAATCAACGCAGCTAGTGTCAGACGTGGTACACTCCAAAGACAAGAAAAATGATGTGCTTTTGGGTGTTTCAGCAGTGTTTCTGACTTCTTGCCTTATGAATGGCTCGGCAATGGCTTGTGCACACTCAAATGTTCTTTGCTTGCTTTCATCAAGATGGTAATGTGCAGGTTCCTATTGCAACAAATATCAATGATGACTTGCTGGTTATCGTGCGTGATGAGCATATCATCCTCACCCAAAAATATATAGAATCTGCGGCCTTGCTTTGTTTTGCTATGCTTTGCCTATCCAAGCTATGTAACAAGCTTTGCATGTCAGACATCTGATCATAATAGGATACGATTCATATGAGCGCAATATCCAGAGAGAGACAATGCAATGCATTAGATGGCCCAGCAATGGCAAAGAAACCAAAAACCGCAGAATATACTGGTGAGCAGACCTGGGGCATTCAAAAAAGCAAAGTCAAGCTTCTCCAGGGCTCACATCTATCCTAGCTGGGTTTATTGTGTGGCAAGACATGGTCAGTATGTGAATCACCAGTTTCGAGGCAGCACAGGGTTCAGAAGTAACCCTCAATGTTGTTGCTCAGTAGCTGTGGCAAGTAGAAGACACCATGACTTTTTCAGGGATATCGCCATTTGCAAATCGGTCGAAGTTCACGCTTTCGCGTCGGTAGTACGTGAGCGTCGGTAGTGCGTGAGTTACGGTGTGGTTGAGCGGTCTTTTTGTGATCAGAACGATCCTTTTCTGATCAAAACAAATCAATTTTGTTTTCTAGAAGTACATTGTGTGCGTCTCCACGACGGGACGAATCAAGAAGTCTCCATCGGCACGGCCTCGGGAGCCTCGCCGATGGACATGAGCACCTTTGCGGATCGTCGAGCGTCCATGAAGAGCTCATTGGCCTCGCTAATGTCCTTGATGGTGATCTCGGATCGGCCGGCGGTCTTGGCAAGAATGGAAGATGGGCTGAGGAGCTGGAGTGCGAATCTGAGAGAACTTCGCACGCCTTCTTCTGTGAGCTGCTCGAGGGCGTCTTCGGCGATGAGGTGGCCTTCGACCTTGGTGCGCAGCCGCAAGACTTCCCTGATCTCATCCTTCTCGTATGGCATCGTACGCACGATCATGCAGCGATCAAGCAAGTCAAGGGGAATTCCGTGTGGTGCCACGATACCAGTGCCCGATGCAGGTCCCTCGTACTCGGTACCACGGACCATGCACTGGCCGCGATTCGTTGCGAGGATGACGTGAGGGCTGATAGTGGACTCGAGCGCTCGATTGAGGTAGGTGAAGCACTCCATGTCGAGCATGTGCACTTCGTCGATAAAGAGAACACCAGGTACAAGCTCTGCAATGCCCTGTTCGATGTATTTATCGACTACCCTGTTGATTTCGCCTCGGAGCTTATCGGTCACCTCGGTTCTTCGGCCTTTCACGAGCTGGCCGACGACACTCATGATGTCCTGTCCACCTTGAGGCTTGGCATTGGCCATGTCCAGGTCATGCAACGTCACATCCTGCACCACCTCCTTGCGCTTGTGAACCTCTCCCTTGGGTAGTGGGACGTACTCCTCGGCTTCCAAATCGAATTCGGTTGCGTAAGCATCACTACGTCCGACTCGCTTGACTGCTCCGGTGTTGGCCTCGATGTAGATGACGTCTCCGACGCTGATGCGCTCCTTCATGATGCTCTCGTAGATGCTGGGGTCCAATCGCAGCTGCTTAGTACCTTTGACTGTCTTGAGCGCGATGACAACGTGCGCAATGGTCTTGCCGTAGCCAGAGAGTGGATTCTCGGCCTCAGTAGGCGTAAGCTCTGTGATTTCGCCTTCGTATACCTCCTTGGTCTCGCGCACTCGCAATCCAATGGCCCGACGGAAGTTCTCCATCAAAACCTCGGTCTTCTTGACCTCGGAGCTGTAGACCTCAGATCCGACCATGGGGCAGAATGGAACCTTGTGGCCGAGCTCTTGCGAAACAGCGAGAGCCAAAGCGGTCTTTCCGGTTCCAGGACCACCTGCGAGAAGCAGAGCCTTTCCGGCGAACTTCTTCATGCGGATGAGATCGAGAACGAGACCACAGGCCTCTCGCGCTGCCTTCTGACCGACGAAGCCCTGCGCACTCGGCAATGCGTTGCCATCATCGCTGAGACCGAGACCTTTGATGTGTGAGTGTGTTGCGATCCTGGCCTCGCGCGAAGCGCCAGATGTAGTGCCGTCCATTGCAACTGGGCCACCTCCAGGCACTGCTGCAGCCGAGACGTTTGCTGTGGCCATGTTTGCGACCGGATCCTGATGCTCGTAAGAGTTCCGAAGATCTGTCCTAGATGCGAAACGAGTGGCTGCGCGATCTGCAATCTCGGTATTATGGTGAGAGATCGCAGTAATGGATGGGTGCTGTCGCGAGGATGCTGGTGGTGGTGAGGTGGAGAGCGAAGAAGAAGGGTCGACAGATTTCTTAGTATTGTACGCACTGTTAAAGATTTGCGTATCTTCTCACGCGAATTTTCTGCTTTGTTAGATTCTCGTTCATGCGGCTTTAATTCAAATTGCACTGCGCCTCTGCACGCACTTTCGCGAGTGTCTTCAAGCCGGCCATCTGGTCTAGAAGTCAGGCCAGTTCATGTCCGGCGCTGCCTACAACGTGCGGGACCGCTCGCCCTGTAGAAACATCCTCACAACAGCCTTTCGATGTCTTCCGCTTGCCAGCTTCCTTCAACGGGGTTGGATCGATATCGCAAGACACGGATAGTTACGTCCGCTCAGACACCCATAAGCCAACCCTGATTGGGTGGCAGTTCATGAAGCCACCCTGGGTGGCTTCCTGGGCGGCTAAGCATAGTAGCCAGTCTGGATGGCAATTCTTTAAGCCAGCTGGATGACACCCCGAGGTTTTCGCATGTACTTATGTTAATTGAATCTTCCTCTTTTCTACGAATAAGTAGACTATGAACATGGATGCAGTGAAGATAACCAGGCTTAGACTGATGACCACATATCAACCAAAAGACTCTGTGCATGGGCTGACGATGTTGAAGAACTTATAGCAGTTTGCGTCCAAAAACATCGTAAAAAGAGGAAAAATTGTGTCATCACACAAGCACCCACACCAGGTAACTTAATTCCAACGCGTGCTCCGGAGTAAGCTGCCACTCAACCTGGCGGTGGTTGCCTGCGGAACGCCCCAATGCATCCCCCAGAGTGGATGCTTGGGTGGTCTTCGTGACGCAGTTGGTCATCATTCACGCCAACAACCTTGAGTTAAGTTAACTTGAGATAAGTTAGCTTTGTTGTGAATGAGGTCTCCGCAGTCATAAATTTCTTCACTCAGTCTTCTCCAGTTGTTGGACGAAGAAGGCCAAAAGTGAAGATATTAAATCACAGTAAAGTCAGTCAGTCCAAGTTGGATAGTTTTCGACGTCATTGCAAGGTTCTTTCTTTTTTCCAAGATCAGTTTGTCCAGTAAATTGGGAAATTTCCCTCTATTTGGCCTTTTTGAAAATCATGTTTTCGAAAACGTAAAGTTGCGTCCGGGAAATCACCCGAGCACCCACCCAACTGGGGATGGCTGCGGCCAAAAACCACCTCGAACCCAGCCGTGGTGGTTGCTGAGGTGGATTCCCGGACGTAACTTTCCGGTCTTTACGATAACTATCATCATGATGAAGGATGCGGATGTCATGAATTGTGATGATTTTCAAAGGCCTATCATGAGCATGCGGCACTCATCACTGACTGAACGATTAAATCAACTCAGCTAAAGTTGACTTGTTTAAAACGGGAAATTGTGCGCGGAAGGCCAACCGTAAGCCACCTCCAGCTGGGTGGCTTAGGACGTGTAACTGAGGTCAAGTTGGAGTGACTGGGACATTGGCGAAACGCGCCCATCAGTAGAACATGAGTACCAAATGGCCCAATTTTACAACCTCTTCTCCGCACCCATCACGAAAAGGGTGCATTTTTGTATTTCCGTTCCACTGATGTGCTCGTTTCACTAATCATAGTTAACTTATCCCGAAAAAAAGGTTCGTTCGCGAAGCCACCCTCGAGCCACCCCGGGTGGCTTCTCCTTTTCAAGATAACTTACGATTTGCAGCGCCTAGGGACGAGGCGAATATCATGGTCCTCTTCCGATGATGATAACTTACTTAGTTTGGATTAGTCAACTTAAGTTGGATCGCAAAAATACACTTGAACGCCTAAAAATCGCAAATTCTTCGGGTCGGACTGAAATCATTAATGGCGCCAAATTTTTTCTAAAGTGGACTGAATCGGTTTCGAATTAAAGTTATGCTCAAATGTCAAAAGCGACAAAGATCAAGGCATGGATAAGTACAAGCTCTGTCAGATTCCTTCAACACCAAGGTGCATGTGTATGTAATTAATAATTTATCGCAAAAAAAAGGAAAGTTACGTCCGGAAAGCTCACGAGCAACCACCCCGGGTGGGTTCAGTACGGACCCCGCATTAAGCAACCACCCAATCGGGGCTGGTTCCCTGCGGGGTCCGCCTTAGCAACCACCCGGAGGTGGTTGCTTGGGTGGTTCCGCGGACGCAACTCAAGTTATCACTTTTTACACACTGGATCATGAGATCTTATGCGGGCGAGCGGGGGAAATGCCCATGAACTTTGCAAAGACGTTGACGACCGAAAAGGAAGCACCCACTCTCGAAATTATGGGCTCCTGCCTGACCCTGCAAGTTACGTGCGCTAAGCCACCCGGTGAGCCACCAATTGAGTGTCGACTGTAGAGGCCACCCATGGTGGCTTCACGGGTGGCTAAGCATACTAGCCAGAATGGGTGGCAAGTCGCTAAGCCAGCTAGATGCCACCCAGGGTGGCTTCTACAATCGCCATCCGATTGAGGGTGACTTACAAGTGGCTTTGCGCACTCAACTTTCAGATTTTTGGGACATGGCTTGAGCACATCCATGTTTGTATCTGGAACATAGGCATACGAGACGTGCCGCAGTCATCGGGCGAGCCTCATTACCGGCTTCGCATCACTCTGCTGAAACGAGTGGTGTCGAGATCACTGGGCTGTGGTTGTCGGAGCATAGCTGCGTGTGAGGCCAGTGTCGAATAGCTCAGCGAAGTCATCGCGCGTTACGGACGGTGACTATGCCTGTCTTGAGAACACAAAAACACTGTCGGCACGCAGTAGCGTCATCAGCACCACCATCAGAACTTGCCACAGCTGCGCACAACCTATGGTCATTGCAAGGATGGTGCGGGTCATGTACTTCTCACGGTCAGCACCGCAAATCGGCCCTCAAGCCAAACACCAAAAGACACAAGAAAGTGTGAAGATTGCACGAAGTACGTTGCATACAAGAACACGAGTTCGCTCCAATTATAACCTCAACCAAATCCCAATCTGAGCCTGGATCACAATCGGCACATAAGCCAGACAGACGATAGACACTGTCGCCGGTCCGAACAACCTCCAGTGCGTCACTAATGTCTCCACGCTTTCTTCGAGATGACTTGTTTCCAGATTGGACAACAGCAACGCCCATGCGATCGGGTTCAACAGTGTGACTGCGATCGCTCTTGCTGCTTGTTTCGGAGCAGAGGAGAAGATGACAGAAGCGGTGGGGTTCGGGCGACCGGACGCGATTCTCAACGCAGTGTAGGTGAGGAGTCCCAGCACGGCGGCGAGGGCAAAGTTGAGCACGCTAAGAACCGCGACGAGCATGCCTGCTTGAAGGTAGGCGAAGGCGTGTAGGAGCGAGCCGATCCGCCTCGCTCGCTTGGTGGAGCTCTGAGAGCGGAGGAGCACAGCACCGATGATGGGAGCTAGTAGGAATGCTACGGACGCTGCTGTAAAGACGCTTGGGTTGTCTGTGGTGACACCTGATGCGGCTTTCATCAGCGTCTGAGCGTGTCGTAATGTCACAGCTCCCATCCCCGCTGTCGCTCCAATGCAAGCTATAGCCTTGCCTATAGGCCTCATAGATTCCCTTAGCCCATCCGCATACATGTCCACCTCCTCCTTCCCTACACTGTCCTCCAAAGCCTTCTTCACCACTTGCCCTCTGTACCAGGTCAATGTCGGCGTTTCCGGCTGCACATCAGCCTCCTCACCCATCGCCTTGATTTCCAGAGTCTTCAGCACCTCCTCTCTTGCTTCCTTCGAATTTTTTTCCTGGCCAAACCAGATCCCCATCCCTGCAATAGTCAACGCGATCGAGATGAATAGCGGCACGAAGATCACCACTCCAATCGGTACGAACCTCCCTCTGTTCAGCAGCAAGTAGAAGAATTGCGAATGATGTAGTCTCTCCAACAAGTTCGACATGGACCTGACGAACGATTCGATGAGTCTGCCCATGTGGAAGAATCCGTACGGCCCGGTCGCAGGACTTGCAAACAGGGTGACAGCATCAACGTGGTGACGTTGAAAGACACCGTGAGGACCACTGGCCTTGCCGCTGACACCGTACCCGACCTGCCTGGCCGCAGCGCGGAGTCCGTTCTCGTAGTTCCACAGCTCGTACTCCACATCAGCCCTTAAAGGAACCTTGAACCGCTTGGACAAGTTTCGAGCTGTTTCCTTAAGTACCGACCTCCCTGCTTTCCTCCCGAAATCAACTGGCATGCCGCCTGCCACGCTGTCAATGACTCTGACAACCGTGTTGACCACATCCATGTTCGGCAGTTGCCCATCGAAGCCTTCGTACTGCACCACAAGCGAGTCGAAAGAGTCTGCAGGGTAATCGATCGAGATCGCATTCCACACTTGGCTACCTCCCGCCCTCACCGCGTCGACGGTGAGACCCGTCTCGGGCAGGCTACCGAAGTAAGCGGAAGACCAGGCATGGACACCCTCGAGATGACCATCGGAGATGACAAAGATCAGGTCCTTGGAGAGGTGTGCTTGTGTGGAGAGGTAGCGTGCGAGGGCGAGGATAGAAGCTACGCCGCGGACATTCGTTCGTCCTCGAGGGTCCAGAGTGGTAGAGGTGGCATTGATGAGGGGAGCAAAAGGATCATTCTCACCCTTCCACTGACTACGCCAGCTTGCAGTGAGGATGACAGCCTCTCTTCCATCGATGCGGGGAGTAGCCGAACGAGCATAGACGTTCGTTCCGACCAAGGCCGAATCTTCTCCATCGGCCACGCTGTCGTACTTGTAGTCCTGCTTGTTCGCTTCCAAGCCGTATGACTGGAGTTCTGAATGCACAAACTTGGCTCGCTCTGCACTGCTCGCCTCGCTGAGGAAGCCAACTTTCTCTGAAAGCATGTCGGCGTATGTGACATCGAAATAGTCCCAATAAACCCTTGCTTGTCCTGGCTGCAGCGCATTTTCGTCCACATAAGTGCCCTTGGAGACGGGTGACATCGGATGTGGGACGACAAAGATGAGCACGATTGCAGCCAGGACGAGGAAAGGGCGGAGAAGAAGCGAGACTCGGCCCAAGATACCGAACAATTGTCTGCGCTTGGCGATACGGCGTTGGAATGCTTCTCGCAACTTAGCTTCTTTGGCAACCTTTGCTTCGCGAGCTGCTGCAATGCGCTCCCTCTCCGTCTCAGCTTCAGCCGCGGCTTCTTCGCTATCAGAGACTGTTTCACCGTCGATCTCGGTATCTCCGTTAATCGCGAGCAACGCGTCCACCTCGTCCTCTTCCAAGGCGTTCATTTTAGGCTCCTTCGCGCCTCTCGGCTGCACCAAGCCAGGCAAGGTGGAGCAACCCAAGACAATCACGGTATTTGCCGCAAGTAGAAACATCGACGACTCGCTTGTGCTCGGGAAGACGTTCCAGCTCCATTCCAATACTAACGGCACCGCCAACTTTGCGACCGGCGGCAACTTGCTGAACCAGAGCAGCATCGGGACTTGATGAAAATACCACGAGTAGAACTGATAATGCAGACTCCTTGAGCAGAGGATACCAACGACGTTGGCAGTGAACGCGGCGGACAGAATGGCGCGCTTCGAAGACTGAGTGAGCTTGCGTGACTTCGGAGAGAGGTTGCTGAAGATCCATTGCGGGCCTTGAGAGGCGATCGCTGTCCATCGGAAGAGACTAAAGAGAACGATCAAGCTAAGGTGGACGGCAAGGAGGCCCTGAGCGAAAGGCTTGGAGAGGAAGGTTTTCTCGGACACAAAGCGCCAGTTGACGGTCCAGACGTAGAGGAAGGACCTCGAAAAGTCAAATGCGTACGCAAGGTAGGCATGGAAATCGTGCAGTGTGAATGGCAGCGAGATGAGCATCTGGACTGCCGCGATGATGAAGACATAGGACAGCGCTCCCAGAAGACCAGTGTAGACGAATGCGGCGCAGGCGATACCAGGCAGAAAGAGGAGAACGTTCATCTTGATGCCTAGTCCGATACTGAAGAGCAAGGCGCTGATCTTCCACCTCGAGTTGATCGCCGCAAAGAGTGCAATGTAGGTAAAGAAAATGGCGATGGGGTCGTTAAACATGCGCAACAGAAAGATCGAGTGAATCCTCTTCGACAGTATCAATGGTAGGACCGCGATCGGTGGCATGCCTACTTGTCGGTACAGCAAGGCCACGGTGAGCACATTTGCCGTCATGAGAGCTGCAAACACGTTCTGAGCAGGGAGAAGGTTGTTGCCTCGATTCGTGAGCCAGTCGAAGAACGAATAGATATAGAGGTGCATAGCAGGATAGACGCAAGGCCCGCTCCCACCCTCGGGATTCAGCTTGCTGTAGTCACGTTCACCATCGAGGAAGAGTGCAGCTTGACGAACGTAGGTCTGAAAGTCGATCTCGGTGAAGCTGATACGTCGGATAACGGCCTGCGAAGAGATGGCAGAAGCGACGACTAGAGCCGGAAGTGCGAGCTTGTAGCCATCATTTGTGAGGCAGACGCGGCGCAACCAGGCCACCGCACCTGAACGGGTCATCGCAGCTGAAGAGGATGCAGTGAGCGAGCAGGGTGTAGGATCCGAGCCTCTAGGGCGATGCCATCCTGTGCGGTTGAGATGATGGCGAGAAAGGTGATGGTTGAGAAAAGAATCAAGGTGGACGGTGCGAGGCAAGCTCAACGTGGAGGTCGGACTTTCGCGTCGAGTGTAAGTTTAGAAGAATTGGCTGAAAGTGTTGCACAGACTTGAAATCGCGGTCTCTTCCCGTTGCCAGTCTCATAGTTCATGCGAATCTTGGTCTTGACAGCAAGACCCTTTTCCGCTCCCTCCGACGCTCGCAAGCGACGCGAACACGGCAGATTCCATTCATCCAATCAATGAGGCAGACGCACAGAAGAATGAAGGGAGGCGATGGAGCTCATGGTCTCCGAAAATGCTATTGCGAAGAGTGCGGTGGCTCAGAGGTGTGGCCTTACTATGCTTCCCTAGCCTTGAGCAACGTTTCATCTCCAGCCCTTATCCTGTATAGCAGAGCTTCTCCGCTGCCATGACCTGTCCCAGCCCTTCGCTCGTACTCCAATGCAAACAATGCGTCTCTAAGCGTGACCTTCAGCCTTGCCTGTCTTTCTTCCTCCTCCTTAGCTGCTTGCCTTGCAGTCACATCGCCCCAAGCACCGGTTGATCCGATACTACCACTAGGTCCCGTTGTTGCATCGCTTGCTCCTGCCCCACTCCAGTTGTTTACCGCTGGCTGAGGCGCGAACTTTGGCTTGGGCAACCTACTAGGTGTGCTGCCATCTTCTCCAGCGCCTGGGTCCGCTTTCGCTTTCTTGCCGCCTAAAGGACTGAATGTACTTGGGAAGTTAGATCCACCCGACAACCATGAGTACTTTGCCGATCCACCTCCCAAGTTCCTCATAGCCGTGCTGTCTGCCAGCCTCTTTCGCACATCCTCCGACATGTTTCTTGCTGCCACACCTGGACCAATTTTCTTTGGCTTCTTCCTTCCATCTCCCCTCGGCGTGCCTGTGCCATCGTCCATATCCATGTCGTCTCCGCCGAGTCCTGCTGCGATCGCGGACGACTCTTCGTCTCGCGCCAACCTTTCACGTCTTCTTCGCGCTTCGTCGCCACGCTCCGCCTTCTCCAGTGCTGCGAGCTGCTTGATGGGATCGCTAAGGATCTGCTCGTGATACATGGGCTGTGATGTTGATGGATACATTGGTGGTGGATGTTGGTGCGAAGACCAGCTGCGATGCCGCGATGAAGCGATCATAGTCTCGAGAACATTCTTCAGACGTGTTCTCGCCGCCAGTGAGAGGTAGTTGAGCACCGCCGCATCAACGCTGAGACCATGTTCTTGGGCCAGTGTGTGAACCTTAAATGCTAGAGGATAGACTTGTAGGAAAAGCTCATCGTCGTCAGGTTGCGATCCGGTGTTGCGTGCGTTCTGTGACTGTTCCATGCGCTCACGGTGCTGGATGGCTTCTTCTTCTGCTTGCAAGTCTACACCGGAAGCTCCCATAACATCGACAAGACTGTCAAAGTTGTCTTTTTGCTCTGGTGCTGCAGGTCCCGCCTTGGCGGCTGCTGACCCTTGCGCTGTTCCGTCAGCGCCGTTGGCTGCACCATTCATGGATGGCCCTGCGGCAGATCCATCTCCGTGATCAGATTTGAAGCGCTTTGCCAGGGGCACTGATGAATTGGATCGCTCACGAGCACCCTGTGACTTGGTTGGCTGTGCGATGGAGGTAGCGTCCGCCGAAGGTGTTTGAGGTGCGTTCGGGCTGCTCACAGCCGGCGAAGAGGCCATTGCGGGCCACAGCTATCAGACGCTAGTGGCGAGCGGATTGTTGTGAATGACTCTGAGCTGTCACTTGAATTCCAAGGTTGTCGATGGATGATCTGAGTCGCGAAGTGACCGAGGATGCGACTAGATCTGGCAGGCCCGCACTGGAGAGGCTGACCAGAAGCTTGCCTGAAGCAGACAAAGCGGATGCGTCGATAAGAGCGTGCGCAGCAACTTCAGCCCGACAGAGATGTACAGCGGGCAATGGCAGGTGAGAAAAGGTGAGAAACAGACAGAAAGTGACGAAGAGCAGAATGAAAGAGATGAGAGTGCAACAGTGAATCGAGAGACGTGCAAATTTCGGATCACGGAAAAAGCATTTCACGTCGAGCCTTCTGACTGCGATTACTATTGATACTAAAGCGAGCGGAGAACGGGTGTGCTACGGAAGAATCGACCATCTTGACCGGGGTTACCTCAGTGTATAACATGGCATCCGCAGATAATGCTCGACCGCAACGCAATAAGTCTTGCCAGCGGGCCGACGATGAGCGGCAAAATTATTGTTACAAGCTGCAAATGGGCACGGCCAAAGCAGGGGCTTACAACGACTGTCCTAAACCTCGATGCAAGCAACTTCTCATCGACAACCACGACACAAAGGTAATCCGCCAGCCTTTCTGTGCAGCCAAGATCTGAGTTTGCACGATGTAGCTGTTTATGGATGAATAGACTCTCTCATTGTGAAGCCGCATGGCAGGCTGTAAATCGCAATACTGCTACCAGGAGCCCACTGATCGATACTCCCTCTCATCTGGAAGCGTCTCAGCTGCATTGCAACTCACACGAGACTTTTCTGCCGCTTAAGCTCAACGCTCAACGCTCAAGCGATGCTTACTTCTTTTGCTCCCCATAGGATTTGTTCAGCATACGCAACCACTGCAGCTCGACGAGACTGTCAGGCGAAGCTCCATTCGTTGCTTCCTTGCCCTCACTCGGTCCATATAGCAGAGCAGTCTATGAATGTGTACTTTTTGGTTTGAGATTGCTTCCTGAGCACCATCTGGCATTGTCATGTTGCCTTTGCACGCTGAATGCGTCGTATTCTTTCGTGAGCCGTGATGTGGCCGGGATGGTCGGCGACTCAGACTGCCGATTGACGAGAGCCTGCAAGCTTGTCCAATACCTGTGAGAGTTGTGAAATGGAAGGACAGGGAGCGTCTGGTCAGATGTTGTATCTCAGAAGCAGCCCCATAGGAAGATCCGCGAGGACTTACGTTGGCCACACCAGGAAGAGACAAGATATTGCCGATGACAGGAAGTTGCCGCAAGAAGCTGAGAATGACTGGGAAGAAGTCGCTGTGTCGTCCAAAAGCATGGGGTAAGAGATCATCAGGAAGGTCAGTACGTTGCCACATCATCTCAATCACTAGCCTTTTGGTTCGCCAGCTTACCCGAAGAGATTCAAGAATCCGAACGCTTCGACGAGCATGCCAATGACCGCCCACTTGCAGAAAACGAGGAGCATGCCGGCGAAAAAGCAGATAGTGCCTCGGATCTTTTGTTTCCTTGCAAAGAAGTAGAAGGTCTTCTGAGGTCCAATGAGAAGCGCGATACCAGCCGTGAAGAGAACATTTCCGAGCGCAAGTAGGGCGGCGTCGAAGAAGAGGATGATGCCAACAAAGATGAAGAAGGTTCCAAACGATACCAGGCCCGCGCCAATTTCTGTTCCCAAGTCGAATCAAGATAGAATGACATTGTCAGCGACCAACTTCGAGGAATCGGTCTGCTATCAAGCATGGATCTTACTCTGCTGATCTGTGAGCCACATCTTGTATGTATGATTGTGAAGGTGCTTGGTGGAGGACAACCAAGGTGTTGAGCAATCACGAATAATGCTGAAACGCGCCCTTGGGTTCTTCGGAATCTAGCTGTCTGCTGGCGCGCCCGTTCCCGTCTCCCGAGAAATAGCAATCACGAATGCTTTGTGAACAACGTTATGTACCTGGCTTTGGCTGAGTTCCACGTATATGGATTCGGGTCGATGATGATGACGACGACAACAATTCGCAGGACCAAGCTTTCACAGACAGACAGCACATACATCTGCCAGGGAATACAGTGCTGAGATGCATTGCGAGAGTACAACATCACTGCGGTACAAGTACAGGATAAGGTAATAAGCAAGGTGACATGCGGTAATGATGAAAAGGATGATGATAACGAAGGTGAGAAGAGAAGAGAAGCCCAAAAAAGCCCGATGTCGGTAAGGCATCGGCGGTTCGATCCTTCAACGTTGCCTCTTGGCAGGATTGTTCATGTGACCCAGCTTAGGGCTTGGACTGGGCGCCGTTTTGCCCTTGCGCTTCAAGTTCGAGACCCCGTTGGCAACACTCGGCGAAGCGTGGTTCGACCCTGTGCCGTTCTCAGTGGGTCCTCCCTGAGCGCTAGCTGGTCTACCAGGCATTTGCGATGGAGTTGGCACGCCATTCGGAGCACCTTGCTGTGCTGCGCCGTTGCTGTCGATACCGCCTTGTTGCATCGGCCTTCCCGATTGCATGTCTCTGTATTGTGTCGCAAATTTGCGTAGAGAATCGATGGGGCCGAGCTTATCGCGAGTGCTGAGATCGATAAGGTCGCGCAGCTGGCAGACGCTCTCGGTGATTTCGAGGCATCGCATAGCCCGCAAGCTGATACCGTACTCATTGACCGGGTAGTCAGGCAAGAAAGTCTTCTCGACTGAGACGCTGTAGCCGCTTTGAGACTTGACATCATCATCTCCAGAGCCTGAGCTCTCTTCGGTTTTAACGATGGTGTCACCATTCTCGTCACGCTTGGAGTCGTCCGTCTCGTCCTTGCGAGCATTTGCGTTCCTGTTCTGACCCTTCTTGTTGCCAGCTTGCACAGAGTTGGCCTTGTTGTCACCTGTGCTGAGGATGTTGGCCACCAAGCTACTAGGAAGAGGATGATCCACTTTGGACTTCTGAATGGCGACACGTGGAATGTAGCCGGAGTGAGCATGCACAGTGAAGTCGAGCGACTCGAGACGCAACTGTGTGTCCATCTTGCCTGGTTCCCCTGGTACGGACACGGCCCACGGCACGAAAGAGGCGCGCAGCAGACCGGACATGTGAACCTGCCAGCCATTGTCGAAGCTGGAGATGAAGTTGGCCTTTGTGACATCGACTTGGTGCGTCACATTGGATGAAGGGAAGCTGTTGACGAACTTGGCAGAGGAAGGAGGAGGCGGCAGAGGGTTGACCGGTGGCCAGCCGGTGTGATGCTCCCTCGGATTCTCAAGCTGAAGCTGACAGGACCTGAGGCCAGAAACGTAGTTTGTGAGCAGATAGCGGGGCAAGACGCACGTTGGCACTTCAAAACCCTTTTGTTCGCGCGAAGTGTTGTTCCAAAGAATGAGACGGAAGACACCGGTGGGCACGAAAAACTCGTTGACAAAGGAACGCCAATAGTCGATGTCTGTTCGATTCGTGCCAGAACTGAGAGCTTCCGAGTACTGAAGCAGCCTCAAGACACCTGAACCCGAAGGGAAGTGCGACTGCATTTGAGGATTGGGTCCCGGTGCGCCGGCCATGGGTTCAACGCCAGCGAGTCCAGTGGGCCTGGGCGCGTTTGCAGCGTTGGACATGGCTGCAGTAGCTGGAACTGGGCCAGGAAGGCTGTGTTGCAGTTGGGTTGCATTGGGAGATGTGGTGGTGGGGCGAACAATAGGGTTGCCTGGCAGAGCAGCAGCTGGTTGCATGGATGGTGTGGGTGCAGCCGATGGTGGTCTTGTATGTGTGGGTGTAGGAGGACCTTGATTCAATGGTACGGAAGCCTGTCTGAGTGGCATGGGACCATTGACATGTGGACTTGGGAGAGATGAACCAGCTGCGGGAGGAGCGGATCCAGCCGATCCCGAGTTTTGCATTGGATGCGCGGCGTGGGAAACTGGCGTTGGTGTTCGATGCGGACCTGGCTGACCTGGACGTTGACCGAGAGCACCAGGCATTGGACTGTTGTGTGCAGTTACGGGCTGTGAATTGGAAGGATTCTGCAGATTTGGACCTGACTGAGGCTGAGCATGCTGCGGATGCTGCGGATGCATCGGAGGTGCCGATTGCGAGTGTTGCTGTTGATGTTGCGCCTGGTGTGACTGTGGATGTGAGTGCAACGTGACCTGTGAAGGTGCTCCCATGTGCTGCTGTGGTTGCTGCTGTTGCTGTTGCTGGTGATGCGGAGATTGTTGCGCTTGCTGCTGCTGGTGTTGAAGCAACACTTGCTGATGCTGTTGCGGCGTTTGAGGCTGTTGGTGAGGATTGGGTTGGTGCTGCTGTTGCTGTTGCTGCTGTTGATGTTGCTGTTGCTGCTGGGCGGCTGCGGCCTGCTGTGCTGCTTGCTGCTGAGCATGTTGCTGCTGCTGTTGCTGTTGCAGGAGATGCAATTGCTGCTGCTGTTGCTGCTGGTGATGCTGTTGCTGCTGCTGCTGCAATTGAAGCTGCTGCTGCTGCTGTTGTTGCTGTTGAGCAAACGTGACATTGGCAGGCATGGGTGGACGCTGCTGCTGCTGCTGTCCGTTGACCATGTGCGTTTGACCTGCTTGAGCTATCCTCGCCATCTGAGCTTGATGCTGCTGCATCGTGGGGTGATACGCAGATGAGCCTGGACCGTTGACCATGTGCACGGGCTGAGCTACAGCGTTGGGCTGTCCACCGGCGTAGACGATAGACTGCTGTGGCTGCTGCTGCGGATGCTGAGGATGCTGCTGCGGATGCTGTTGCTGCTGTTGGTGATGCTGTAGCTGTTGTTGATGCTGCTGTGGAAGATGTTGCTGTTGCTGCTGATGCGGAGGTGGCTGCATCTGCTGCTGAAGCTGTGGTGCAGGTGGTCTCGGCTGCTGTGGATGAGCGGCATGCTGCGCGTACACGGAAGGTTGCATCACGTACGCAGCAGTGGGGGGCATGGCACCTGGATGCTGCTGCTGCGCCATGTGCTGCTGCATGTGGAAAGCATTGTTGGGCATCATCTTGTCCAAGGCACCGTTCTACGTGGAAGAGAGCAAGCCTGGATCAAAGTTGCGGAGGTGACTAGGGGCGAGCAAGATGAACGGATAGGTCTGGCATGGGCTCGTGCACGCAAGACAACCCCGCGAGGTCTGCCGTCGTGGTGTGGAAAGAGGGAGCGTTTGAGTCGAGTCGAGTGGAGTCGTAGTACGGGAAAGAGGCCGACGCGATGGAAGCTGGCGTGTGTGCGCTGGAAACGCGTCGACAGGATAGGATCGTGGATATGTGGCAACGACAATGACTGATCTGCCAATGTGGGGCAGGAGCGGATCGAATTGGGAATGTATCCGGTGGTATACGGAGGGAAGGAGGAGAGGGATGAATGAGTGGATCAGAATGCAAGAGGCATGGTACAACGAGAGCGTTGGCCCATGTGGCTGGTACTGGTACACTGCTACTGCTGATGGTGCTGCTGCTTCTTCTTCCGTGTGTGAGAACGAAGCTAGCTGTAACTTGCTACTGTAAACTCAAACTGAGAACGAAAGAGTGTGAATTGAGCGCGTATGAGACAAGGCAACTCAAGGCAGCAGCAGCAGCAGCAGCAGCAGTAGCAGCAGCTGTCCACTTGGAGGAGACTTGACGTCTGTGCTTGCTTGTGGCTGCTGCTGCTCTGCTGGCTTTTTTGTCCGGTCAGAGTGGACTCGGCTCTCATTTGCTTTACGCTTTTTGGCAGCCGACCAATTTGGCTAGTTCGCTTCAATGCACAATAATAATCACGCACAGAATGCAGTCGGGCGCTTCGGTTTGAACCACCAAAAAGGTGAAGAATTCCCGCCTGCAAATCGCCTCTTTTTGAGCTTGGAAAGTGGCGCCGCCGCTGAGGAAAAAAAGAGCTTCCAAAATCGGGTTCGGCGATCTGTCTGGCGAATTGCCTCTTGAGTTGAATGCCATCTGACTGCTTGTGTCGCGCCGCGGATTGACCGCTCTTTTCCTTCTTACAGTCAATTCTGTCTCTCTACTGTACTGACTGTACTGTACTGTACTGTATCTCATGCTCTCGCTCACAACGCTATGCAACAAATGCAAACTTGGCGCACATGTGTCCATCGCTTGACCAAGGTCTGATGATACCGTAGGCTTGCTATTCTGCCATTCATAGTACTGTACACGGTCCCACATGAGATAGCGCAGCTAGCAATTGATTGCCTCTCCACAAAGTACAGTACTGTGAGGCCGTTGATGAATTCAAGCCCCGTTTGCCAACATGAGATGGTGTGATGCAATCTTTGCTGTTGGATGTCGGAGTAGGTGGCTTTCTCTTTCTCATACACTACACTGTACAGGACTGTACAATTTTGGCACTCGAGGCTGTCCTGATCTTTCGGATTTGAGCTCCCGATTGCTGCTCTTGTTTGTTAGCAAGTGTTCAGCACAGCTGTCATGACAACACAAAAGATAGACAGCGAGCTGAGACAAGGGATCAAGCTGGGTGATTCGGAAGAAGAGGTCCGAATTGGTCGTAGCAGCTGCGACGTCAAGTGATAGTCGAAGCATGAATTTGCACCTAAGGCTATCAGAAGAAGAAGAAGAAGCAGCCTCTCGGTCCGCCTCGTGCTATCTTCCGGCACACTCGAGTTTAGCCTTCTTTCTCCGAATCTGAATTCACAGCACAGAAGAACCCGATGAAATTACGATCACATTTTGCTTCGAAAAATCGGACAAACTTGTGAGCCGATTCAACTTGTTTTTCGAGATGGCACGCGACTGCGACTGCGACTGCGATTGCGAGACGCTCTTCTGCTCTGGGAAAGAAGGAAGCAAAGGAAGCGAAGCAATCGTCGTGACTTTCTCGCGATGCACTCAAAAAGCTCGAGAATCCATCGCAGTCACGGTGCAGTCCCTAGAAGAGCTGCTAAATTCAGCGTGTTGAGCGCACAGTCGCAGGGTCGCACAAATCAGAGTCACTTTGACTCTTTATTCTTCTCATCCACGTCGACCTTTTCTCATCTCTCGTTTCGGCTTGATCACTCTGTGCTACTTGCACTCACGCTTGTCTACTCGACGTCCCACACACTTCATCTGGTCAGTCGTCTGGACTTTTGGGCACATCCGCATTCGACTTTGGGGGCTTCATCTTTCGCACTCGCTTCAAATCGAAAGTCGCTGCTCTGCTCTGCACTTTCCTTTCTTTCGCCTTTGCACGCTGCATCCGTTGCATCACGGAAACTCTTGTCGCGCTGCAACTGCTCTCCAAACTCCTTTCCGTCTCGTTACATCCCATCCAGTTGCCAGCACCGCTCCCTGCCCTAACGCTTGCAAGGCACAATCCTCTACCTAGGTCCGACCCGTATCGTTCTCACGCATCTCTTCACAATGGATTACAGATCCTCTTACCGCCAATATGACCGCTCTGGCACTGGTGCCGATGGCTACGGTGCCCCTCCGGCAGATGACAGCTACGACCGCACCCGAAAGCGTGGTCGCTCACCCTCGCCCTCGTACTACCGTGAAGAGAGAAGAGCCAGCGCTTACAACGACTACTCTTCCGCCGACCCTTGGGACCGCACACGCGATTACCGTGATCCACCACCTTACGCCCCTCGCTCTTCAGCTTATGACAGCTATCGTTCCGCAGATCCTTACGATGACCGTACCGAGCGCAGCCGTGCTCTCGAATGGGAACGTTACTACCGCGAGAGAGATCAGCGCGACCAGGACTACCGTTCTGGCTACGACGATCGCGAGCGATACGAGGCTCGCTCCAGATACGACGAGCCAGGCGCTCCTCCTTCTGATCGAGACGATCGTCCACGTCATCGTGATCGCGAGCGTGGCTACCCACCTTACGATCCACAATACCGAAGAGATGACCACGGCCCGGATTCAGGTGTAAAAGCTCCTTTCGACCCCACATCCGCACCTGACCCTATGCAGTCCGACACGCTTCTGCCCTTCCGTCACTATGCACAGATGATCAAAGCTGCCCACCCTTCTGCACGCGACAGATCCATCGACCAACCCACCACCCAAGAGATCTACGACGGATACCAAACCTACAAGACTGCCTTCAACAAAAAGGCTATCGCCGTCTTCTTCGAACAGCGTAAAGACGAGGCTTGGTTCAAGGAGAAGTATTCGGCATCCGAGCCATGGTTGAGTGCACGCATCCAGCGTAAGCGCGCCGCTCGGGCGGGCAAGAAGCAGGCTTGGCTCCAAGAGTTGTCAGAAGGAAAGCTGGACAAGTTGAACTATGACATTCAGAGCGGCGAGGGTGACGATGCAAGCCGTGGACGTGCCAACTCGTACGACGGCGACAATTACGACAACCACCGTGGCGGGCGATCCGAACCTTCCGACGTTACTCTTCTTTCGAGGTATGGCGAGCCGGAAGTTCTATACGGAGAACAAGCCGTCATCCCAGCTTGCCATCATCAAATTCTGGTCAAGACCTTCCCCGCGGATCTGGCCCGCGAAAAGCTGGAGGAGGTGCTCAAGACCAAGCCCGGCTTCAAGTACCTCGCACTGGGCGAACCTCACGTGGGCAAGAGATGGCACCGAGTCGGTTGGGCCATGTATGAGCCCGAGATTGACATGGAGGATACTCTTAATGCCCTCCAAGGAAAGGACGTGGACGGATTCACACTCAACCTTGCACCCTGCTCCAAACCAACATCGTCGAAGCTGCGCACCGTTCCCGAATACGCCAACTCGTTCCACCGCTTGCTGACCGATCTTAAGCACTGTAAGCAGCTCCTCGAAAGATTTGAGTTGGAAGATAGGGAAGTGCTCTTCCGAGAAGATGCCGAAGCCAACGCTGCATGGCTCGAGAGTAGCGGATCGGAAGCGATCCTGAGGAGGATCAAAGAGATTGAGATCGAGCTCAACGAGGAAGACCTGGATCGAGGATACGAGCCAGACGAAGACGCCGAGAAGAGGGAATACCGTCGCAAATGGATCAAGAAGCAACTCGACCTGCACCTCGACCTCCTTCGCACCGTCTATCACTGCGATTACTACATTTCGCTTGTCTGCGAGTTTGAGGAAGAACTTCTGCGTCGCAGTCCTCGTCACGGACGCAAACAACCTGCACCCGGCCAACTGGTGGAGGAGCCACGCGAAAATACCAATGATGAATCTTGGGCTCGGTCAGTCGACCAGAAGACGACGCTTCTTCTCGCAGATGAACGTACGGATCTGACCGATGTGGGTGGCAAGAGCGTCGATGGGGAGCTCATGGCAGCTGCTTTGGCGTTTATCAAGGAAGAGGAGAAGGAGAAACATCGGTGCACGGTGGATGTTAACGGCGCGCAGTGTGGCAAGCTTTTCAAAGCGGCTATTTTTGTTCAGAAGCATATTCTCAACAAACATCGGTCCTTCATCGAGTCGAATGCGCAGGAGAAGGTGGAGGAGGCCAAGATGTTGAACAACTACGTCAGGGATGCTTGTCGCACTACGAGTGCTCTGGGTGCGAGCACTAGGAACGATCGGGAGCATGGGACGCCTCTGGCCCAAAGGTTGGACAGCAACGGCGGCGGAGGAGGGGGAGGGGGCAACATGTTCAATAGCGGTGGGAGGATGGGTATGATTCGATTTGGGAATGCTAGTGCGGCGGCGGCGGCGGCTGCGGCGGATTCGCCGAGACGAGGAGGTGCTCAGGGGCCAGGAGGGAATGGAGCGGGAGCGGCATCGTTGGGGATGAGGTTGGGCGGTGTGGTAGCGAATGAACCAGTCAAGTTGGACCCATTGCCTCCAGCGCCAAAGCCGTTGGATCCTAGAGCGCAAAGAGCCGCGCCTAAAAGTTACCAGGATCTCGACGGCGCTGCCGAGGGCGATGTGGACCTTGCTTACTAAATCATCCCGCCCCGCTCTACCTATGCTTGAGTCAATCAATACGTTATCAATACCACTCTTTGAATGCTTCAATGTTTCTCGTGAGCATGAGACCTGGACACTTGACAGATTGAAACCAACAGACCGAAAGAATGTTTCAAGTGGTAGAAAAAAATGTTTTTGGAATTGGGCGAAAGTGTGTTTGCTTGATCACTCTGACAAGATATCGATTGCCCTCTGGAGGATTTCTTTGAGATCATGTTCCTTGCCTTTAGCGTTGGGGTTGAAGCAGTTTGTGATGATGGTTTGTCTGTTTTTTTCGAGTTGTTTGTTGAAGCATCGGACGAGTTGGGTGTACCAAGCGTTTAGCCACCAAGATTGCCAACTCTCTTGTTGTTGGTGGTCGTGGTTGTGGGCGAGGAGGATTTGGGTTTTGAATCCGGTGATGGCGGTTACGAGGACTTTTCTCTGTTCGGTTTGGATGGCTTCGAGAGCGGCGAGGGCTTCTTGCGAGTTGAGTTGCGGTTTGTTGGGTTCTGACTTGGGTCGGATGGGGAGGGTGGCTGATGTGGGGAACAGAGGCATCTCCTCCTCCTCCTCCTCCTTCTGCTTCTCGTTATTCTTTTGTTCGATCTCCTCTTCGGGCAGGCCGGCGGCCAGAGCCGCATCCTTCCTCTCCCTCTCGTCAGCCTCACTCCTTTCAATCTCTTCCAACCTCTTTCGCAATTGATCCACCCTTCCATTCACTTTTTCCAACGTTAACCTCAACAGCGTCCAAGTATTAAACCCTTCCCATCCCTCCCTCCGCTCCGACGTCGAGGCAAGAATCGTAGCAGGTTCATCCGATCCATACGCAGTGAACACAAACTCCACCACATCCGCCGGCTCCACAATCCGATACTGAAGCAACTTGTCAACCACAATGTGAACCCACTGTTGAGATCGAGTCCAAAACTTGACCGCTCCCGATAAAATCGCCCGTCGCATCCGCGCCGACCTCGAAAGCGTCCTCAACAATCCATGATACCTCTCGACAATGTTCAAAAAGTGCGAAAAAGACCTCGAACCAACCGAAAGCAGACACTGAATCGTAACATCCCTCACCACCACCTCGGCCTCGCTTGCGTTGGCCACCATCCCCGCTCCCGCTTCCGAAACAATCGTGCTCGACGAAGTGTCGAAAATGCTGTTCTTGAACGTCTCAAAATCCGCCAGAATCACCTCGGCGCTCGCTTTGGCCTTGATACTGTTCACCAACCTCGCCGCTTGCCCTGCGTACGGGTGACTCTCATCACCGTAGATAAACACCGGCGCAGGCTCATCCGCCTCCATCGCCACAGCCTGGAGCTCCTCCGGCAACGTCTGCTTCACCCTATCAAAGTACGCCAACCTCACTTCCAACTCCACCACCCTCTTGATAAACACCATCTTCGGATGCGACGCCTCTAAGCCCGTGTCCGGGATCCACTCCTTCCACGCCCAACCAAAGTTAAAGTTGGAAAGATGGATGGCGAACCAGTCTGCGAATCGACGCATGGTTTCAACATCCACATTGCGCGTGGACAGCGCATTGTAGAAGGTGCGAATCGTGCGTCCCAGCGAAGGCGCGAGCGTGGCCGGAGTGAGAGTAACGATTTCACGCAAGAGCGAGGTGTAGTAGAGAGGGTTGCGTGGGGCTTCAGGCAGAACGAATGCGGTGGAAAGGATGGTTTCTACCAGCAGATCGTCGAGTGAGAAGCCGGATTCAGAAGGTTGCAGCTCATCGTGAGCCTCGCCAAAGAGTCCAGCCTCGGAGGAGACTTTGCCACCAAAAGTGCCACGGCGAAGCCAGTTGGGAAGATCGAGGATGAGCTTAGCGGCTTCTTTTCGGTTCACCTCGTAGAGGTCGATCATGTCGCTGAGTACGGCACGCAACACCACCGATGCGGGAGAAGCGACGGCAGGCACAGTGTTGGCGAACCATCGAGGCTGGAGCGAGACGCGTTCAGGTCCTACCGCAGCCTTCTTCTCCTCCAGCTCTCCCTTTCCGGTGTCGAGCTTGCGCTTCTTGACCTGACCTTGGCCCAATTGAGCATATGCTACATCCAAGCCCTGGTCTTCTGCGTCTTCCTCGGGTGGGACAAGAACGTCTGGGAGAGTGACGGACCTCTTCTCCTCCGGAACCGTAGTAGCGGCGGGTGAGATTGCTGCGGGGAGCAAGTCGGATGGAACAGGGAGGAAAGCAGGTCGGGTATATCCTCTCGCGCGGAGCTCTTCCAATGCCTTTACTGCATCAGGGAAGCCCTCAAGCCAGATGGTCTCGACATCGTGTACGGGCTGAGTGAGCTGCACTTCGACTTTTCTGGCCGCATCGTAAGTGACGACCTTCTGGACAAGCTCGTCGAGTTCGGCCTGTGCGCTTTCTCCATCTATGAGAAGGTCTTGAGCGCCGCGGCAAAGCGTTTCGATGATGCAGAGTGCGGCACGATCCGCCCTCGCAGCTGCCACAGCCGGCTCTTCAAGAACTGCCGCAAAGCTGCCAAGAAGTGTCCTCAACTCTCTTGCTGAAACAATTTGAAGCGGCACGAGAGCTGCAAACAAGTGCAAGCTCAATCTTGTGTTTCGCCAAAGTCTGGCATCGAGGTAGCTACGGAAAGCCTTGACGAGGTCTTTAACGATGAGGATACCGATCGAGTCACGGGACTCTTCCTCGGCGGCAGGCATCTCGGAGTCTTGCTCTTGCTGTTTCGCCTTGGCAGCAGGACTCGAATGCGAGAGGCAGAGGAAGCCAATAAGCGCAGCAATGAGGGGAGTCTTATGCGGCTGCTCGGTCACCATGACCCTGAATGCATTCGTGATCGGCTCAACACCATCCTGGGATTTGTCCTCGATCCACCTCGCCATCTTGAGCAGGTCCGATGGAGGATGGAAGTCTTTCTCCTCACCCAGCTTGAAGAGTTGGGAACGGATGTATCGGATGCGGTTTTCTTCGCGTTGCTCTGCAGACTGCTGTTGTTGATGGTATCCGCCGCCTCCTCCTCCTCCGCCACCGCCACCACGATTACCCTGGTAGTAGCCTCCACCTCCTCCACCGCCAGAACGATGACCACCGCGACCGCCGCGACGAGGACTGTTGGCCCACCCTTGACCGGGTTGGCCGTATCCTCCTCCGCCATAGCCTGCACCTCCATTGGAGTTTTCGTATCCATTATTGTTGTTGTATGACTGCTGCTGGTAGCCACCTTGCTGTTGGTAGCCACCGCCACCACCACCACTGGGTGGAGCTGTGGAATCCCAGCCGTCCATGTTTGTCGTAGTGCTTGTGTGTGTATGAGAGAGAGTGGAAAAGAAGAACAAGTCGCACGGACATATTTGTGGGTTTTTGCGCAAAATCTCCATTTCTCGACTTTCGGAAATCGGGAATTGGCGCGCAGTTGGAGCTGTTTGTGCGTTTCGGGTTTGGTGTTGCTGAGCTTCTTTCTACAACACGACCTCATCTTGTCCTTCGTCAATCGGGTAGACGACACCAGCAATGTCGACGAGGAAAGAAAAGCTGCGTGCATGCTTGCGCTGTCAGTTCGTCCAATCGCCAAGAGACTTTCACCTGAAAGGATGCCCAAATTGCGAGCCGGTCCTCGAGGTATGTTGCTTCCCAAACTTGCCAAACTGTTCGTTGCTCAGTTGGTCAAAGGACATGATCACTGACACACCCTTACACTGGAACACTCATGCTGTTGCTCAAACAATAGATGCAAGGAAGTCAAGATAGAGTGGCCGAATGCACAACCTCGAACTTTGACGGCATGATCAGCATGTTGAGACCCGAGGAAAGCTGGGTCGCAAAGTGGCAGCGTATCGGTAAGTCTTGTTGTTCACCATTCTGCTGCATCAAGCCTTGATGAGGAAGCGTCGTGCTGACACAGAGGATCTCTCTTCTCTTGTTTCGATGGACGATTGCAGAGAAGCGCCTGCCCGGGTTGTACGCAGTCAAGGTCGTCGGTCGCCTCCCAGAAGGCATCGAATCTTGATCTGAGCCAACCTTCCACATACATCACCTTTGTTATGGCTGCTTCGCTCGAACCACGACTCTTTTCTTCCGTTTCTGTTCGCATGTATTACTACTATCGTTACATTTTTTTGACCAAGTAAAAGTACAAACCCATCGCATTGTTTTCATCTGTGTGCTGCCATCCCCATTCCTTGCGCTGACCCTGATGCGGCTTCCCTCGCCTTTTGCATTAGATCCACTCTTCTACTCTCCCTCATCCTCTCGAGCAGCTTGATCATGCGCACGCCGTCGCCTACGAGCCGCGCCGCATCGTTCTGCATCTGATACCCACTCACCATCTGCTGCACCACCTCTGCCAGCAATGGCAAACTTACGTTGAGTCGCGCGAAAAAGGTCAGTGCGTCCTCTCCGACGCGTGTGCTTTGAGGTTCTTGCTCGAGAGCATTGGTTAGGTCGTTTGGGGTGGAGGAAGGGTTGTTGAGGATCGAAGAGATTGCGTCTTGATGTTGTGAGCGGAGGGATTGGGATGTGGTGAGCGAGGCGTTGATGCGATCGAATGCTGGAGCGTGCAACGTCAAGGCTAGATACAGTGCGGCCAAAGCGACCAGATAGGGCGGATACATCAATGGAATCTCGGTCTTGTACGTATCATTCAGCACGTACCAGCTCAGCTGCAGCACCCCCTCATCCAACTCTTTCAACCTCACTCGCGATTCCAACCCGGCTTCCGCCTCGCTCTCCTCGACCGAAGCCAAGCCTTTCATCACGCCAAACTCGCCCACCTCCAATCCCAACCCCGCCAGCACCCCTCCCCCTACGCCTACATTGCCATCTTTGGGCGTCCCAAACCCATCATAAATCGAAATCAACGACCGATACGCATGGAAGACAATCAAATCAAACTCCATCTCTTCCAACAGGTAAAACTCCATCTCGGCCAAACTCGAGTTGTCGCCAGGCAATCCTCGATACCCTACCTCCTGAAAGCTCCTTGTGGCCTCGGCGACGGCCGACTTGATATGGATGGGAGACTCCTCGACTTTGGCAGCGACGTAGACGCAGGTGGCCGAGACAAGGAAAGGGTCCACGGCAGAGTACGAGTTTTTGGCAAAGAAGCGGTGGAAAAAGATACACGCCGTCGCAGCGACTCGTTGGCGAAGGTTGAGGCGTTTGCAGATGGTGCTCATGACTGCTCGGCGGAGGAATCGCAGCATGATGTCAAGAGGTGTCAGTCAGAGGTAAAGAGCGTGCTGGAGGAGGGGGGAAGGGGGGAAGGGCCCAACTTACGGTTGGAAAAGAAGATTCCAATGGCGGCGCATTCAAGTCGGGAAGCATGTTTGAGATCCTCCTTCCTTGCGAGCTCGAGCTGGGGTCGATCCAGGAGCCAGTTGTTGCATTGGGTGGAGGACCAATAGTTGGCCGACATGTCCCCATTCGCCTCTGTCTGTGCTGTGGATAGTTTGTGCGATGTGGATGCGCCGAGATGATGGTTTGGGAGAAGCAATAACAATGTGGAACGTGCATTATTTCGGCGACTTTTCACCGCCGAAGTTTAAAGCTGTTGCAGGTTGTGATTCCCACGCTCAGGGTCCAACTCTTCTCGAAACAAAGGGGACCCTTTTGCTTGCCCCCTTTGAACCTCCCTTGTTGCTCTCGTTTTCTTTTCTCCCTTCTTCTTACCTCTTGACCATCATCACAAAGGCAAGGAGCGAAAGCGCAGATGTCATTAATAGCCTACCTTCCCACTCCCAACTTGCACCCACCCATTCTATCCGTAGGGTTTGCAGTGGGAGCATCGACGTTCTTCACCGTCTCCTACGTTGGGTCTCTGTACCTAACTGCTGCCGGTCGAATCACTCAGAAAAGGGACCAAAATGGGCAGCTCATGGATCGAGATCATCCCACAGTCATCAAGGCGAGGATGAAAAGTGCGAGTTTGGCAACCGCGTTTACGTTGCTCGCTACGGGAGCATTGTTGTGGATCAAAGGAGGAGTGCCGAGAAGCGTAAGTCTCCCCTCCTTCCCCTCCTGTCCTCGCTCATGGAGACCGTTAGAGATGATACTGACGAAGGGTTGTTTCGTTCTACATTGAGGATAGGGCTGGCTATTGGACACGCTCAACATCGCGCGCATCCTAGGCCTGCCTCTACCAACCCCGAGTTTGATGACCAGCAACAGCCTCCCCTTCAACCCGTCTCTTTCCACCTACTTTGGTACCATTGGGAAACACATCGCCCTCCCCCTCACCCTCACAACAACCCTCTTCCTCGGTCCCCTCTACACTCTGTTTCTCGACTCTGAACTTCCTTTCCAATCCTCCTTCTCCTTCTCTCGCGACGTAACCCAGAAATTCAGCTCTCTTTCCGGGCTTCGCAACTTCCTAGTGGGCCCTCTGACGGAAGAGCTGGTTTTCCGCAGCTCCATCCTCACGCTCCTGGTGTTTGCTGGCGTTGGTCGTACCGGACTCATCTTGCTCTCGCCGCTGTTTTTCGGCATCGCACATGCGCACCACGCCTACAACGTCTACCTCTGCGGCGGGCAGACTCGCCAAGCGGCGGTCAGGGGGTTGCTGATAGCGACGGTGCAATTGGGATACACAATGGTGTTTGGTTGGTTTGCCAACTGGCTCTTTCTCCGAACCGGCAGCGTCGCGGGTGGAATCGCAGCCCATGTGTGGTGCAACATCATGGGCCTACCCAACCCGATCGCCGATGCCGAGAGACATCCCAAGCGAACAAGCTGTAAGTCCCTCGAAACACATACACACCCAAGCAACAAGAGAGATGGGATACTGAAAACAGTTGATATTGGGCAATCTCAAGTGATCTGGCTCACTCACGCAGCAGGTATAGCGCTATTCTCGAAATTGCTCCTCCCGCTCACCTCGCCGAATCTGTTCGGAGGCTCGTTGTACTGGACCTAATCTCATGATGCATTCAATTCATGATTCCCAACGAAGGACACTTTGTCGCGCAGCGAGCGTGCTCTCCGGACCCACCAACAACCACCTTTCGTATCCGGGGACGAAGGGTTCGCCCGTCAACCAAGACGAGAGACGCGAGTTCCTCGTCTGCCTACCTGCTTGCCCCTCTGCAACGGCTGCGGCGGCGGCGGATTGTTGAGCTTGCAGACTCTGGTGAAGCTGGAACAGATCGTCGTCGACTTGAGCAATGATGCGCACCATGGGCGCATAATCCACCACCATGTAACCAGGTGGATGCAGGAGCGTGGCGAGCAAGCAAGGTCGGTGGTGGAACAACGGTCGAAGCATGGTTTGGACCAATTCGAGTTGTTGCCCTTGTTCAAGGTGCAGGATCTTGCTGCTGGATGAGGGCGAGGTTTGTTCTTGGATGCAAGGTTGGGATGGTAGGGGGTGCGGGTGGGAGTGCGTGTGGAGATCAAAGACAGTTTGCGGGTAGTCGAGATGGACGCCTCCGATGGCGCGCCGTTGCAGTTGAGACTGAAGAGGTTGTGGGATCAAGGGCGTCCATGAGCCCAACTGACGTGTCGAGGTCGAATCAATCCCAGCGTCGCCATAGGCTTCCACCTCGCCCTCGGCGCTTCCGAGCGTCTCGAATACGCACGCCACACTGCCATCCTCCGCCGCTCTCGCCATCTCCCTCATGTCTACCGCTGGTAACGATGCTAACGTCGCTACTACATCCTTACACTGTTCGGACGAGTTTGGAGCAAATTGACCAAATTGAAGCTGATGTAGAGCCTGTCGTAAATCCACCCCTACTCTCGCCTCGTCTTGGGGATTGGTCGCAAGTTCGGTTCCTGGCAACTGCTTGAGCATCTCTTGTACACTGTCGGCAGGGATATATCTGCCCTCGCTCGCTGCGACCGCCTGCAAGTACGGCACCGCACTCGCCAAGCTCGGCTTGGTGAACTCCAACACCTCCTGCAACGGCAAATCGCCCACTGGAACCAGCTCGATCTCGTTGGCCACCACCACCACTGGCCTCTTACTCTCGGCGACCAACTCGACCACCGCCGACCAGAATCCTTTGTCCTCTTCAAACAGCACATCCGCCTCCTCGATTAGGATCAGGCTTTGGCGCACTTTGGAAGGCTGCTTGGCCGGGTCGGGGGCAGCGGGGTGGAAGTTGGCTCCACCGCCGACGACGCCGCCAGAGGAGACCATGTGGTTGCGCGCCAGGTCGCCCACCGCCGCGACGAGCTCGCGTCCGCTACGCTTGCCCATCCCAGGGTACAGCTCAAACACTTCATACCCCAACGCCGACGCACACGCGTACACCGTCGCCGTCTTGCTAGACCCAGACGCGCCGGTCAGCAGCATGCAGTTGGTCAACCTCTCGAGCGACGCAAAGCCTTCCATCCCGTCGGGCTTCGACGCCGGTACGCCAGGAGCAGCGACGCTGGCCGCCGAAGACGAGGGAGGAAGAGGTGCGTCATCGTGTCGATCGATCTGGCTAAATTTTGCAAACCACGGCTCATCATCCATCGTCTCGTCCCATTCCTCCACCGCATCTTGATCATCGTCGTTGTCATCATCGTCTTCGACGATGAAATCGTCCAGATCGTCGCTCTCGTCGTCGTCCTCGCTATCGCCACCTCGCCGAGCTCTGCGTTTCTTGGGTTTGTGCACGCGTCTCTGAATCGCATGTTTGCGCTTCTTGTCCGAAGTCCGGATGGTGCCCGGCGCCGCCACCAGCAGACGACGCAGCCATTCGAGTAGGTAGGCCGCGTTGGATTCGTTGCCCAGGCACGAGGCGGGGGAGAGCGGGCGGTGGGCATCGGTCCACAGCTGACCCTGCGCTGAGCGAGCCGTGCGCGCGGTGGACAAGGTGGGGGGAAGGGAAGAAATGTCGACCGAGGAGGCGAGGAAGTCGTCGACCGAATCAAAGTGGACGTTGGGAGGCGAGGTGAGCAGGATACTGCGGTTCGACGGTGAAGCGCGCGTGCGGTTCATGGCTTGGATAAAGTCTTCGGGAAGCTTTGACGCCGAAGAGGAGGAGCTCTTCGGGGTAATAGGAGAACGTTGCCATCGGCTGCGGAAGGATGGGAGGTCAGATTGAGCATCGGACAGGATTCGCGCTTCGTCCTCCCGCCACCCGACCACGTGGGTGTCTTGAGACGTCGGCCATGGAGCGTGACAAGGCTTCTTGGGTTTCAAACTAGACGCTCTGGGTGCGGCGAAAAGACTCCACGAAGCAGGGACGCCATTGCTCACCCTCGAAGATACATGTGACTTTGACCCGGACCCTGATTGGGCTTTCTCCCCGGCCTCGGAACCCTCAGCTGCCACTTGCGCTTCGCCATCCCCCGACACTGGCATTGGCGCAGCGGGCGGTTTGAGCTTCTTACTGAAAAACGGATGAGGGTTTGCGGTTGCTGCTGCACCCGTTCCTTTGACGGCTAAACTGAGTGGTTTGGGTTCTGCTTTTGGCGGCGGAGGCGCGGGTCTGCAAGGCTTCGAGGGCGATGATGGGCCAGCCTGGGCTGCAGCTTGCTGAGACGGCTTCTTGCCGGCACTTTTAGAGGGAGCGACTCGAGCCTCGACGAGTTCAAACTCCTCCCCCCCTTCCTCCTCTTTCTGCTTCGTACCCGCTTGCTCCGCTTTAGCCTTGCCCGCCCGCTGAGCCTTCCTGGCAGCTCCCGCCTCAGCTCTCGCTTGTCGCTGTTCTTGCTTGAACCTTGCCGATTCTTGCGCCGCATCTGCACGAAGTACAGCCTTGAGATCCTCGCGGTACGACACGGGAGCTTTGTTCCGACTTGAGCGAGAGCGGCGACTTTGTTTTTGCGCCTCCGAGTCGGGATTCGCCTCGTCCGAGTTGGCAGAGCTGCCGCCGGATGGCTTGAAGAACGGATGCAACTCGGGCTGCGATTTCGCGGATTTAGCTATTGTGGGTGCGACAGGAGCCGAAGATTCGACGATTGATTCTTGCGAAAGAGGCAGAACTGTGGGTGTACAAGGATCGTAAGATGGAGCAGGTTGCTGTGTGGAAGCGGCGAGGTTGGAAGAGCTACCCGAGGCAGAGCTGGTGGAAGATGAAGCTGTCATATGTATCGCTGCGTCCTCTATTGATTGTTGTTGTTGTTGCTGCTGCTGCTGCTGCTGCTGCGGGGACACTGGTTCGGGTGTGGAGACGTCTATCACTTGCTGAGCTGTGTTGGCATCCTGTTGCGAACTGCCGAACAGTGCCGGATCCAGCTGCAATTGCGGCTCTTGGGATAATGTCGGCGTACCGTAGGGATATGGTGGGGTATCTACATTGTATAAAGCCGGATCCAGCGCCTGTGTTGTATAGCTTGCAACTTGATCCGCCGGCTGCTGCTGCTGCTGCTGCTGTTCGTCGTACTGAGGGAGGATGGGAGGAGCCCAAGGGAGAGTGGCCTGTCTCATGACCTCGTCATCTAGCACCGCGGCTGAAGAAACTTGTTGGAGACGTCGATGGCGAAGTGGTCGTGAGCAAAGAGATGGCTGGCTGGCTGGCTGGCTGGTTGAGGTTGGGATAGGACGGAGCAAAACCATGGCTCCAAGATGAGGCCGAGTGAGGTTGGACCAAGGACAAGAATAGGGTTTCATACTGGAACTTGCCGGAAATGAACACTTTTGCCATGCAACTTCTGACTCTCACCCACTTTTACACTGCAGTGTACTGTACGCGACGCGTTGGCAGAGATACACAAAAAAAAGGTGTTGGTGTTAGGCTCACTTCTCGAACAAGTTTTGATCTTTTGGCGCAGTCGGGAGTAGATGAATAATGACGTCGTATGTGCATACCTCCACTCTGCACGGCTTGTCTCGATACTCTAGTGTAGTCGAGTGTCAGCTTCTCACGGGAGTGAGGATCCGGAAGAGCGCTGAGTGAGCTCAACACTGAAATCACGCATGCGCTGCTGCTGCTGTTGCTGCTGCTCTGCCTTGGGGCTGCATCAAGGGTCCAACTACACTCCAGATGGTCGCAGTTTACTGTACAGCAGTCCGGCTTTCACCTCATTCCCGACCATCACCATCACATCTTCCTTTCCATCTCGAAACTCACAACATGGCTAACGCGGGAGAAAAGATTGGCAACGCCATCAAGGGGTAAGATCTCTTTCTCTTCCCTCCCCCTCCTCAATTTTCTCTGTTCTTCTCTTACTAACGCGCACTTCTTCTTCTTGATCATGGTCATGATGGGTGGATAGAGTCTTTGACGCTGGACACGGGGCGGGGGAAGCCATTCGGGGCAACATCAACCAGACTCTGGATTCGGCAGGTGAGGGTCTTCGTCACGACACTTCCGATCATCCAAACTCGGCAAAGGCCAGCGCAGATGTCAAAGGCAAAAGCTCCGACTACGATCACTCAGGCTCCCACCAACAAGTCGCACAAAACGGTGCAGACGAATTCAAATCCGGCATAGACAAGTTGAGCTCCGCCTTTGGCAGCTCCACAAACTCTTCTTCCACCACCACCAATACCAACACCAATACTACTCACTAACTTAACTGAATACCACCACGCCTATCGTCTCGTATAATGCTTCTCAGTACTCTCAATACCTCGATTGACTCTCGACGCCTGATTGTGTAGTGTACAAAGATTGCCTGTGATGATGAAGAAGAAAGAGGAGGTCATCAGAGCTCTTCCACGCCGAATCCGATGATCTTTTTGGCGGGGGCAGCCACCACCTTTTGCGCTTCCAAGGGTTCATGCTTGCCGCTCCAGTGACCTTTCAGCGTCGAGGACCGTATGCTGGGTCTCCTCCCAGTGCCAATGCCAGCGCTGGGCGCATTTGCCGTTCTGCTCATGCCTCTCTTGACTCCATGATCCGGATGCAACATGTGCTTGCCATCCTCCTGCGACGTATCACTTGCCTCATCATCCGAAGACATATTACTCGACAACCCCACCTCATCCTCCTCGTCCTCATCACTATCCTCGTCATGCCTTCTACTCACACTCGGTCTGCGTGGATGCGACCCCTCCGACTCCCCACCCTCATCCGAAGGCCCCCCTTCATCCCTGCCCATCACCTCGGTCAACCCAGGCTGACTCTGCTTCCTCCCCAACCTCATCTTTGACCCATCCCCAACCCTCTTCGCCTCCACCAACCTCGTCCTCCACTCCTGCACCCCCCTCACCACCTCCTCGTCCAACCCCACATCAAACAACTCCCATACATACCTCCTTACCGAAACACGATAGTAGAAACGATCCATCAACTCCAACGCCCTCGTCAACACCGACAAATCCTTGAAAGCCGACTTGTGCTTCGCCTTCAACTTGCTCAACGATCTCTGCGCGTTGGTCGCCAAAATCGAATTGCCCAAGTTGGCGATCGAGGTGATAATCTTGTTCACAACCAGCGTTTCCGGTTCGGCAAAATCTAAATAGCTCAAATCTGGCGCTTGGTTGACGGTCCATCGAGGGAGAGAGACGAGCCGATTAATGTCGTCTGGGATGCAGAGTCCCATAGGCGCTCCCAGGGGTGTGCAGACCGATTGCCAGCCGTAATCTTGCAAAGCTTCCGCACCCGCATTAGTCGACGAGATCAGGCCAAGGACGAAGAAGCACGTCCCCCTTACTGATAGAACTTCCGAGTTTTCGGCGATCTCGACAATCTGACTGACCACATCTTCCGCTTCGAGGAATGGAAGTCCTAGTTCGTTTGCACCGATGTTACCAACAGCCCACAGGACGCTTTTGAGCTTGTTGATCAATTCGCTGTCCGAAGCTTCGGCGCCATGTTGACGGATGAAGTGCGCAAATTCGCCAAAGTGTCCTTTCTGTTGCAGGATGCGACAGCCTTCTGGTGTTTTGGTCAGCTCTCCGTAGAAGTGCGGTGGGACCACACCGTCAGGTGGCGAATCCATTCCTGACGCCGGCAGAGCCGATTCCGAGCCACCGTTCGTCGCATTCGTCGTCGACCCACCATTGCCCGCTTTGCGATAGATGCTGAAAAACTCCGCCAACATCACTTCCACTTCCACCACATATCGTTGGTTGCGCTCGTTGAACCATTCGTCCATCTCGCGATCAATATACTCGCCATGCCAAAGGTAGCGAATGCCCACTGAGGTTGACAGAAACTTGAGCAGGAGCGGATGACCCAGCTCTCCCAAATGATCCAGAGTCGGTCTCATCGAGACTACCTTCTCCAGGATATGGCTCGAGGTGCAGGCCTCTTCCACCACGTTGGTCGCCATCTGACGCACGTCGACTGCAGGATCGTAAAGCTGGGTGAGCAAAAGACTGATGGTCCAGTCGCATTGAGCATCCAGACCCTTTTTGGCGTTGGCGGGTGATGTCTGCTGTCGGATGAGTTCGGCGAGGTGGCGCGTGGCGAAGAGCCGCACGTCGCGATAGCTCGACGTCAATGCTTTAGCTAAGATGATCCTGGAATGGCCATCAATACTGTAATCGACATTCTCGATGACGGCTTTGACAATATCGTCTCTGCTCCGAAGCTCACTCAGGTGGTAGAGCGGAGTGAAGATCTTGAATCGTTCCAGCAGACGGATGCCTTCGGCCGACTGTGTCAGGATACCCACCATCTCGAAGTAACCCGATGTGAGCGTCTCTTGCATTCGTTTGCGCGAGAGCAACGGATCGGACACGGATGTACCGGACAGGGGATCCAGCTGGTCGAGGCATTCGCGAATCTCGCGCAGCAGTCTGTCTTCTGTAAGAACGCGGACGCCTTCCGGCGTGGACGAGAGCGTGCTGAGCAATAGGCAGCCTAGACGCACAAAGCGGCGATTCGCGTTAAGCTTGCGAATGCTGGCAAAGCGAAGTGCAAAGGGATGATAGAAGGCAAGTACTCGTTTGAGCAGCTTGGTTCCTTTGGCAACATCATCCAATCGCTTTGGATTGAGCAACGGTCCTTCCAGCATCTCGGTCAGCGTATCGAGATTCCACTTTGTATGGTCCTTGGTGACCAGGATCTGCGTGTCAACCATCATGTTGCGGAACTGAACATCGTCAATCTGCATACCCATACGCATTTTGGTCTTTTCGACCTGCCTCTGTCCCCTGCGCATGGATTCCTCGATCGAGTTGGAACGATCTCGCGCCGTGCTCTGGACTGTGCCACTGAGAGCTGCTGCGCTTGTGAGGGCTTCATGATGAGCACGATGGCGGTTGGCACTGTCGATGGAAGAAAGGGCAGATGCTGCTGCTTGTCTTTCGTCACTTTTGTCAAGGCGGAAGTCCGCTGCCAACGAGAAGAGGCGTGGAAGCGAGTGGATGCTGCCGCCCATCGAGGGAGGATGGACACGCTTGGACACCTGCAGCAGCTCGCCCATGAGCATCGTCGCCTTTCGTGCCATGGACGGCGCATGTTCGATCACGTCAATTAAAGCGTCAACCAAGCCTGACTCGAGAAAGACGACTAGTAGCAAAGCGAGATAGTGATCGACCAGATTCAACCTGCTACGTGGTTGATCTCCTAGCTCGCCCAGTGGTGCGATGCCTTTGACTGATGCTGTCGTCGTGTCCGTGTCCATCCTGGGAGAAGACGATGCCGCCTTCTGGCTGCTTTCGCGCTTGCTTGCTGGGTCTACTCGGCCTGTGGCTCCGCGCACGTTGAAAAGATCGTAGAGCATATCCAGAAGGACGCTCTTCACCTCGACTGCATTGACTCGCAAAGCTTGAACGAGCGACTTGATGGCACGCTTGTTGTCCATGCAAAGGTAGATGAGTCCACCCCATGAACGTAGGAGCACAGTGACGACGCAAGCAGTGCATTGCAGCAAGGCGTCGTAGGTGATGGGCTTTTGCACTGGCGACTCGGTGAAGCCGGAAAGGGCGATTTCGAGATCCACACCAGGACGCAGATGCTGACGAGTACCGGGCATGTCAACAAGATAGATGAAGACCTGAACCAACGTCGGCGAAAACTCGGTTGCACCTTCTGTAAGGGCTTGCAGAGTGGATCGAAGACCACCGCCTTTGATGAGGAGACGGAGGTCAAAGATAGCGAGCTCTGCGAGCGTCTCGAGACAAATGTGACGCAATTTGTCTTCAGAATGCTCTGCGACTGCTGCCAGTGCGCGGACGACACCGGAGCCCAATAGATCCTCCAAATCGAGAGCAAGGCGATCGGGGGCTGCACTGATGGTGCGCAAGGCTGACAGCTCCATGATAGCCCGAATGAGCTTGAGAGCTTGGATCTTTTCGATCTCGAATCGGTTGTCGCGAATCAGTGTGCGGGACAGATAGATGTCGAGACCTTTGTGACGACATCGCGAGACCAGTGGCCATAATGGCTGGACGAGAGCATGGCGCAGAAGGCGATAGGTTGCAGCACGGATCTCTTTGCCTGCTCTGTCGCAGAGGTTGGGCATGGCAGCGTCGACAAGATCATCTAGCGGCAGCTCGTAGCGTACTCGTGCATGTCTTTTGAGGATGTCGACAAGGCGATTGATCTGATGAATCTGATGCTTTGCTTGATCACCAAGGCCTGTAGCGTTGCTTGGGGTGCGGGCATGTGAGGATGAAGCCGCAGCTGCTCTGGACCGGGCTGGTGTTCTGCGTGTCATGCGTGGAAGAGCTAGGTTCTTGCTGAGAGGCGAATCGGGATCGGTTGGGGCGGCATTCGCAGCATGGTGCGGCAGTGATGCTTGTGATGAGGAAGACCTGGGCGGAGGCGAGGGCGCATGCTCGGAAAGAGTGGGAAGCTTTGCTGGTGGAGGTATTGGCGAGGAGGGGCGCAAGGAACGGATGAGCATGACAGCGAGAGAGCGAGATGCTCGTGCATCTTCGACTTCTCTATCGTGGCTTTCGAAGTGTGAAGGTCTGGAGGCCGATGGCTCTCCAGACATTGCTGACGTGGGTGCGCGCGTGTCGGCCGTGCGGTCAAAGAGAAGTGGTGGTGGACGGTGCGAGTCCATGGGCTGGGACATGGATGGCGCGCCGGGAAGGTGCAGAGGCGCATTGCCATCGAGTCCGATGCCAAGGCCACCAAAGGGCGCGCCGGGCGAATCGATACCGCTGCCAAGAGTATTGACATAATTGGTAGATGGTGGAGAGCCATTGTTGGGGTCGAGATGGCTGGGAAGGATGTCGTAAGTGTTGGTGTGAACAGGAGGCCTACTTGGGCCATCTTGATCGGTGCCAAAGAGGGGCTGTCCTTCGAAGCCAAGCGCTGACTGTTCCAACCTCGAGACAGTGTAAGCGGGGATGTGCCAGCTTGATCCGGATTCTGAGCCTGCGTGACTGTCTGAGGTGTTGGAGCCGAAGGGTGGTGGCGATTTGGATGCTTGTATGCGACGCCAGTGCTCTAACTCGGTGTAGAGAGCAGCAATCTTGGTATTGGCAGAGTCAAGCTCGGACTCGATCTGCTTTCGAAGGTCCTGCTTGGCAGTGGATGCAAGCTTGAGGTCAAAGACGCTGAGCAAGTTTTCAGCACCATCTTTGATTTTGGACTCGATGTCGATCTTGTTCTGAAGACGTTGCAGTTGTTGTGATGGGCTGAGTGTCGACATGGCTGCTTGATATTACGAACGCTGCTGGGATCAATCTGGTGATTTGTGATGAGTTGTCCTGGATGACTGGGCGAGACGAGGTTATGCGGATGCTGTCATTGTCGAAGCGTGAAAGATGGTATGCAGGAGCCAGGTGTAGCTTGGTGCAGTAGTGCGTCGTGATGTGTGGATGCTGCCGAGAGTGCTTGTGTGGATCCGAGCGCCTGAAGAGACTGCGGGCACGACCAGGTGAGTGCTACTCATCCGTGTGGAGTGTGATTCGGAATTGGTTTCGAGAGCGAGACTAATTTGGTGTCCGTAGTGGGTCTTGCAGGTGCGGTTAGTGCTTGGAGTAAGGAGATGCGATGGTGTGAAAGGAGATCAGAGAACAACACTTTCAGGAACGAGCATGTCGAGTCGACGAGACCCTTGATCTTGAACGAGCCAGACACACACACAGACAGCCATAGCCATTCGGAATAAGCGCCGTTGCATGCATCAACAAGGGCCGTGCATCTTTGTTTTCCCAGCACAAAAAAAAAAGAAAAAGAAAGGAAAGGAAATCAAAGACCATGTAAAAGGCGCCGATAAATTCGGTCCAAAACTGAGCCAAAAATGGCAAAAAAGTGACTTCTGAGAAATGTGCCGAGTGCCGAATCTCGAGAGAGAGAGAGAGAAGGCAGAGAGAGAAGAGAGAAGATGACAGCCGTGCTGAGCTGCGCTGAAATGCACAATCCTGCACGAAGAACGCGAGCTGAGCCAACACCAAAGCTTAGACCAAAAGAGGTCAAAGGAAGGACCCTTACAGTACTTGACAGCTCACCCAACACTCTGCCACGACCATCATTCGTCGACCACATCATATACAGCCATGAGGTTCGCCTCGATAACAACTAGTCTCTGGGCCAGTTCTCTCACATGGCTATTCGTGGCTCTCATCCTACCTTCATTCGTACACTCGGCCGCCACATCCTCTGATAAGGCTACTCACGATGGTCTGCGCAAACTCACTGCTGCCAACTTCACTCTCACAAACCAAGGAGCTTGGCTCATCGAGTTCTTCTCTCCTAGCTGCATCCACTGCAAGCGATTCGGCGCTACTTGGAACGAACTCTCTCAGAACAAGGACCACCTCCGCACTCAGTATCCACAAGCCCCCTTCACCCTCGCACAGGTCGACTGCAATGCTCAATGGGATCTTTGCAAGGACCAAGGCGTCCAATTCCTGCCTCACTTGAAGATTTACCAGGATGGCAAGCAGCACGCCGAAGAGTACAAGGGCGATCGCAACTATCCCGAACTTTCGGCATACATCGAAAAGATCGCCAAGGAGTACAGAGCCAGCAAGGGCGTAGCTGATGTCCCTGCTGCCCCTGCTGCTGTTGCAGCAGAGGTGAAGGACAAGGCTACCGACGCGCCGAATGCTGTCAAAGATGCAGCCAACGAGGCAGTTGCTGCTGCCCCTGCTGTTGCTGATGGAGCAACCGCTACTCCAGCAACTACCGACGCTGCAGCAACTTCGGCTTCAGAAAAGTCAAAATCTCCAACTACTACCATCGAAGCAATCCAGGAGATCCTTCCTTCCGGACCCAATCCTAAAGGCGAGCTCATCAGCTACGGCAGCGCTCCCGTCACCACAGAAGCAGAACTCAAGGCTTGGCTCGACAAGTCTTCCGGCCAAGGTCCCACTTTTGTCAAGTTTTTCGCTCCCTGGTGTCCACACTGCAAAGCCATGGCGGCTGCTTTCAAGTCACTCAGCTCCTCTCTCAAAGGTCGAGTCAATGCTCTCGAAGTCGACTGCGAAGCCAATCGCGCCATTTGTGCTAAATACAACATCCAAGGTTATCCCGTCTTGCGACTCTACGATCAGGGCAATGTCAAGGAATATACCGGTGGTAGGAATCACGACTCGATGCTCAAATGGGTGCTCAAAGCCGTATCCAGCTCCGGATTGAAGCCCGTCGAAACCACCTCAGAGTTTGCTGCTCTCGCCAAGGATAATGAGGTCATGTTCCTCTACCTTCACTCGCCGGGCACGCCTTCGGACGAAGTCAAGGCGGTCGAAGCCGCCAGTAAGGTTCTATACGGCGGTCGCGCGCCTATCTTTGTCTCTTCTCAGCCAGCATTGCTGGATCGATATTCATCCTCTTTAGCGCAGGACAAGTCCGTATCTGTCCCTGCCAAATCTGGTCTGCTGGTCTTCAAGGACCATTCCGTCGCTCAGCCCGTCTCGGTCTTCTACCCCTCGGCTTTGGGCACCAAGGATGCTACCAACTCCGTAGTCTACAGCGAGGAAGCCAAGGCTAAGATCGGCAGCTTCCTCTCACGCGAAAAATTCGCCCTTGTTACCGAGCTCACTGCGGCCAACTTTGAAGAGACGGTCCAGAATGCGGACGATGCTCTGGTTGTGCTCGCTGCACTTTCGGATACGAACCACGGCGTAGCAGCCGCGTCGACCGCGGTGGATGCGATTGCGTTGAAGGATGCCGAGATCGCAGCGTTGCGTTCGGCTGCGTTGGATTGGAGGCAGAAGAACGCCCCAAGTGCCAAGCGGCAAGTGGTGTTTGCGTGGATCGATGCGGATCGATGGAAGTCGCCGCTCAAGAAGCTGTATGGCATCAACGCTGCAGACGTACCTGTGGCGGTGCTGGTGGATGGGAATAAGCAGGTCTACTACGATCTGCCCACAAATTCTGGCGCGAGTCAGGCATGGATCTCATCGAAGAGCGTTGAATCTACGGTGCAGAGCGTGCTTTCTGGCGCGGCCAAGGCCAAGTCTTCAAGGAGTCTGCTGCAGAAATCGGTCAAAGGTGCAGAGGTGTATATGGGAGCGTTGATCGAGGCCTGTGTAGATCACCCCATTGCAGCTTTTGGGTTGATGTTTACGCTGATGGCGGCGTTGTTCTTCTATTTGGGGAGGGCGAAGAAGGCCAGTTCGTCGACACTGCCCATGTACTCGAAGGTGTCGACGGTCAAAGCGGATTGAAAAATGGTCTCAAGGCTGCTTGTTTCCTGTTGTTGGTCTTGTCAGGTATCGCATGTTCTTGTTTGCAACGCATTGCTTTCGATTTCATTACGTTGGCATGGTTTTGGTGTGAGAAGAAGAGGTGAGGTGTGAAATATGAGTGACTCGGATATCGGAGATTCGCGCCTCCACACACACACGTCGAATTTGGCGGCTCTCATGCACGCCCTTTTCTTCTTTCTTTCTTCCAAACACCATCTTCCTCCTCAAACCCGAAGGCTGTTGTACTAGGATGACGCCGACACGATTCCAGGAGACCAATTTGGTTCTGCACCATTTGGAGCTTTCGCGTTCGAACCGGGTTCTTTTTCTTCTCGAAGAACTTCAAGTGGGCTACACTGTCAAGCACTACCAGCGCGATCCAGTCACTCGACTTGCGGGTGAGGATCTCAAGGCTGTCCACCCACTCGGCAGATCTCCCGTGCTCACAGATGGAGAGCTGACCATCATCGAAACCAACCAAATCTTCACGTACCTCTTGACGCATTACTGGGATGCAGAGGCGGTCTTCCGAGGCGTCCCGCGTCTTGACGAGAGGGTACAGGAAAGTGTAGATCTGGGTGCATGGATTCAGTTCTCCGAAGCGAGCATCATGCTTCATGCCATCCCTCTGTTCTATGTGATGAAAGGAGGAGCAGGTACGGAGGATGGGAGTGCGATGGTGGAAAAGGTGTGCGCTAGGGGCATCAAGGCGGATCTAGATTATGTCGAGGAATGTCTGAAAAAGAATGGTGGTCAGTTGGTGAAAGGGTGTGATTTCACACCGGCGGATTGTGCGATGGTGTATAGTGTGGATATGGTGCGACACCTTCTCAACGTCAAGTCGGCGGAATGGAGGAAGAATCTTGGGTTGGGGTTGGGAGAGGAGACGCAAAAGTGGTTGGAGAGGTGCAAGCAGAGGCCAGCGTTCAAGGCTGCGGTGCAGAAGGAAGGCATCCCCGAGGGTCAGAGCGATTGGCTAGCCTCTTTCTTCGGTTCAACTCCATCCTCGCAGCAGCAGCAGCAGAGCCAGAGGAGGAGGAAGAGCGTCTTCCGACCCTGCATCGATCTGCATGAAGGCGTTGTCAAGCAAATCGTCGGAGGCACGCTTACCGATACCGATTCTACACTCAAGACCAACTTCGTCGCCACTCACTCGCCAGCCTACTTTGCCGAACTCTACCGCAAGCACAACCTCACGGGCGGACATGTGATTAAACTGGGGCCGAGGAACGACGAAGCCGCCACGTCTGCCGTCTCGGCCTGGCCCAAAGGTTTGCATGTGGGAGGTGGGATCAACTCTGACAATGCGCAATCCTGGCTGGAAAGGGGAGCCGAAAAGGTGATTGTCACGTCCTACCTCTTCCCGAATTGCAGATTTGATCTCTCGCGCTTGCAAGACCTTAGCTCGAAAGTGGGCAAAGAGAATCTCGTCGTCGATGTCAGCTGCCGCCGACGAGGCGATAAGTGGATAGTGGCCATGAACCGATGGCAAGACATGACGGATATGGAAGTCGACTCGACCTCACTCCGACAGTTGGAGGAGTATTGCAGCGAGTTTTTGATCCATGCTGCCGATGTCGAGGGGCTGTGTCAGGGGATCGATCAGGATTTGGTCAAGAAGTTGGGCGAGTGGGTGAGGATTCCAACGACGTATGCGGGAGGCGCGAGGCATTTGGGAGATCTCGAGTTGGTGGATAGGCTGTCAGCGGGAAAGGTGGATCTGACGTTTGGAAGCGCGTTGGATATCTTTGGTGGGAGTGGAGTCACAATGGACGAGCTGGTCAGGTGGAATCAGGATGCTGGCAATTCATGATAAGACTACATGGCAATGCTATAGTACAATGGTTCGCTTGCGATGTCAAGCTTGATCGCAACGCTGCTCGTGGCTGTGTCAATGTTGCCTCTGCGACTGCTGCTGCTGCTGATGATAATGACGATGATGATGATGGTGGTGGTGATGGTGGGGGGCCGGTTGAACGGCCAAAAAGATGGAACATTTGTTAGATCGAAACTGACATGCGGTGGGAATCCGGTGATCGGCCAACTACGCCTCGTCCATGCGGACGCCCACAAGTCTTTACCGCGCCATGGTTGGGATCTGGGGACGCCATCAAAGCTGTGTTTCGTTGGCCATCCAACCTCCGCGGAGGGCAGAACCCTTTGCAAAAGAACAGGAAACAGAAATGATATCATCAATTCGGCCAACCACACACCGACACATCCACGGCGGCTGAACAGAGTAGATAGAGCATCAATCGGTGGCACGCCAGCCCTTCTCGGTCAACTCGGAAAAAACAGGTAGGGCACAGTCGTTGTGATTCCATGATGCGATGGGGTTGAGCTAGGGTTCACAAGATCGAAAGAGGTCAACTGTCGGACCCTAGATGGATAGGAGTCGAGATGGGTTTTTTTTTTCCGTCGTCATCATTTCTCACACACTCACACTCACACTTTGACAAGAGACTGACAAAGAGACTACAGTATATATCGTGAGAGGATGATGCCAGCGAGCGAGCTATGCGGAGAGAGAAAGAGAGACAGAGGGACGTGGGTTTCGGCCACGAGGAGAGGATGACAGCTCTCTTACAGTAAAAGCAACGAACGCACAGGCCAAGATTTAGAAGATTCGCAGCAGAGGCTCGAGCGTTGGTCGGGTTTGACCTGCGTTTTCGAACTTGTTGGCCTTCCCCGCTCTCGCTCTCGAAAGTCACAGTTTCGCAGTTACAGCATTCGAATATATGATCATTTTGTAATTGCTGACGGGTTGAGTTGGGAGAAGGGAAAGAAAGGGGTGGCCTGAGCTCGAAAAACCACTTTCGATTTGCACATGGATTTGTATTCAAGCCATATCGACGTGGGCGTGCAGCGTGTATATCGAGTATCTGCTTCAACATCCCACAGCAGCCAGAGTTGTATTCACGTCAATCGATTTTGAATTCAGATGGCACAGGATGCTCCACTCTCGCATTTGAAACGAGGCATTTCGAAGATTCAGGGAGCGCTAATCGGACACGGCGTCCACGGTGCAGTCGATTCGCCCAAGCTCAAGGAAGGCAGGAAAGAAATGGCAGTGCTCTGTGCTGTGCTGTGCTGTGCCGTGCTGTGCTGTGCTGCGAGACATGCGTGTGTGAGTTGCGTCTGCATAGATGTGACCGATTGGAAGAGACACACAGACAGACAGGCACAACCAAACTGACACGCACGCACAGCCTGCGAATAACCTGCACAAGTCGACGCTGCGATCAGACTAAGGCTAGAAGAGGCGCCTGGGCCAACCGTAAGCGCAATCCTTCGCTGGCTGGCTGGCTGGCTGGCTGGCAGACATCCGATTCGATGTGCTTGCTGCTGCCGTCCGTCTCACTCAGGGAGAAGCGCAGCTCGGCTTCCCCTTTCCTTCGCCTCTCCGCTTCTCGCCCCTCTCTCTCTCCTATCTCTATTCGACATCCCGCTGCTTGCCTCTTCCCCATCACCTTCAACTACCCCTTTTTCTCTTTTTTTCTTTCCACCTCACCACCAACCTAAAACACAATCAAAATGGAGGGTGAGTATCTCGCCGTCGCACGTTCTCAATGCCGTCCTTGCCAGCAAAACATCCTATTTCTCAATAAGCCTGCTCGGTGCGAGTGGAGGGAGCGGATGGAAGCGCTCCCCCGATGCTCCCGCAAGAATGCAAGCATGGGCCGGTGTATAACCTTCGCATCCTCCGAGCACATCGAAGCGAAGCGTCCGAGGTCCAGCTGTCATCCATCGCAAAGAGGCCGCAAGTCATCCACCATCTGCATCATCGATATACTGTGATTCCGGTCACAAACCAGCATCTGGTGTTTGGGCCCGATTGGATCGTGATCACTCCTTCAGTCTGGTTGGCACACCAAAGTGCGATGGTTGGGACCATGGATGCTTGCTCAACGATACCGCCCGGACCAACTTGCGATGCGGGGATGGCAAAATTGCATTTCTGCTGGATGCGCTTGTTTCTTACGATCCGGCGAAGTGATGTTGCTCAGGCTGCTTCTCAGAATGTCCACTGACTGTTATTCACTCCTTTCCGCTTTCTCTTGCATTTCAATCGATCTCTGAAAACCAACAGACGAAGTCGCTGCTGTAAGTAGCCCAAAATGGCCTTTTTGAGCTTAGCGAGGACCTCAGGATCCCTCTGCAAGCGCAAGGAAGCAGCTCAGAAGCTCAAGCCAGCAAAGAGACAGCGACACTGACACTCTTGCATTTCTCCTCTGTGACAATCCGTCCTCTCTTCTTCTACACAATAAAACAGCTCGTTATCGACAATGGTTCGGGTATGTGCAAGGCCGGTTTCGCCGGTGATGACGCTCCCCGTGCTGTCTTCCCTTCCGTCGTCGGTCGTCCCCGTCACCAGGGTGTCATGGTCGGCATGGGCCAGAAGGACTCGTACGTCGGTGACGAGGCTCAGTCCAAGCGTGGTATCTTGACCCTCAAGTACCCCATCGAGCACGGTATCGTTACCAACTGGGATGACATGGAGAAGATCTGGCACCACACCTTCTACAACGAGCTTCGTGTCGCGCCCGAGGAGCACCCCGTCCTGCTCACCGAGGCTCCCCTCAACCCCAAGGCCAACCGTGAGAAGATGACCCAGATTCTCTTCGAGACCTTCAACGCCCCCGCCTTCTACGTCGCTATCCAGGCCGTTCTTTCGCTCTACGCTTCCGGTCGTACCACTGGTATCGTTCTCGACTCGGGTGACGGTGTTACCCACACTGTGCCCATCTACGAAGGTTACTCGCTCCCCCACTCGATCTTGCGTCTGGATCTTGCCGGTCGTGACTTGACCGAGTACCTCGCCCGTATCTTGACCGAGCGTGGCTACCCCTTCACCACCACTGCCGAGCGTGAAATTGTTCGTGACATCAAGGAGAAGCTCTGCTACGTTGCGCTCGACTTTGAGCAGGAGATGCTCACCGCTACCCAGTCGTCTGCTCTCGAGAAGTCGTACGAGCTTCCTGACGGTCAGGTGATCACCATTGGCAACGAGCGATTCCGTACCCCCGAAGTTCTCTTCCAGCCCGCCTTCCTCGGTCTTGAGGCTGCCGGTATCCACGAGACCACGTACAACTCGATCATGAAGTGTGACTTGGACATCCGAAAGGACCTCTACGGCAACATTGTCATGTCGGGTGGTACCACGATGTACGCCGGTATCTCGGACCGTATGCAGAAGGAGATCACGGCTCTTGCTCCCAGCTCGATGAAGGTCAAGATTGTGGCTCCTCCCGAGAGGAAGTACTCTGTCTGGATCGGTGGATCGATCTTGGCTTCGCTCAGCACTTTCCAGCAGATGTGGATCTCGAAGCAGGAGTACGACGAGTCTGGACCTTCGATTGTCCACCGCAAGTGCTTCTAAGCGGATGGTCCGCCGCGGCGCAAGAGCAAGAGCAAGCGCAACTGCAACAGCAAAGGCGTGCTCGAGAAAAAGGGCATGGCGAAGCTGTTTTATATTTCTTCTTGTTGATGACTACTGAATGTAGACGGTCTCCCAGCAAACGAGGCAGCAGGGCTCAAACGAGGCTGGCTGCGAGCGAGAGGGGATGGCCGGCTCGTACATCCAAGCGTAAATTTTTGTATGGTCCGCCCCAATGTAGGACTCACATTTTCCAATGAAAGAATTTTATGATAACGACCCCCTCTTCATTTCTCTGTTTGTGTTGGATGTGTAGAAGCTCTCAGATGTGTGCGGAGGGTTGGGAAGGATGGTGGGCAGGAGGAGGAATGAGAGGTATTGTTGTGTATTGGATTTGAGCGAGCGAGGATGGGGGGGGGTTACTTGTGTGCGGGCTTGTTGTGGTGACGATTGACGGCTGTGTTGGTGGTCGCAGCTGAGTGGTTGGGGAAAGGGGGGGTCGGGGTAGGTTTGGGTGGGAGTGCACGGCTTGGTCCCAAGACGCGGGAGAGTAGGGTCATGATGAAGTCGGGATAGCTGTTGTGTGACCGAGGTTGGAGTGGTACAATGGATTGATTGTATTTTCTGCCGCCCTGGATGCCAGCCAAGATTGACACCATGGGACTTGGGCTTGGGCTTGGGCGTTGGAAAGCAGCAATCAAATGTCGATCTTTGTCTGCAGTCATTTGCATTCGAGATACCAAGCTCATTGCGCAGGGAGGGAGGTGTTCAAGCATGGATGGGGATGGCATCGAACCTTGCTTGTGCCCGATCTGAACTCCTCTCGCGTTTTCCCGATTCCATCATCGGGCTGTTCCGCGACTCCTTGCGCTGTGCTGGCATCCAAACTTGCTGCGCCCTCCTTTCTTCTCTTGCCGTTCGGCTACGCCAACCCCGCTTGGCTTGCCGGCTAACTTACTTGAGATTTTAGTCGGGTTATATTAGAGAGTGTGCGCTGGCCGCAACCCACAGACTAATGAACGAATCATCGAGGCCCCTAGTCTGTACCAAACCGGCACATCGTTACATGCGGCCGGGGCAGCGACGACGTCCTTGTGCCGATCAAGCGAGAGATGGAAGGAAAAACCAGGCGATGCACAACAAAGGTCGAATCCAGGCTTCTTTGTGCATGAAGCAGCCTACTACAGTACGGTACTGTACAGTATGATCGATACAAGGATGAATTAGGCGAAAGATGATGGGTTTCTATTAGAAATAAGTCCCACTTGAAGCGCACAGATGGACGAGATTGAACTGATGAGGGGTTTGACACACATGGTGAAACAACAAAGAGAGATTCGGATTCTCCGAAGAGGGCGTGCCTCGTCCAGCTCCCCTTTGAAAGAATAAGTCTAGCACGTTGCGTTGGTGAATGCGATATACAGTACTCTACTGTATAGAGCAGAAAGAGTAACAGGTCCCGGAGAAAGGGGTCAATTTCACCGTGAGAGAAAGAGAAAGAGAGAGAGGCATTCCGAAGCGGACGTGTGATGCGTTGCGTTTCTGCTGGCGCGTTTCTTTTCGCTTCTTGGCATTGATTCCCATTTCCCTGTCAGTCAGTCAGTCAGTCAGTCAGTCACACGCAACACGCATGCACCGCATGCATGCATGTGCATTCCTGCCTGCCAATTCTACAAAGTCACATTTCACTGATTTCGCTTGGCAAGAAATCACACTCACCGAAACAGAGTGTGTGATCCATCACTTTTGTCCCTTTTTTTAATGCAGCCCAGCAGCCTAGCATTGCATCCGTTGCAGCAGCAGCAACAGCAGCAGCAAGATCGAGAGTGTGCGCAGAATGCAGAGGCAGAATCTCGGCACAGCTGTGATTGCGGCACAAGATGTGATGCACTGTTTGTGGGGCGAGGTTGGTTAGGGTAGGAAAAGGAAAGAAAGTGTTGGTGTCAGATGGGCAGAAACAGAAAGGAAAAGAACAAGGCTGCCGCTGCTGCTGCTCTACTGCTGCTACTGCTGCTGCTGCTGCTGCTGCTGCTACAGTACTGTAAATGCTTTGTCCGTTCCGCTCATGCCTTGGCGTGCCGTCGTGTTCTACACCTGCCCAGCCCCCTTGAATCGATTGATCCCCTTTGAAAGAGAGCCATCCTTTCTTTCTTCTCCACCACATTCTCCTCCTCCTCCTCATCACGCAGCACGCTCCCCTTTCTCCTTTCGAACAAAGCACATCTCTTTCTCTTGGCTGGTCCATTGAATCAAGGTTGCTCTTCCTCTCTCTCTCACACACACCCTCGCCTAGCATATAGCATTCAACTCGACAAGACCTCATCTTGCAAATCACTATATCAATCTCTCGCATCTCATCATCTTCACTTTCTCATCCCACCAAACCCTCTCTCCTCTTGCCCACCCATACTCCCCCTCATCAAGGCTCTTCCTCCTTTCCCCATAAACACTTGCTGCTGTGTCTCGCAACTATCGTTTGATCCCTTACGTTCTTTGACAGAACATCAACTCTCGCATTCAATCTAGATTTCTCTCGACAACAACAACAACAACATCGTCGTCATCATCATCATCATCGCAACAATGAAGTTCCTTCCCATCATCGCTGCCACTTTGGCTTTCGTCGCCGCTGGCGCCTCTGCTGACAACAGCATCGAGGGCCGCGACATTGATCTCCCCGCCATGTCCAAGCATCCCCTCAGCATGCAGCGTCGTGATGCCATCCTCAAGGCTCGTCACTCGGGTAGCCCTCGGGTTGCCAAGCGTCACTACAGCGGTAGCAAGAAGAGCTGCAAGGCCAAGACCAAAAACGCTCACTCGGGTGCCAAGTCCGGTGCGGGTGCTTCTGCTGCGGCCGGTTCCAAGCAGCAGTCCAGCTCCCAGTCTCAGTCTCAGTCTCAGTCTCAGTCTCAGTCGCAGGCTCAGAGCCAGTCTCAGAGCCAGTCCGAGTCTGACTCCAAGTCCAACTCCGACTCCAAGTCCAACTCGGACAGCAAGGGCTCTTCGCAGTCCTCTTCCCACAGCGAGTCCGAGGCCCACTCGCAGTCCTCATCGTCTTCGTCGTCCAACTCTTCTTCTTCTTCTTCCAGCTCTTCTTCCTCGTCGTCGGGTGGAGGTCTCTTTGGCTTCAGCTTCGGCTCTTGTGGAGCCTCGGACGCCAACAACAACCAACCCAACGGTGCCCAATCCTTCCTCAACTGTGGTCTCACCTCGGGAGGCTGGAACCCACCCAAGATCAGCATGGACCAGCTCAAGATCATCCCCGCTTCCCAGGCCGCCTCTTCCTCCGTCTTTGCTCCCTGCAAGGACGTTCTCTGGGCCTTCCAGGCCGCTGAGAAGGCTCACGGCGTCCCCGCTACCGTCCTCATGTCGTTCGCCATGCAGGAATCCACCTGCAACCCCTCCGCCACTGGTGGTAACGGCGAGCAAGGTCTGATGCAGATCACCCCGGACAAGTGCGGTGGCGCTCCTGGCGGTAACTGCAAGGACCCTTGGTTCAACGTCGACACTGGTGCCAAGTACTTTAAGAACACGCTCGACCAGTGCGGTGGATCGGTCCTTCAGGCTATCGGACAGTACAACGGTTGGTCCATCGGTTTGACTGTGCAGAAAGCGACCGCGGCCAAGCACCAGGGTAACTGTTACGCCCAGAACAACCTCGACTACCTCTACCAGATGCTCAACGGTTGGTTCCTCGGTAAGGACAATGCTTACTCGATGGGCACCTACAAGAACCTCGCCTCTTGCTAGATGTGGTTTTGCGACCTTGGTGAGGGTTGTTAGCGCCCGCAATTCTTTCCGTTCCGCGTATCTCGCTTTTTGACTGGTTCGAAAGAGTGCGAGGACGAGTTGTGCAGGGCCAACAGCCAACGTCTTTGTTTGTTTTACATTTCGTTCTTCACTTGTTGCTTTCGTCTTGTTCCGTTTTGTTTGTCATGAAAATCAAAGGATTGATCAAGAGGCGCGCTAGTCGTACCTCTATTCTGCCTCTGCTGAATTGGTTGCCCACTTGTGCGTGGATTCGATGTCTGAGAGCGGGATTGTGAGGCTTGGACGGTATCGCCTGCTGCGCCTGCTGGAGGTTTGGGTACACGCAGCATCACGTTGGATAAATGAATGGGTGTGCGGGGTATCATTTGGCAATCCATCTGCGAGTAAATCATACAAGATGCCGGGGGGCTTAGGGGGGGTTTAAGGTGACGGCACTTGCTGCTGACCTTGCATACTTAATTCGATTGCCAATCTCAACTGTTGTTCTTCTGTCGACTCTTGCAATCCTGCTTCTTGTGCGGCTTCGAGTGCGTCCAAGGCTCTGGTTGGTGGCGGAGTTTGGGCTTGGGCTCTTGACGCTGTTGTGGCGGGTAGACTTGTTGTGGTGGTGGTGGTGGGGGTGGTGTTGGCAAGTTTGCGTTGTTTATGGGTGCGACTTTCTCCGACGCGGAAAGGTTGATTGAAGACTTCTGTCAACCTCTTTGCCTTTACCTCTCCGAACCCCGGGCACATTCCGATCTCGTCGGCACCTGCTCTAACCACCCCTTTGATGCTACCGAAGCGGCTTAGGAGGGTGACAACGTCGGTCTTATTCACGCCTCTTACCTGTGTCAGCACGTTTGTAGCTTGACTCACAAAATCCTCTCCCACTCTCTCCTTGATCGCATCTGGACTTTTGTTTTCCAAACTCTTGTAACTCTCCACATACCTCCCTGCCTCCTCTGCACTCCAAGCCACCATCAGAGTTAGGTTATTAATCAGCGCAGTTTTGGTGAGCTCCTTGATCGCCGCTTGGTGATCGTTGACATCACAAAGCACCAGTAGAATCCTCAACGTAAACATGGACGACAACTTTTGAATCCGAGTATGGATATACTCCGGATGCAACCGGTGGTATCGAATCGAGAGAAACAGGATACATGACGAGAGGCCAACAACGTAGTCCGGAACAATGTCGGCATATTCCCACCCAATCGATCGAATGTGCGAAAGGAGCGGGTTGCCACGTTGACAGTTGTTGACTAGGATCGTATTGCCAGACCCCAAAGCTCCTCGAATCAGCGGTCGCGGTTTGGGCTGAACGACTCCCGCAGCATTACCAGAAGTGGCGGAAGAGCCCGAGGGAGTGTTGAGGTCGCGTGGAAGAGAAGAGGCAGGACGGAAGGAAGACATGGGTCGAAGAGGCGATGAGCTTCCACTGTTCGTCACCATCAATCAACGCAAAACAGGATGAGAAAGAGGTCGAATGAGTGCAAGCGATCGACGTGATGCGACAATGACAAGCAAGGGTTTATACGTCGAAACGACTCAGCCAATCTGGACAAGGTGGAGGTGTTGGACTGCGCTTCTCCGCCGAAAAGTGCGATTATGTAAGCACGTTTTTCAAGAGATACAATCACGCCAAGTCTCCGCAACACCCCAGCAGTCAGTCGTCAACAGTGACGAGAACCACACACTACCCACAACCGCACACAAAACATTGCATGATCCTGAACAATGCATTTGTTTAATACCTGGACTATCTAGCCAACGAAGGAGAGCGTGCGCAAAGGAAGAAGAAGAAGTCGGAACTTGTCAGCCTTTAATCCTCGCTCCGAAATCGTCAAAAGTCCAAACAGCATAGCACTTTGCATCTCTCCGCCACACCCTCGCATCAACGCAGGACGGAGGAGAAGGGTGAAGAGGAAGAGATCAGAATTGCAGAAGAAGAAGAATTAACTCGGCACCGACGTTGCGTCTTGGACTGTTGAGCTTGTGAATGTGAAATTTTAGTCATCACTTTGGACTTCCTCGGCCTTTCCTTCCCCATCCTGCTGCGTGATGATGATGGTGGTGGTGACGGTACGAGAAGATGCGGTTGGGCTATGCTGTCGGCTTCGAGTTGTTGGTGTGAGACTTACGAATCCAAAATTGGCGCTAGGCGGGTGGGAGGCCTAGCGCAAGGTTCCCGGTCGAGAAGATGGCGGGTGTTCATCTGATCGTCAACGTCGAAAGCCGGCCTCGCGGCGACAGAGGTTGTCGAAAGCGAGGAGAGGCGGTGACGATGACGAGGATATCAACAACGCCAGACGACCAGCGGTTGTGGTGAGAGGGTGAGCCGTGCATGCGACAGGAAACGCGAAATCGATGCTGACTGGCGAAATTTGAAAGATGTGTGATCCCCGCAGTGTTACATTCGGATTTTTCTTTGGCAATATGCAGCAAACGGAGCCGTAGTCGCGGCCGAACTTTTGTATCACGTGTAGGTCGAATTCTGCAATTTCTTTTGCTAACAGGCGAAAAAAGGTGGGCACAGCACGCGGCGATACTTTTGCGAGAAAAGAAATTGGGCGAAAAGACTGGCTCTGCTGCCTCGAATTATTTTCGACACAGCAGACCAGCATCAGCCCTTTATCCATCCAACCGTCCATCGCTTTAGCTGGCCAGCCAAGTCAGTCTGCAACCTTCTCAAAATCTCGAATTTGAACTTGACACTGCTCAGCGCATTCAGCGCAGTCAGCCAAACCCGCACCCTCCGCGAGAGCCAAGCAAACCAAACCAAGCCAAGCCAGCCAGCCAAGCCAGCCAGCCTGCTCATCATTCACCTCGATACTTCTCCTCACCATCAAGTCACTCTCCATCTCTATCATACTATAATCGAAAATGGGTAGGGTCATTCGAGCTCAGCGTAAGAGCGGTGGTATCTTCACCGCTCACACCAAGCACAACAAGGCTCCCGCCAAGTTGCGTGTCTACGACTACGCCGAGCGTAACGGATACATTCGAGGTGTTGTCAAGGAGATCATCCACGATGCCGGTCGGTAAGTGTCAACTACTATACAGCATACACATCGAAACAGCATCAGCAACAACCGCATGGGCAGCATCAGCAGAGAATAGAAGCAGTCAGCATCGACAATCAACAGCAGTAGCAGCAACAATCCACATTCACAGTCAGAACACATGACGCCACAAGCAGCAGACATTCCAGGTCAGGAGAATGCCAGAATGGATACGACGAAAGCACGCAGCCGGAACAGCAATTGTCATCGTGGAAAAGTGTCAATACACATTCGTCAGATTGGTTACAGTCGATAGCGGGCTGTCCGGGTGTACATACATGGCAAAAGGATTGGAAGGACATCAAAATCCGCGGATTACCAATGTTCGGGCTATGGTGCAGCATGTGATCCCCAAGCGAGCATTTCGAGGCCAGGAGACGCGGTCAAGCAGGTGGTGCAGGAATACATCAGAAGCCATTGCAACTTTGCAGAACAAATCGCCCAACGAGACACATTAGGACAGTGTACAAGGCATCTAGTTGGTCACTGCGGTGGATCTAAATCGAAGGTCATAAAGGCAATGGAGCAGGAACACCAAGATAGCATTCCATTGCATGATCATATCATCGCCCTCTCCGCCGCGCACAGCAGCAAGACTCTTGCTACATTCCGACATTCCCAGCATGATGCAGTCCTTAACACCTTTGCGCAACTTCCGATGATGCCGTCAACCTGATGCTGTTCCGATGCACAAAGCCAACTCCCAAATTCTGTTCCCGGACAAAAATACTGACATATTCACCATCTTCTGTACCTCTACAATAGTGGTGCTCCCCTCGCCAAGGTCGCTTTCCGTGACCCTTACAAGTACCGCACCACCGTCGAGACCTTTGTTGCTACCGAGGGTCTCTCCACCGGTCAGTTCGTCTACTGCGGTAAGAAGGCCGCTTTGAACGTTGCCAACGTTCTCCCCCTCTCTTCGCTCCCCGAAGGTACCATTGTCTGCAACGTCGAGGAGAAGTCTGGTGACCGTGGTTCGCTCGCCCGTACTTCCGGTAACTACGCCACCATCATCGGTCACGACTCTAACGGCAAGACCTCGCGTATCCGTCTTCCCTCCGGTGCCAAGAAGACCGTCCCCTCCACTTCGCGTGCTACCATTGGTATCGTTGCAGGTGGTGGACGTATCGACAAGCCCTTGCTCAAGGCTGGTCGCGCTCACCACAAGTACGCCGTCAAGAGGAACTCGTGGCCCCGCACTCGTGGTGTGGCTATGAACCCCGTCGACCACCCTCACGGTGGTGGTAACCACCAGCACATTGGTAAGGCTTCTACCATCAGCCGCTACGCCTCGGCTGGTCAGAAGGTCGGTCTCATTGCTGCCCGTCGTACCGGTCTTATCCGCGGTACCATCAAGACCAAGGACGCCTAAACTTTCTCGACTCGTCATTGTTGAGTTGGGAAGCTTTGGTTCGGTTTTGGTCGGCTGCCAAGCTGCAAGAGTCAGGAGGAATGGCTGGAATGAATACGGCACAGTCAACGGATTCCTTTGTTCAGAAAGGCTCTTGCAAGGTTGGCAGGCTTGGCATGCATATATGTACTCTTTCACTTTTTTTTACACATTGCCGTTTATTCACCCTCTACGCACACCCAAAAAAAGAAGATTGGAGGCGAATTTCAATCTTTTTGTTTCTCTCAGATGTTTTTGTCTTTGTGCTATTCTGCGTGCGACGACGTTTGTGGGGGGGTAAAGATTTGCGTGATGGGAGTTGAGGAGGGTTGTGTTTGAGGACTAGTGTCTGTGTGGGGATTTGGGAGGGGTCAGGGCTGGATTGGGGCTTTGGAGTCTTGGGAGGATGTTATTTTTAAAGGCTCTGTCCAACTCTGTTGCGGTGATTCCTAGGCGATGTTTTGCGGATTCTTGGGTTACGACGCCTCTTATGGGGGAATTGACGAGGTGACCAGGGTAGGCGAAGGAGGCGGGAAGCGGTGGATCGGCAGGATGAGTGTTTGTGATACGGAACCCTAGCCAGGAGGAAGGACGGGTCCAGTTGGGAAAGGGTGAGTCGGAGGAGTCTTCAAGTGCAAGTGCTTCTTCTGAAAGGATGGAGAGAGGTTCGGAAGGAGCGCGGTCGAGTAATGGCATGGTAAGTGCTAGAGGTGCCAGCGAGAGGAGCAGAAGGATAAGGGATAGGGAAAGGGACAGGGGAACGCAAGACATGGTGAATTTTAACATGGTCCGAACGAGCGTATCGAGACAATGGTTTGTGTCAAAGTGAAGGACGAAGAATGGCGCCAAAGCGGAACCAGTGCTGTCTCAGTCGCTGACAAGCGTAAAGAGCAGAGGTCGGAGAGCGAGCGACAAGCCAGACCTCCCCCCCTTTCCCCCCGACAACTCGTCTTACTCCTCTTCTCAAGACTGTAGCAATCTGCTTATGTCAAAGCCACACGCCACACCCACTCGCTCTCTTCATATCAAACGCGCGGCTGCATCACACGCTCAACCCACTGTCTTCATTTGCAAAGCCTACAAAAAGGCGCTTTGCGCGGAATTCGATTAACCCAGTCGGCCCTTCTCGGCGGGCGCTAATCGACACGAGACCTTTCCAACACACACAATCCCCCTAGAGCACACAGGGGGGGACAAGGTTCGATGGCGACGTTGGCCAAAACCATACAGTACTTGACATTATTGGCGGTGCTTGAGCCGGGCAAACACCACCGGCAACCCCCTCATTGCCGCTCCTTTTTTTTGGAGGTACGTTATGGCTGCCAATCCACCTCCCTCCGCTTGCTCGTCCCTTTGGACTGCGCCGAGTCCCTCAATTCCTCCATCGTTTTGGCCGCATTCTCCTCGCTCGCATACTCGTCCAGCAACGCTTTCCATCGATCCCTAGTCACGCGGCTCGATCTTTCAAGTTTGGCCCTCGCCGCCGTGTTTCGATTGGCGACGGTTTTGGTTTTGGAGATGATCTTGTTGACGAGGATTTTAAACTTGCCAACTCCATCGTGAGGAGGGGAAGAGGAGGAGGTGCGAGAGAGCGAGAGCGACGAGGTGGGGTGTGGGGGAGTCAGCAGCGGAAGCGCGCGCGCAGGCCGGTGGTCAATCCCAAGTGAAGCCAGAGACTCGGACAAGCTGAGAGCCGAATGCTCGAGCGGGCTTTCAAAGCTGTCGAGGTTCAGCATCGGTAATCCGGCTGCCAAGGTAGCTACTAGCGCCGCTGTCAGGACGAAGATGGAGATGCGCATCTTGCTCGAGAGAATTCTAGGCAAGGATGGGGATTGGTGACGAAGAAACGATAGCTACCAACGCTTTCCAGGTCAGGCAGTCTTATACCTTTCACACGTCCCCAAACCGACATGTCAGGGAAGCTTCAAGAATGATCACGCCTTGCGCACATGACCTTTGAACAATAGTGACCTTGTTCTTGTGACCTCCTCCTCCGCCTCGCTCCGGCCCGCAAGCCCACGAATTGCTTCTCGCAAGCGCTTCCTCATACCCACACATCTTGCACCAGTCGTCCATCTGCGCACAACTCCCATTCCATCACTTTGCCTTTTTTTTTTCGCCACAGGTGGGAGGTCTTTTTGTTTTTCTTTCGCCACCCCAATGAAAGCAAGTCCCACTGTCAAGTTCCAACCTATGAAATGGTGGGGTGGCGGGATGGCGAGTCGAAGCGCAACGCAGCTCTTCGTGTGTTCAAAGGCCCAGACTTTTCAGCACCGAGAACGGCATGGTGAGCATGGGTTCATAGAGGTAAAGCCTAATCGCGGATTCGGGCGGAGACGCCCGAGCAGAAAGAGAGAGATAGGCGTGGATTCGTCCGATCTCTAAACGTGGAAAAAAAACAACTCGGGAGCATTGATGAAGTTGGCTAGAACAGGCGATGGAATTGCGTCGATCTCACATGAACAAGGATACTGTGAAGACGTCAAACTCTGCGATCAGAATCTCCTTTCGAAGGGATGGAGAAGAGTCGCCTTCCTGACTCAGGGAAAAAAAAAATGGGGGATAGAGGGTGAGCGACGACTTAGATTAGATGATAGAGGGGACACTGGAGTAGCAAGTGGAATATTTGTGTAAAGCTTTGACGACATAGGAGATGGAGCATAAAGACACAAGAGTTGTTTCGATGCGACGAGGGCTGTGTGCCAATCAAGCATGCATCTGGAAGCAAGAGGGCTTAAAGAATGACAGCGTAACCGCTAGCGATAGCTGAGATGCATCTGCTTAGTGGTTGCGTCCATTTCCGGGAGGACCGTAGGGAGGTTGGCCAGGAGGACCCTGGGGTGGGTATCCGGGAGGACCATGGGGTGGATATCCGGGAGGACCATGGGGAGGGTATCCGGGACCTCCGTAGGGCGGCTCTGTACAATCAACGCCATCAAGGTCTCGTCAGCGACTCCATACCCTCCATCTGCCATCTTACGTTGCTCTACGATGGATCATACTTACGGTTCATCGGATATCCCCAAGAAGGAGGCTGTCCTCCGTGCTGAGCGGGATCGTACTGGATTGGCTGACCCCAGTGAGGCTGAGGAGGGTAGGCCTGACCGGGAGGTGGAGCGCCCCAACCACCACCTGCCTGCGGAGGAGCAGGAGCCGCTCCACCTTGGCGACGAACAGGAGCCGCCTCCTCCTCGGAACTAGTCGAACCACGAGGCGGGCTCCAGTGACCATCAGCATAGACGGTACCTCCGCGTCTCTCCTGCTCGGCCATCATCCAGCGGATGTGAGCCGCCTCCTCGGCGGACATAACCTCTCGAGAGCTGGACGAGGCTCCGACGGCTTTCTTGACGGCTTTCCACGCACCGCCGAGACCCTGGGGCTGAGGAGTCGGCGCAGCCAGCGTGAGCATGCTGCTCGACACAGCGAGCACGACAAAGGGCAAAAGGGTGAGCTTCATGGTCCGAGTTGTAGGATAGCGGGTTGAGAGGCAAGGAGGACGAATTGAGGATGGAGAGCGACTCCGCCGGATCTGAAGCGGATTATATAGGATTTGTTGGTCATGAGGACGACAAGGGAATCTACGTTCGAGGGCTCGTTTGAGAAGATCAGCCTCACCTGGAAAAGGTGATGCTGTTGCCAGTCTTGGTAGAGGTACAAAACTCAGCAAGTGGGTTTGGAGAATTCATCGGCGACCTCGTGGGCGAGTCACGATGACAATGTTGCAAAGGGAGGTCCTGATGAAAATACAAGGTGGGCAGTGATATGATATCACGGTTTTGTCACCACCGGAAGCGGGTGGTTGCTGTCGTACTGCGGTAACGGAATGTGGATGGCTAAGGATGGCATCTCTCAATACACAGGTGCACAGTCAGCACTGACGAAATACAACACCCGACCGGACGTGGGTGTCGCACCACCATGTGGGCGACAAACCGCGCAGAAACCCCTCCAAGTTCCACCAGGAAGAGCTCATGAGCACGTGGGTGCTACTGTAAGGCGACGAGCATTCATCACCTACCTTAACCCTACTGTGCTTAAGGTGGGCGCAGGGTCATTGTCGTGCATCCTTTCATCCATTCCGTACTTCACGTGGGTTGCGGGCATGACTTCCTGGTCGCCCTCATCAAACGTTGCGGCAATTCATATTCGCAGAGACTTTCACCGTGTCTAGAGGCCATCGCTGCGATTCCCAACTCGTTCGATCCGCATCGTCGACAGCACATGATGGTCAACTCTAACTGAAGTGCTTTTGACATCGTCTTCGATCGGCAAATTGCCGACACTCAATGTCTCTCACTCGATCCAGATCATGCACAAGTAGCTGAGATTGTAGGACAAGGGACATGGACTTTATTTTTGTTTCAGATAGATAATGATGAGCTCTACTGAAAAGACGAAGTGCGACATAGTTGGCGAGGCATATTGGGGGATTTGTTGATGACACGACACTAAGGAGCGAGGAAGGGGGGACACGGCGAGACATGCGAGCTGCGCATCGTCCCTTCCAGCCCTAGATGCGGCGAGCCCAATCAGGAGTCGCATCGTAATCATAAACCTGGTCTCCGGGAGGACCGTAGGGGCCATAACGCTGGGCAGCCTGCGAAACGGGATCGTGCTGAGCAGGCTGCGGGAGATGACTGAACGGATTCCAGTAGTCCGGCTGAGAGTACTGAGTTGGAGGAGGGGGAGGATGACTGTAATGAGGAGGGGGAGGCGGATACATGTGCGGCTCGTACGAAGGAGCTCCTGCATAGTGCGGAGGAGGAGGAGGAGGGCCCCAATGTCCGCCTACAGGGGGAGGAGGGGGATACATCCCGTGAGGGGGAGGAGGAGGATACATCCCGTGAGGAGGAGGAGGAGGAAGGTAATAAGCGCCACCCGAACTAGGTCCATGGTTTCGAACCGGACTGGAGCCTCCATCGGAGCTAGCCGAGCTAGAACGAGCAGGGCTCCAATGTCCGTCTGCGTGAGCGGTTCCACCTCGAGTCTCGACTTCGGCTACCATGCTGCGAATTCGAGCTTCTTCTTCAGCGGACAAGCCACTGGACTTGCTGGCTCCAACCGCTTTCTTGACGGCCTTCCAGGCACCGCCGAGACCCTGCGGCTGAGGAGTTGGGGCAGCCAAGGTGAGGATGCTGCTCGAGAGAGCTAGCGCGATGACGGGCGCGAGGTTCAGCTTCATGTTGGGCGAGAATAGGGAATAGAAGGAATGGAAGGAGGAGAGGGTTGGTGAATGAGGTGAAGCGACGAAAAGCGAGGGGGGTCCTTTATAGCCTCCGGAGTCTGGAATGTGGTAGACAAGAGCAAAGTCCAACAGAGAGGGACGTTGTTACAGCGCCTGAAGGACTGTTGAAGCCAGCCATGTCGCAGCATCGGTCGGCAAAGATGCTATGTGACTATCGTTGTGATGTCGTAAGCGAGGCAGAAGAGGTATGAACAGTGGGCTTGGTGGAGACTTCAGTATTGACCGACGACAGAAGAAATGATGAATGGACGGTGTCAGCCTAGAACCTATGTGGGCGGATGCTCTGGTAATCTTGCTGAGCCCACGTGGGCGACACCCACAAGCATTTTCAGCTGCTGACGGGATCAGTCGCAACGTTGCTTCTGTATTCTCATACAGGGTGTGCGAGTTGGTGCTGTATGGGCTTAGGGGATGAGTGGGACTCCGCTCCGCAGCAATGAGATTAAAAATCTCAACGATCTTCATTGTAACCCGCCGGGTGATGGAGCTGCAAACACAAACATTACTTCATCACGTAGAGCCCACCTATTCATACATTGCATGGTAGATAGTGGGTCGTAAATGGGAAGCTTTCTTGCAAACAGAATGAGAGCAAGTCGGTTCGGAATCTGACGAAGCTAAGGAAATCACAGCCCGAAGATTTTCGGACTTCAGTCTTCGAAGCTGATACTTCTCACAAAGCTCAAACAGGCAGGCAGGCAGGCAGGCAGTCTCGTCGTTGAGAGTTTGTGATGGCATAGGATAACTTGACTTAAATTCGACTTTTATTGACTTGCTCCTCACAAATGAGGAACGGGTGGCCGGGTGTCTGCGTCATGCAGTCAATGGGGCCAGCCTTGTATGTTGAAAGGGAGAGGGGAAATTGTCATGGCGCGGAACAACTGTGAACATATTGAGCTCTGAAGCTTTGCTGAAGATCAAAACATGAGCTTATGGACTGCTACAAGGCGTCTTCAAAGCTGACGGCCGGGGGGACCATAGTGGTACTGCGGGTAGCCAGCGTAAGGATAGCCCTGGTAAGGTCCCTGCTGTTGAGCATAGACGTTTTGAGGATCGTGTCCGTAATGCGGCTGCGGATACTGAGCATGCTGGTATGCATAAGGATCATGTGCCTGAGCTCCGTAAGTTGGGTTCACGTAAGGCCCAGCACCATAGTCGTTGGCCTGGTGTCTCGGAGGAGAGCCAGGGCCCTCCCAATGCATCCCCGTGTACTGTGGGGCAGGCGTAGCGGGCTCCCAAGGCACCATAGCGCCTCCCGGAACGCTTTGGCGGAGACGAGGCGGGCTGAGAGGCTCAGGAGTCGAGGAGGCGGAGTGGGAGAGAGGCGTGACAGTACCGGAGTTTTCGCGGCTGGCAGCAGCAGGAGGGGAAGACGAGCCGTGGTAGGGGACCATAGCTCCAGCGTAGTCGTGCTCAGGGCTGGCGGCGGCGTGTTGAGTGGAAGACTCAACTTCGCGAGCAACAGAGCTCGAGCCTTTCTCGACGCTGCTCTTGCTACCTTTGATGATCTTGCCGGCTGCCTTCCATGCGCTACCGAGACCCTGAGGCTGAGGCTGAGGGACGGGTGCGGCGAGGGCGAGGAGGCCGCTGGAAAGAGCCAGGCCTACAGCAACAGTGAGGTTGAGCTTCATGCCGTGAGTACAGACTAGGGATGGAGAAGGGAGGATGTTGAGATGAGGAGGGGGATTTGAGTTGCAGACCTGAGATCTTTATAGCTTCAGCCATCTGCTCGGGTCTCAATGATGGAGCTATTCGGCTTGCACTTTTTTGTGATCTTGCAAAGTTGGAGCCTAGCATGTCAATCAACAATACGCTTGTCTTCCATACAAAAGCCAAAAGCAATCTCGGCTGCGTTCGTGAAGTGGTGACCTGCGAAGGTGGGCTGGTCTGAATCACCTCGAATGTGGGCTGAGGAGCGTGAGACGGATTGAAATGGACATGTTCATCAGACCTTTGAAGGTCTCGGGGCAGGCTGAAGTGATGGAACAAACTAGAGCGATGTCTCAGCGAGACGATACAGTCATGGAGTATCTTGATGGATGTGGGAGTGCTGCAGCAACATGTGTGAAGACGGAGAGAAAGGACGAGCCCACCTCTTCTCTGACTAGATTGGCATCGTCCGAAAGCAGTCTGGCTCGCGTCCAACAATAGAAAACTTCCAGTAACATGGCCCACATCTTCGAGCTGTCATATACAGCTTCTATAGATTCCAGAGATCACATGAAGACTCTTCTGGCAATATCCACTTCTTACGAAGCAGAATGAGGCGCTCTAACCAAATGGGATGGGGTGGCAGTAAGCGCAACAAATTTGACACGTCAACATGTTTACGTCCGAAACAGTGGGAGCAGCAGATCAGCCCTTGTTTACACGGAGCTGAAGTTAAAGTGCGGCCGTTCTCGTGCCTTACTCAACGCTGCAACAGGATTGATATTGATGATGGGCCGACACCGGCAGTCACGATTTGAACACTTTGAACCAGTCGAAAGAACACAATTTCTCCGGTCCCCATGAGGAGAAGGAGGCAAGGGGGGAAAGATGGCAAAAAAAAAAAAAAGTTATCTCCCAACGTGGGGCTCGAACCCACGACATTCAGATGAACTCCGAGAATATACTCGGAAACCCTTGTGATTAAGAGTCTGACGCTCTACCGACTGAGCTAGCCGGGATAGAATTGCTTGTTCGGAAGGAAGAGAATTGCGTATATATAGCGCTACCAAAATTGTGAAGGCTGATACAGACCAATTGTCATCTCTCTTGCAGCTAAGGACGACCGGCAGGCAGCACACATCAAACAATAGAAGCTGAAGATGTCCTCTTCATTCGAATGGATGTTGGATGCTATTTACACGATGCAGAATTCCTTGTTTTCATTTGACCGAGCTGGGCAGATTACGGAATATCCAGCTCACCCTTGAGCTTCTTGATCAACTTCTTCTCATCTGTCGAGATACCATCCCAGAAGTGAGCCTTGAGCGCGTCGATGGAAGCACGGCTGATATGCGAAATAATCACGTCACTCTCCTCAAAGTGCCTTCCGAACATCTTGGCCGACTCGTGAACCGCATGCTCAATCTTGACGGCGACACCACCACCGACGTCCTTCTTGAGCACCACATCGCGCTCCTTATGGTTGATCTCCAACGAGGTGACTTTACCAAGGTGGACGATCTGCTTCTTTCGCGTAGTGGGGTCCGTCTTGACAACGGCAAGGGGAGTGCCGACACGGAGCGAGCCATCGATGATATCGCATCCGAGAATGATGGGGTCACGCTTAGCGAAACACGCGATAGTCTTGAGTCGGCATGGCCAAACAGCGGTTCCGGAAGCTTCCTTCTTCTTGCCTTCCATGATCTCGTTGTGGTACTTGGTGAAGTCGTTCTCAAGATGGTAGATGATCTTGGCGGTGAAGATCTTGATACCAAGCTCCTCGGCAAGTTTCTCGGCATCCTTGTCCACAGGCACATCGAATGCCAAGATGACGGCCAACTCCTTAGCTTTCTCAAGCATGGTCGAACAACGCACCACATCCTTCTTGAAGACGGGACCGATGTTGATACCGTTGACGGGAATCTTGCTGACACGCAAGAACTCGAGCAAGGCTTCGAGCGAACCAAGGGTGGAGGCTTGCACGCAGACACCGCGACCGGAAGTGTCGATCGAGTTCATAAGCGAGCTGAGATCGCTCATGACCTCATCCTTGAGGTCCTCCTCATCGTCGTCAGGGCCGATGACGAGCAATCGCGAACCAGCGATGGCCTTTTCGAGATCAGGAGCGGCAATCTTGACACCGAGCGCAGCTTTGACTGTCTTGTGGTGGACGTATGCACCCTTGACACGCATCTCCTTGAGAGGTTGTGGTGTCAGCAGTGCTCTGACTTGTGTGACAATCGGGCCATTGAGACCACAGACGACGATACGATCACCCTCGTGCATAACACCGTTGGAGAGAACGACATCGATGGTGGTACCGAGACCCTCGATGACCTTGACTTCGAGCACAGTGCATTCGAGCTCCGAAAGGTACATGAGCTTCTCGCTCATACGAGTCTGAGTGAGCTCGACAATGAGACGAAGCATGTCGGGGATACCCTCTCCGGTGTGAGCCGAGGTGGGGACAAGACTGACGTTTCGGCCCATGTTCTTGTTGTCATAGTAAGGAACAGCATTGAGACCCTGCTCGGCGAACTGGACGATGACCTGGTTGCATCGCTCCTCGAACTCGTTGCGGGTAGCGCGCTGCTGCTTGGCGAGCGAGTCACGGAAACCACCGTTGGGAGTGGGCTCCCAGCCGTAGAGACGGTCGATCTTGTTGAGAGCGACGATGAAGGGGGTCTTCTTGTCTCTCAGCAGGCGAATACTCTCGATGGTCTGCTGCTCGAGACCGTGCATGATGTCGACAACGAGAATGGCGATGTTGCACAACGATGAACCACGGGTACGCAAGTTGGTGAAAGACTCGTGTCCTGGGGTGTCGATGACGAGGAGACCAGGCACCTTGTATTCGAAAGGCGAATCCTTGTCGAGGACGGCAGTCTTGGCCTGCAAAACTTCGGTAGGGAAGTAAGTGGCACCAATCTGTTGCGTGATACCACCGGCTTCACCTTCCTGGACGTTGGTCTGACGAATCTTGTCGAGAAGCTTGGTCTTGCCCGTGTCGACGTGTCCGAGAATACAGCAAATGGGGGAGCGGAGGTCGTCACGGCTTCGTGCAGCCATGGCCTGTTCTGTGCGTTCCTTCCTGCGCTCAGCGGCAGCAGCCTTCTTCTCAGCAGCCTGACGCTGAGCGGCGGTCATGCCATCGTCGGACTCATCGTCCGAGTCATCATCATCGCTGTCATCATCATCGTCCGAGTCTTCTTCGTCGTCGTCTTCATCATCATCGTCTTGCTCCTCCTCGGTCTGCTCGGTCTTGGCAGGCTTTTTGGAGGATTCCTTGCCATTGGCCTTGGCGGGGATGGCAGCAGCTTCGGCCTTAGCCTTGGCGTCAGCAGGCTTCTCATCCTCAGACTCGGCGTCCCAATCATCCTTGACGTCCTCGTCCTCGGACTGGGCATCCCAGCTGTCCTTGACATCTTCGTCCTCTTCAGCAGGCTCTTCGGCCTTGGTGGCCTCAGCTTCCTTCTGGGCGGGCTCAGCTTCTTTCTCGGCGGCGGGGGCTTCGGTCACCTTGCCATCATCTTCTTTCGAGTCGGCAGCAACAGGCTCGGGGATAGTGAGACCACCCTCACGCTTCTGAGGACCCTTCTTCTTGCGGTTGTCGACCACAGATCGCTTCTTGGCAGCAGCGGGCTTGGCGCCGGCCTCGCGGTTCTCGAGACCTTCGACCTTGATCTGACCAGAGGCAATCATGGCCTGCATCCTAGCCTCAGCGGCAGCCTTTTCGGCCTTCTGCTTGGGTGTGAGGAACTTGCCCTCCTTCTTGAGTTGCTCCTTCTTGGCCTTCTCCTTCTCCTTCTTAGCTTTCTTTGCGGCCTCTTTGCGCTCCTCTTCTTCCTGTTCGAGACGCTCACGCTCCTCCTCAGCACGAATGGCCTCAAGTCTTGCCTGCTCTGCTTCTTCCTCCATCTTCTTTTGAGCAGCGATACGAGCCTGGAGAGCAGCGAGCTTGGGGTTGACCTTCTTTGGCGGGGCAGCTGCGGCAGGGGTGGGTTGGGCGGCAGCGTCCTTAACCTCCTTCTTGTTGCCAGCGGCAGCAGGAGAATCAGCGTCGTCGTTGTCCGCTGCGTCCTGCTTTTGTGGTTGTGATGCCTTCTTGGCGGCAGCCTGAGCCTTCTTTTTGGCCTTCTCCTTTTCCTTCTTAAGCTTCTCCTTCTCCTTCTTTGTAAGAATGCGTGGCGCGCCATCGTCCTCGGCATCGTCAGCACCGGCGTCGTCTGCGTCGGGCTTGTCGTCCTTCTTGGCACCGCCCTTCTTCTTTGGCTTGTCTTCGGGGAACTCGTCGTCTAGCATATCATCGATGGTGCCCTGGACGGGAGCCTTGCTAGCGAGGTCCTCTTCAGCAGCAGCGTCGGGAGCAGGAGCAGCTGCGTTGCCGCTGACGTCCTCTCCGAACTCGTCAAAGTCAAAGTCATCGTTCTTCTTTTTCTTCTTCTTGTCCTTCTTGCCTTTCTTATTAGCATTCTTGATGGCACCCATGAGACCGTAATTGTCATCATCGTCATCGTCAGCAGCAGGTGCTGGCGCTGATGCTGGCGTGGCCTTGTTGCCATTGGTGGACTTTTTGTTGTCCTTCTTCGCCGGGGCAGTCTGAGCCTCCTCCTCGTCTTCGTCATCGTCTCCACCGTCGTCGATGTTCATAGCGGCGAAAAGGTTCTTTGCCTTCTTGACAGGAACCTCGTCGTCTGATTCGTTGGCGGCGGCGGCGGCGTTATTGTTGTTGTCGATGGACTCGCCGGCTTCGTCCCAGAAGTCATCGGCACCGCCCTTCTTGGCGCCCTTCTTCTTTCCCATGGTGAAGTGAAGCCGCTATAAGTGCGGTTTTGCTGTGCTGTGGGATGTGGTGTGACTGGAGCTTGTATGCGTCTACGTCTGCAAAGGCTGGTACAAAGACGCTCGTATGGATGTTCCGCGTAGAGAGGTGTGTGTGGCGGAGAGACTGCGACCTTGGGTGGATTGATGGTGGTGGTGGTTCGAGCTGCACGATACCTCAATGTGCAAGATGCAGCTCCTCAGACTCTGTGCGGCAAAGCCAAAGAAAAATATTCGAATCAACCAGACTCAGCCAAGGTTGCTGCGATTCTTCATCATCGAGATGTGCTGTGCGGCTTGATGAGATCGGGCGCGCAAAAGTAAGAAGAAAGGGCCTCGAAAATAAAATTGCCCGAATGTGTACAATTTATTGATTGCCCTTACCAGTCTGCTGCTCCACTTTTCGCCTTTCTTTTGCGAATTTTCTCCACACTTTTTTTGCTGCCATTTTTTGGTCGGAAAATTGGGCCCTGCATCTAGATTTTGCCTCTTTGCCGGTTCTTCTCGACCATCAACCGACCACAAACGATCTCGACCACACAGCAAATCCTGTCGGTACAGAACACAAGATGTCGAGCAACGCATCTTCGTCGAGCGATATGCTCCCGGCCAAGCCGACTAGCCACACTAAAGTGTGAGTTCCAGCATGCACATGTCCAAAAGCTGATCGGATGACAATTGTAGCCAAGGTTGACCGTTTATTCGTTTCTTCTCGTCTTCACATCATTCGTTACAGAACTCTGGCGGGAAAGGTCAAGACTACGCCATGGGAGAAGAAGCTTGAGCAGCGAAGGAAGCAAGAGTCAATCAAACAGAGGGAGCGCGAGATGAAGGCCGAGAAGGAGGCCGAGGCCGAGAGGTAAGTGCTCACACTCGTCAACGATGGAAAGGCATTAGCAACTCTTCTGACACAACATCCTGATTCCTGCTGTACCACCAATGCACTGCTCTGCCTACTCGCTGCATTTATCGACATCTATAGGAAGAAGAATGTGACCCGCGAAAGGAAGCAGATGGCCGAGGAGAAGGCGCGACTCGAGATCATGGCTCAGAAGGTATGTTTGAGACAAAGCGCTAGCAGCTGCGCTCCGAATGCTCATGACAAGATCCGCATAACTAACTTGCTTCTCGTTCCGATTCTGTCTCATGCTATTCTCTACCCGACCAGATGAGCGCCAAGAAGCTCGCCCGCAAGAAGCGCCGTCTCGGTATCACTAAGAAGGTCTCACACGCTTAACTAGATAGGCTCGCCTCAGCATATCTTATCCTCTTTTCTGCATTCTCTGTACTTGTACCTACCATACATCGATTCCTACAATGCGCATCATGCTTGTTCGTCTGATGTTGCTTCAGCATTGAGTTCAGGGTCCTGCTCAAGTCGCAGGTTGTGATGACATACTCTCGCGCGAGACAGCACGAGCAGGCTTCAGGAAGAGTGGAGAGAGCGCTGCAGTTGGCGAGATGTAACAGTCGAAAAGTGTTGGCCAAGAAGAACAAGAAAAAGACACTTTTTGAGCTGCGTGAAGCGTGCATAAGCTGTGATTTTAGAGAAAGCAGCCAAAAGGCAATCTGTGACTGCGCAATCACAGAATTGAAGCGTGATTTCTGATTTCTGTGCGCAGCCCAACACGCGTTAACCGCACGCCGCTCAACCGCCGCCCTGCCCGCCCGCACAGGCGAGAGAGTGGTTGTGACTGCGTGTGTGCTTTGAGACAAGGAAGGGCCCATGCTCTCTTTCTCTGTCTCTGGCAGTTGGCGCAGAACTCTGTCTCATTTGACACTTTTGACATGATTCCAAACTTGACTCCTTTCATCCACCTTTCCACTCTCGCACCCGCTTGCGATCCAAGCCAAGCAAATCCTCATTAACACCACCACCATCACCATCAGCGAATTGCCAGCTTCAGCACAATACGCAAAACACATCATTGTAAGTTTGAATCACCGCGCTTCTGCACTTCGATCTCTTCTCTTCTCTTACTGACCCACTCACTCTCCCGATAATTCCTCCACAGCTTCCCTGTCCGCAACCTAGATCATCGGTCTGCATACCCTTAATACCATCATCTTGACCGTAAACGCACATCATCATCACCACCTCCGACATGGCCACTTCACCCAACAACTCGCGCTCGCATCCCGCACCTCACCACCATCACAACAACCACAACAACCAAAACAAGCCTTCCGCAACCATGCCGGGCGCCTCCAACCTTCGACCCCCTTCTGCTGGCGCTCCACCCCGTACTCCTAGCGCCAATTCCTCCCACCGCAGCAGAGCCTCTATCCCTGGTGGTCCCAAGCCACTCATCACCAATTCCGAACCACCCTACATCATCGATGGTCCCTCCGGTCGCATTGCTTGCGTCGCCGACGTTCGCGGTAACCTTTCCCTCTTCAACCAGATTGCCGCTGAAACCGGAGCACACGCCATCATTCACACCGGTGACTTTGGATTCTACGACAATGCTAGTCTGGAACGCATCTCCGATAGGACCCTGCGTCATCTCGTTCAATACTCGACTCTGATCGAGCCCAATCTCCGGGCCAAATTGTTGGCTGCTGACCCACCCAGAGGTCCTGCGCTTACTGAGAAGGGAGGCAGCTCGGCTGCTGGCATGAGGCAGCAGATCGCTCAGCAGTCTGGGCTACTCCTCAGCGAGTTCAGCGATCTGCTGATGGGCAAGATCAAGTTGCAGGTCCCCGTGTTCACTGTCTGGGGTGCTTGCGAGGATGTGGCCATCCTAGAGAGGTTCAGAACGGGAGAGTACCAGGTCAACAACCTCTTTGTGCTGGACGAAGCCACTACCAAGGCGATTGAGGTCGGCGGCATCCGACTCCGTCTCTTCGGGTTGGGTGGTGCGGTTGTGCTGCACAAGCTGTTCGACAACGGAGAAGGCGCAGCAACCATCGCTGGTGGCCAGGGTACCATGTGGACTACCGCTTTGCAGATTGGAGAACTCGTCGACACGGCTCAAAAGACATTCGACCCTACCGAGACTCGATTGCTCATCACTCACGCCTCGCCTGGTCGCGAAGGTTTACTCGCCCAACTCGCCCTCGCCCTCAAAGCCGATCTCACTGTCAGTGCAGGCTTGCACTTCCGCTACGGCGTTTCCTACAATGAGTTCTCTGTCCAGCACGATGCCGAGAACTACCGCAACAAGCTTCTTCACGCCAAACAAGCTTTCAGCGAGATCTGGGATACCGTCAAGACCCAAGTCGATGCAGTCATCGATGAGAATCAGCGCATGCTCCTCAACAACGCTCTTGCCGTGGCCAACCGCGTTGCGCCTACCGCCACAGCGACCGGAGCTGCGAGTGAAGAGCCAGCGTGGAAGAATACTTGGAACTGGAACCTTCCCGATGCCGCGTATGGTAGCTTGGTTTTGGGCGTGAAGGATGGAAGGGTGGGAGCCGAGATGAAGAGTCAGGGATTCAACTTTGCTTACAGGAGGAGTGGGTTGCCCATGAGTGCTGTCACCCCTACGGCGAGTGTGCCTGGTGCTGCCGCTCCTGTTGCAGCCAAGGCGGCTCCTGCGCCAGTGGCTGCGCAGAAAGCTGCTCCTGTCCCCGCCGCCCCCGTCGCGACTGCTGCGCCCGTGGCAAAGCCTACTCCCTCCAAGCCAGCTGAAGTGGCTAATGCATCCAACGGCGCCGCGACCGCAGCTGTCAAGACTTCGACCGCTACCACTCTTGCCTCTGCCACCACCAAGCCGGTCAAGGAGAAGAAAGAACGTCGCGAAAAGGGACACGAATCTTCCGCCTCTCGCACGGACTACGACACTGGATTCACGTCCGGTACTGATGGTCGTCGCTCCCCCTCTGGTCCTCGCAAGGCTCGCAACCCCTTTACGCTCTACGTTTCGCAGTTGAAAGAGGCTCTGCCGGTGAGCGAGGACGAGTTGCGCGCATTCTTCGGTCCCGCCGCAGCTGGTATTGCTGGAGTCAAACTGGTGTTTGACAAGCCTCACAGGAGGGGGATCTCGTCTGGGAAAGAAGGAGAGGCGGAGGGGGCAAGGGAGCAGAGGAGGCAGAGACCTTTTGCGTATGTCGAGTTTAAGGATGAGGAAAGTATGAAGGAGGGTTTGAAGAGGGAGGGGGAGGAATTGAGGGATGGGGTCAAGCCTGGGTTGGAGCAGGCGGACAGTAATAAGAATGCAAGCACACCCGTAGAGGCAGAGGTGCAGGGGAAAAAGGTGGGGAAGAAGGAGAAGGGAGGAGAGACGGATAAAGAGGATGGAGGAAAGAGTGCGGACGAAAAGTCTAAGCCGGCTCGAGGCAAGAAGGAGAGGCCGGCGAAGAAGGAGAAGCTGGACAAGGTCGAGGGAAAGGAGAAGGTGGAGGGGGAGGCGACGGATTCGACGCCATCGGTCGCGCATAATAAGAACAAGAAACAGAGAGGTGGGAAAGAGAAGAGTGAGAGGAAGGATAAGAAAGATGCATCCAAGTCTGGGGCTACGGGGGTGGGTGCGGGGGAGAAGAAGGATACGCCGACGTCTAGTTTGGCTGGCACTGCTGCTCCTGCGGCTGCGGCTGCGGTGAATGAGGCCAAGGGAGAGAGCGCTTGATCCGCACCGCACCGCACTGCATCGTCATTGCATGTATAGCCGTCTCTAGCTGGCACAAATGTCAACAAAAAAGGGGTCAAAAGTTCGCTGGCGTCTGTCGTGAGGTGTGTGCCGTAGCAGAGTTGGGAGCGAGTCGTAGTGGGACTTGGGATAGCCTGGGTCAATGTTGTCAGGGAGAGAGCTCGCCTGCTCGGCCTTTCAGGGATGCGTGCTGTCCACATCCATTTCTCATCGTATCTAGCCGCGCTGACGTTTCACTTTGTCCCCATCCCCCCTTCACCCCCGCCAGAGCTATAAGTACAAGTCCCAACCCAACCCAACCCAGCTGCTTTGTGACGTTCTCAAACATTAGTCTTGCATCAAGCTTCTTTACTCCTGCCACGTCCAGTTCCTTGCTGAGGGTACAAGTTGATATTGATCGAATCAGAATACAAAAGAACAAACAAACAAACAAACAAACAAACAGTAGGGTAAACGTGCGGAATCAGGATCCGTCACAAAACGTGTGAAGCTTAAAAAAACCCTTATCAAACCCCTCCCAAGATACTCAGCGGGAAGACATATGATGATCATAATCAGCTGGACGATGACCGTTCATATGCGGCTTGACATCTCCTCTACCCAGCTGTGCTCTCAACCTCTCGACTTCGGCTGCTAGGTCTTCTTTCTCCTGCTGGATCTGCGCAATGTGCTCAACCGCCTTACTGAGAATCTCCCATTTCGAAGTCTTGGGTCCCTTATCCACGGGAAGTTGATCGCGCAAGTCATCAAAGAGCTCCTTCATCTCCTTCCTACGCTTACGCTCTGCAAGTTTGTGACTGACCCGAAGTTCCGGCGATCGACTATAGGGCTTAGCATCCTTATCAACCAGCAGATGCTTGTTGCCACCAAGACTGCTGGCAGAGCCGCGGCGAGAGTCAGACATCATTCCACCTCCCTCCACCAGAGCTCCACCTCCCTCGCCATCAGGTGCGCTAAGATGAGGTATGCGTGGATGAGCTTGCTTGTCGTCCATGCGATATTCAGGGATGGGCGGAGGTGGGTAGCTGCCAAACTGGTAGTTGGACTGGAGTTGTCCACGATGCAGGCCATCAGATGAGTCGTGCGAATTGAGTGGAGGCAGGTTGGAGCTCGAGCCTGAGCTAGATGGGTGATGGTCATCAGCGCTGTGCGACTGAACAAGCGGTGTCGGACTGTTGTTCTGGCTCATGAAGCGAGACGAATGCAAGCCCGAATGACCAGGACTAGCGAATGGGCTACCATGACCAGACGGTACAGTAGGCTCAATCTGAATGCTGCGACGTCTTGGTGCGTCAAACAGGCTTGGACTGGCTAGCGAAGAGCCGGAGCTACCATTGTGACTGTGACCGTACGACGAGCCGGCGTTAGCGCTGGCTGAAGCAGCAAGAGATGCGTGCAGGATAGGGTCGGTCGAACCTCGACGACCAGCGTTATAGTGGTACCCGTGGCGCTCTGCATTTGGCTCGAGCGGTGGGAGAGGATTGAGATGCGGGGGAAGGTGAGGGTGTTGACGCGAACTAGAGTAATGGTTGGCCGCCATCATCGTACACTATTCCTGACTTGTTCAAGAAAGTTGGAGCGGACTGTATCGAAATAGAGGAGCTTGAATAGACGAATGACAGGTCTCAAGAGAGTAGACTTGGACGGATAAACTACCGCTTTGTAGTCGAGGTTATCGGCAAGTCCGAATGAGGCTGAGCCGGTGCCAAGACTCAGGATACGAAGTCGAGCAGCTGCAGGGACTCGAAACTGAGCCTTTGGCAGACAATCCCTTGTCTTGTTATCGGTTATTTAACCAGACAGAAAGCCGTGAATCGGGCTCTTTGATCTCCGAAAGTTGCAGTAGTGAGCTGTTCGGATGTTCCGATCGATGGGAAAGGGGCAGAATCGATGAAAGCCAAGAGGATGGAGTCGATTCGGAGGGCGTGCGATGCGATGCGGCGCGGTGCGGCGCAGTGATGTGCAGGAAACCGGTCAAATAGAAAGAGTCGGTGCTGCGACCTGAGGCTCGAGTCGTTGCACTGCAAGAGTTGACCGGCCTGTGAAAAGATGCGCTTCGGTCGGTTGAAGTGGGAAAGCGCGAAGTGATGTTACGCTTCGATCTCGAATATGGCTGGAATGTTGGTATGAAATGCGATCGAGTACAGAGGACAATAAGCTTGGGAACTAGCGCCACAGGGACACCAAAATGAAATCGATGGAACGGGCTTGGACCAACGCTCAAGGTATCAGTGGAACCGATATATGAATGAAACTCCGAATCGAATCGCAGGTCAAGGTGGCGTCACGAGAGGCGCTGCAGATGCGAACGAAAGACCGAAATGGAAAGAGCGCTCGAAAGAACCGAGGTGACCGACTACGCCTGGTGCGATGTCAGTGGTGGCGCTATCAGAAACAAACAGCAGCTGAGCGATACTGTGTGTGGGCGTGTGTGCGTGTGTGTCGGTCGCGTACGACGATCAAAAGGCACAAGTGGAGGCACTGAAGGATAGACCGGACAGGCGGACAGCAATCAATGCCTTGGGAGAGCGAGAATTGTTATATGGATGTGGTCGTGTCGGATGGAGTGAGATGGATAGCGAGGCGGATCAAAGTCTCGAAGAAAGAGAGACGAAGCAGAATGAGGAGAATCGAGGTTCACCAGAAGCGGTGATGTAAGTATATTTAGAGACACGAGACACAGAGAGAGAGAGAGAGAGGGAGCAGTATCCTGTCAGATGAAGCGGCAGCGTGGCTGAGCTCGTGGGAGAATGCAGCTGCAGCTCGAGCTTCGAGCGGGCGGCGGCACGAGGTTCAAGCTAGAGGAGGCAGGCGAGCGAGACGAGCCAGAGACACAGCGAAGGGAGAGCGAGAGAGAAGCAGAGTCCGAAAGTGATGAACAGCGAAAGCGGTGCTGTGCAGTGCAGTGCAGTCCAGGACAGGACAGAAAGTCCAGTCAGTGAGTGCAGGGGGCAAAAGAAAGGCCGTTATTCTGTGATTTGCGGGCCGACGCAAAATGCACTAAGCTGACAGGTGTGCGTTAGAAGAGAATATGCGAGCTTGGCGGCCAAGGTGCTCTTCGCTTCCTTGATTCTGATCCACGGACTCGCTGCGTCGACGCAATCCGAGACATATCGGCAGTTGAAGCAGCAGAGTAGAGTGCGGTCTGAATTGTTGCAGCGGCGCCGCGGCGCTTGATGCGTAGACTCATCTTTTGGGCTCGTGAGCTCTGTTACCGTTTCGCAGCACAATTTCATCCGTAAAATTTAATCTGATTTGAGCTTTCCTGCGTTTTTTATTTTTATTTTTATTTTATTTTATTTTATTTTTATTTTTTTTCGATTTGAGATCCGCTACACGAGTGAGTCTGGTCTACCGTTCGAACCGCATAGACAAGCTGGCTCGACTGAAGCTTGTCCATGCAGAAGCATGACTTTTTTGAGCATATCAGCCAGCGTATCGGCTTCTGGTCTGACGTGATGAAAGTAGCGGATGATTGTCAAGAACAGTAGCATATCAGGACGAGAGAAAGATATCCGGTTGAAAATGCTTTTGTCGACCCGACGCCGAGCGTGGCCTACGTGGAAGACGACAATGAACGGTCAATTCTTTCGTCACTTTGGGCTTGGGCCTCTCGCAGTCTTGGCGACTAGCGTGTCAAGGAGGTGGGGGGCCGAAACCTTCTGTGCCGAATCATCAAACCGGGCCGAGAAGGTCAAATTGCAAGTTTGGAATTGAATCGAAGAATCGGATGTGAACGCAGGCGGAGGCAAGACGGCAAAAGGAACGAGAGGGAGAGAGAGAGACACACACGCACGGAGAAAGACAGAGAAACATATCCGGTCTGCGAGAGGCAGGAGAAAGAGCGTGAAGGCAACTAGCAAAGGGCATCCGTCGATCCTGATTCCCACTAGCGGTCGCTTATCTCTTGCTTGCCACCTGTTCAGCAGCAGCCAGGAAAGAGCATGGACCCAAGAACGTCGAAGAATAGGATCAAAGCAGCAAGACAAGTGCAAGAGGAGGGCCAGTCAGTCCGCTGTGTCACGCATGACAGACAGGTGTTGGTCGATTTCACTGTGACTCTGGAATGCTATTTTCTTCCTCGAGCCAAAATTGTGACGACGTGATGACCAGCCAAGAATGCGAGCGAGCAATGAAGCGAGATATAGGCGCTTGAGCGAGCGAACCAACCGTAGAGTCAGTTGCAGGAACGCATTACTGTACTTCTGCGTTTCGTCCGATTCAAATAAATCATACACAAGCATTCGTTACGGCATTGCTAGACGAGACATTCTCTCTGCCCATGTCAATGCCTGGCCAGACCTTGCCTAGACACGCCAAGCATGGCGGGAGGAGAGCCAAGACGTCTGCATTGTAGTCGACCGATCGGAAGCAGTTTAACTTGGTTGAAGAGAAGGTACTGTAGCTCATTCACGCTCTCTTTCCACTTGGTTTGTTTACCCGAAGCCGATGCTAAGCATCTGAGTAAAGAGAGGAGATTGAATCGGCAACCAAGCGAAAGTCAGAAATTGAAAAGGGAACCAAGGCCGACGGAACGCTGCGTGGGGTGGTGAATGGCAAAGACGATCGACTGCCGACGAATGACAGATGACAGAAACGTAACGACCACACAAACGACTAACACTTACTTACAGTACTTGTACGCAACGAAAGTCAGTCAAGCCACTGGATTGAACCACAGCAAGGAGACTGTGAAGATGCGCGAAATGCAAGACGACAGAGGGCGTGGCCGAGTGCGTGCATTCATGTCAAACAGATTCGCAGGGCGTGGAAGCAGAGACGCGCTAGCATGGCATGGCGTGAAGTCTGTGTGGAAAAGCGTGGCCGAAACACGCGGAGCTTGAAATGTCTTCGATGGGAGTCACGTTCCACGGCTGCTCTTGCTTCCGAACAGGATCTGTGCATTATGAGCAGCAGTCGGTGACAGTGTCTAGCAAATAGCAAACTTGCATTGAGAGTCGAATGAGCATTCGCCTCATGGTTCAGCAAGGCGGGCATTTGATCCACGCTGGTCAAGCTGCTTTTCAAATCAGACAATGGCGTAGAAGAGGGATCTGCTGCACGAGATGCACTGCCGCCCCCGCCTCGTCGTGTTAACTTAAAGTAGCTCCCTGCGCCGAGCTTGAGCTTGAGGTGTACGTACATTGCATTCATGTCTCTTCAATATCGACCCTCTCATTGTTCTTGACGGCAATTGCTTCGTCGGCAAAGCGAGCAGCGTTAAGATGTTTGTTTACGGCTCGATATCAAATCAGCCGCATTTGCGAGGTGCTGCTCGTCTCGACCAGTCTCTCCAAGAACCAGGAGCTGCTTTGTGAAAGCATTGCCATGGACGTAATCGGCTCTCTTCTCCGGAAAGACTACGCCGTGAGAACACGCGGCAAGGAGCAGACAAGGGTTGGCTGGAATGCGCCTTCTCGAACCGATCAATTAAAATTGACTACCATACTGGGAGAATGCGCCATGACACGCGGTCACCGCACAGTAGCACGAGGTCCATTCTGCAAGTTAGAAAATGCGGCCAAGTGGCCGTGAGGCAATTTGTGTAGGCTTTCTGAAGCTGCTGCCATCTTCCACGTTTTGCCTCTCTCTTTCTTTTTCTCTGGCTTGAAGACTGGCATTTTGGGAGCCTCGTGTCTGAATGCTTGACTGCGTCACCACAACATGGCATCCACGCTCGACCCTGGCAAAACCAAATTTATGCCTTGAATTCATTTCTTTTTGACAGCTTCCGGCTGCCGTTTCAGCAACATGCCTCTCTTGGCGACCCATCGCATCACTTTTTCTTTGCAACTTGCACCCCTTGTTCAAACTTCATGACAACGCATTTCCGTGTTCGAAGTTGTGGAAGGAAGGGCTATGAAGTAGAGTCGAGGCAAGAATCAGGGCTGTTTGGCCGTAGGGAAGAGCTCAGCGAAGTCATACAGACGGCTTCCTACTCGTTAGCGCCGTCTCGCTTCCTGGCGGCGGTCTGGATAAAAATACTGTATTACTGATTTTTCGCACTATGTGCCGTCCTGCCGCGGCGCCTTCAAATTTGTGAACGTGCTGCACACCTGTGACTAGCGCCGCTTCGGGTGGTCACTCTCGCTTGGTAAAAAAATGCAGACACAGTATAACATACTGCACAACAGCTGCTTGGCTTTACTCGGACCTAACGCGAAAGCACCGTGGCAAGAGCAGAGGGCGTGGTCGTGCATGAGCTCTCGTTCAGTGTCTTTTTGATCAACTGTGTTAGACTGATGCCAAGTTCTTGGCTCAAACATGCGGACCCAGAAGGTGCAGCTGACATTTGAATCAACAGCTCGAAGCCCGACCTTTCTCACCACCTCCTCTTCTCTGACACTTCCCATCGCGACATCGTCCAAGAACTTGTCCATCCGAGCGCTGCCGTATCATGGAAAGTGCACTCGCTAATCGATGAATCACGTTGGCGAGACCTTGGCTGCCGACCACAGACGGCTCTTCGGCCGTAGGGAAAGTACGACCCACTATATTCGGATCCTAGCTCGGCACAAAGGTGGACATGAGGCGTCCTTTGTGATATCCAACTCCGGATATGCATCTTCTGACACGGTTGCTTCTTGGTAACGGATCGTCGGAATGTGGCGGTGAAAGGCATGGTTGGGCGGTCTGATCCCCTCGCCACCTCGACCTCAAAGATCCGCGGAAGTTGGGAGATGCTATTCCTGTCTTGTGTGGTTCAATTCGCGTTGCCATCTCGCTTTTAGCGAGGACGGGACTGACTTTCCGGTCCTCGCTTAATGTTCCTCGAAATGTCTGCTCTATAACCCACAACGTTTTCCTACGGAACAAAAAAACAAAATAACGATTGACGGAATGGCATGTGATGGTTCATGCCAAGACGAACAGCCGGGCCAGCTGAACAATGCTTTCCAGGGGTGGTACTAATCTCCGGCAAGAAGCGATCAAACGAAGGCGTGTCGACTTAGACGAGATCCGGCTGCGGCCACACACCGGAAATCCCAGTTCCTGCAGACAGACAATTCCGTGCTGATTGTCCGAGACCCGGGATATCGCTCTCTTCTTCGTAGTGACCACCCTCCGCTCACGCCACCGATGTCGGTGTTTGGTGCCGCGTTCCGCGATTGCTTGTTGACATCTTGCGAGCAATGAGCTAAGCAGTTGTGTGCGATGGTCATCAATCGTGGCCAGAAGTAGCCCACATTTCACTCATGCGTTGTTACCATCGCCACCAGGCTTGAGCCTAAGCCTCGAGTTCGGGCCGATCAGCCGGACTACTGCGCTCGCTGGGACCGGTCAATTTCTCAGATTTTCGGGACCCGGCTCTGGCCTTGCTACTGTTCCACGGTGTGCAGTCGCCGGCTTTTTCATCTGCAACTCGACTCGGCTCTTGCGACTCGCTCGTTGTACTGTACAGTACCTCAGCATAATTGGAGAGACGAGGTCAGCGTCACACTCAGCACATGACAGACACTCGGCGAGCGATCTCTCTTGGCGCTCGGTACGGCGATTATCGAACCCGCTAATCGCCTCGATAAACCTTGTCACAAGCAAAGCGTGAGAATCAAGCTATGGTTATGTCGACGCAAACTTTCTACGAAACGAGATGGGCTAGTGGATGTGGCAAACAGCTGCCAGGAACACGAGCAAGCAAGATCTCCTGCATACGATCTGGTCCAGACGTCCTCGCTGTCATACGTTGGAGCGAAATATCCGTCTGTGTACTGTATCTCGCGAACTGCCTCGAGGATGCTCGAGGCCCACTTCGGCCCGGATTCACTCATATGACCATGCGAACATCACTGTATCGATGTACAGCAGCTTGCGATCCCCAGCCGTCGGACGTTATGGTTCCGCACACGCGCACAATGGGCAACGCGCACCTTAACTCCGACCTTGTCTACGTCGTCGTGCGACCAAATACAGTGCACACTTACTCTTCGCCTCCTAAAGACGCCGTTGTCCATCTTCTCGTTTGTCTCAAATTCTCAAGACCAAGTCAGTACGCATCGTGCCTCGTTAGACCCCGCAGATCCGCTTGCCCATAAACACATTTGAAGAAGCGTAACCACGAAAGCGTGGGAAGCTCATGCACCTTGCCAGCTTTAGCCGATACAAATATTGACCTCTTTGCCCTTTGCGAAACCGTGTCTAGATTCTGGCCCCCCCTTTTTTTTCCCTCTTCTCTATATGCTGTAACGTTATGTTGCAGAGCTGCTGTAGTGTGGGTAACCGCATTGCATCTGACTCGGTTGGAGCAAGAGTGCTTCAGGAACATGCAATATGTACGAAATCGACACCGGCCAATTTCCAATTTTTTTTTTTTTTTTTTTTTTTCAATCAATCTGTACTGTTACGCAGAGGCATCGCCGCGGTGTTTCCGGTGCCAAGAAATGCAAGTCCGCCGAAGAATCGGCACGCTCCCCATTACCATACTACAGTACTGTACAGTACCATTAAAAAAAAAAAATGGGCGTTTATGTTGCGAAGAAAGTCGCCGCGAGGGTGATGGAGCGCTATACGGCAGGCGTCCGCATACCAGGAGAGGGTGGCGGATCCCCGCGGATGTTGGTCCATAGGCGAAGGTAGGCTCGGCTCATATCAGATCGGATCAAATCCGCCCGATACGATCGGGCTGGAATTCCCAAGTGTGAAATTCTACAGTCTGGTCGATCGGTAACAAGCAAAGCCCTTAGCCCGACAGAGCAGGCTCTGAGTGCCTTGTCACAGCAAAGTCGTCGATACATGTCGTCGATCTAAACCCGAATCCCCATCGCATCCCAACTCTCTAGTCGCACCCACCTGCTCATCGCATCTTGACCCCTCCACACACATGCACAAACTTGATCGAGTCTAAGAGTCAAACTAAACGGGAATCCTATTTCATGAACCTATCAACGTGGTTGGGGGAAGGGGGGGTCATTTTTTGCTTCACTTCCCCGACTGGGCCTCCTCCTTAACAAAGTACTTCCAAGGCTGAACCTCACTTGGAATCCTACCCTCCTCATAACCCCTCAAGCACCCATGAGGCATCCTAGCCTTCAACGCATCCACAAACAACTCTGCACTCCTAGCCTCGTTGAGCAACGGAATACCGAAATCCACCGCATTCCTCCTAGCCACATAGTCCTGATCCAACAAATCCCGTCCCCTAAACTTGGCCAGGTTGATCACAATGTTGATCTCGTGCTCGTCAAACACTTCGCGCAACTTACGCTTGTCCTTAACGGGGAAGCGGATACGCTTCGCCTTTACACCGGGAAGATTGTTCAAGAACTCCTCAACTTCAGGGTCCGAGCAGTAAAGCTTGAACCCTAGATCGAACAACTTCTTGGCAATCGAAGGGAACTGAGGCTTTGAAACATCTCCACCCATCAACACACCTGTATTCGCCTGAGGCACACGGAACGCCGTCTGCGACGCAATCGACGCCCAAGCCGCCTCGTACAGATCCTTACCAAACGAAGCAACCTCACCCGTCGACGCCATCTCTACGCCCAAGTACGGATCCGCACCCGCCAACCTAGTCCACGAGAACTGCGGAACCTTGATCGCCACATAATCCCTCTCCTTGGCCATCAAGTCCACCGGCTCCGGCACGTCCTTGCCCACAATCGCCGCCGTGGCAATATCGATAAAGTTGACACCCAGAACCTTGGAGACGAAGGGGAACGATCGAGAGGCACGAAGGTTGCATTCGATAACCTTGAGCGCCGCTTCGGTCTCGCCCTCAGCGGTGGGCTTGCGGATGACTTGCATGTTGAAAGGTCCGCTGATGTTGAATGCCTTGGCCACCTTCTGGGCAATGACTTTGAGGCGGGCGAGGTCGTTAGGGTCGAGGGAGAAGGGAGGGAGAACGAGAGTAGCGTCACCCGAGTGAACACCGGCGTTCTCGACGTGCTCCGAGATGGCATGAACAAGAAGTTCACCCTTGTGAGCGACAGCGTCGACGTCGATCTCCTGAGCATTGTCGATGAACTTGGAGATGACGACGGGGTAGTCAGTGTTGACTTCGGCAGCAGCTGTGAGGTGGTGCTCAAGAGTAGACTCGTCCCAGATGACGTTCATCGCAGCACCGGACAGCACGTACGAGGGGCGGACAAGAACGGGGTACTGAACACGAGCAGCAAACTCCTTGGCCTTTTCAACACTGGTAGCCTCCGTCCACTCGGGCTGGTCGACGCCAATGTTGTCCAGAATCGAGGAGAACTTGTGCCTGTCCTCCGCCGAGTCGATCATGAGCGGGTCAGTTCCCAAAACGTTAACACCGGTTTCCTTGAGACGCAGAGCAATGTTCTGAGGAAGCTGGCCACCGACACTGACAACGACACCCTTGGCACCCTCGAGTTCGTAGATGTCCATGACACGCTCGAATCCAAGTTCCTCGAAGTAGAGTCGGTCAGCCTCGTCGAAATCGGTCGAGACGGTCTCGGGGTTGTAGTTGATCATGATCGTCTTGTGACCCATGTCTCGCACCTTTCGGGCGCAAGTAACGGCACACCAATCGAACTCGACCGACGAACCAATGCGGTAAACACCGGAACCAAGAACCATAGTACCATCGTTGTCAAATTCGACATCGTGGGTGGTGGCGTTGTAGGTGGTGTAGAGGTAGTTGGTCTGAGCGGGGTACTCTGCAGCAACAGTGTCGATACGCTTGACGAAGGGGGTGAGACCAAACGCCTTACGGTGAGCACGAACCTCGTGCTCCTTAGAGTTGGTGAGCTTGGCAATCTGTCGGTCCGAGAATCCACGCTGCTTGGCGAGCTTCATCAACTCCTTGTCCACAGCCGAGAGCGAGCCGAGCTTCTCGAGCTGACGGTTGATGGTGACAATGTTGTCGAGCTTGTAGAGGAAGAACCTGTCGATCTTGGTGAGTTCGTGGAGCTTCTCGACATCGTAGTTCTTAACGAGCATAGCGTAAGCAATGGCGAAGAGACGAGTGTCGGTAGGCACCGAAAGAGCGTGGTCAAGATCCTCGGGTACAATGTAAGCATCGAAACCATCGTAGTTAGGGGCGACCTGTCGAATGGCCTTCTGAAGCGACTCCTCGAAGGTACGTCCAACAGACATGACTTCACCGACCGATTTCATGGAAGATCCAACCTCGCGGTTGACGTGCTGGAACTTGCTCAAATCCCACTTGGGGATCTTGGTGACAATGTAGTCGAGAGCGGGCTCGAAACAAGCGGTAGTGCTCTTGGTGACAGCGTTGGGCAACTCAGGGAGAGTGTATCCGAGAGCAAGCTTAGCAGCAGTGTAAGCGAGAGGGTAACCGGTAGCCTTGGAGGCAAGAGCCGAGGAACGCGAGAGACGGGGGTTAACCTCGATTACACGGTACTCACGGCTGTCGGGGCTGAGAGCGTACTGGATGTTGCACTCTCCGACAATGCCGAGATGGCGAATGACCTTGAGAGCAGCGGATCGGAGCATGTGGTAGTTGTCATCCGAAAGAGTCTGAGAAGGGGCAACGACGATCGAGTCACCAGTGTGGATACCCAGAGGGTCAAAGTTCTCCATGTTACAGCAGATGATAGCGTTGTCCTCCTGGTCTCGGAGAACCTCGTATTCGGACTCCTTCCAGCCCTTCAGCGACTTCTCGACGAGAATCTGGGGGGAGAGCGAGAGCGAACGAGCGGCAAGATCACGGAGCTCGTCCTCGTTATCAGCGAAACCGGAACCGAGACCACCAAGAGCGTAGGCAGCACGGACAATGACGGGGTAGCCAATCTCGGCAGCCGCCTTGAGCGCGTTGGGGACAGTAGAGACGGCCTCGGACTTGGCAACGGGGATGTTGATCTGGTCAAGGGCCTGAACGAACAAGTCACGGTCCTCGCACATGCGAAGAACGTCAACCTGAGAACCAAGAACCTTGACACCGAGACGGTCAAAGACACCCATCTCGTCGAGCTTGACACCGACGTTGAGGGCGGACTGACCACCGAAAGTGAGGAGGACACCATCGGGACGCTCCTTTTCGAGGACGTAAGCAACGTACTCGGGGGAGATGGGGAGGAAGTAGATTTGGCTTGCGAGTTGATGAGAAGTTTGAATGGTAGCGATATTTGGGTTGATCAAAATGGTCTCGATTCCAGATTCCTTGAGCGCCTTGATAGCTTGAGAACCAGAGTAATCGAACTCACCGGCCTGACCGATGGAAAGACCACCAGAGCCGACAAGAACGACCTTCTTGACGTCGGAGCGCTCGACCTTGGGGAGGTACTTGCTCCATTTTTGAAGACCAGTCGCGGCTGGCTGGATGTCCTCAACAGTGGCTTTGGCAACTGGCGAGGGAGTTGGTGCCTTGAGGAGAGCCGATGTGGAGAATCGCGATCGGAAGACCTGGCTACCGGAAGTAGCGAGAGTTGTTCGTTTCAACGCGGCAGTGGAAGCCTGGCTATGAAGATTGCGAGTTGCGATGGGCAACTGCGAGGTGGAAGCCACCTGAGATGCCGAGTTGGCACCTCGAGAGAAGGCACGGATGCTTCGATACATGATGAATCAGAAGCGCCCGAAGCCTTGGAAGACGAGGAAGAAGCTTGATGAGAAGAGGAGGAGGAGGAGGACGCCGAGTTGCTTGTTGGCTATCGTCGATGCGATGCGTTGCTTGGCACTTTGCTACGCTATCTGATCAAGATCCGGGATGGACTGGATTAGAATGAGCAAAGTCTGTGCGTTCGAGGTGGGGCTCCGATCTAGCTTGATAGCTTTTGATAAGATGGAGAAGTGCGGATATGTGTGATTGTGATTGACAGGATGGACAGGGTCCTGAATGGTGTTTTGCGGAACTCCGGGCTAGTAGCCAAAAGCTTGATTGAGGAGGAGGAGGGACAAGGGAAAGCGCAAGCGATGATGCGAAGAAGGGGGAAGGAAAGGAAGCCGGACTGATATCCGGAGGGGGTTTTCTAAGGCGAGATGAGCGGATGAAAAAGGTTTTGCAGAGTGCACTGTCCTAGTCAGACACGACCAAAAAAAAAAGTTTGTCGGGTAGCAGACCGCTTTCTTCCTGATTCGTGATTCTCAGCCTCTCCTTGACTGTCTTGGCTTGCCCTTGGCTTGCCTTGGCTTGTGTTGTTCTCGTCTGACTCGGATTGCCATTCAGCATGCCATTCTACACTGGATCTCGTCAAGAAAGCTTGTTTGTACCATGCATGATGGTCTAGTCATACTCGCTCTCCCTTTCAAGAGCCTTCATCAAGGAGATGATTTGGCTTCCCCTTCGATCACCTTTCCTCATCGATGCCGCAATCTTTGCTGTCCGACTCGAGCAAAAGCTGCTCTCTGATTGGTCGATTCAGACACAAAGTTCCCTCTCTCTCTTCCTCTCTTTTCTTTCCTTCCACTCTCCGCCGCGATGAGCTGTTGAAATTTGATTGGTCTCGGTCTGACTTTTCTCGCCTGTGTGACTCAGAAGGAAAGAGCGAAAAATTGGAAGAAAGTTCAAATCACCAACTTGCAGCTCACTTTGGAATACAAGATTAGACTTTTCCAAAGCTTAATTTCAATCTTGTTCAAATGAGGTGCATGAGCTTGCAGCTGCTTGCTTCTCAAATTCGACTGCAAGTTCCGGTCTAGTTGCAGCGATCTTTTTCTTTTCTTCCTCCCGAAGACTTGTTGTTATCGCTCATGCTGGTAATGAGGATGGTCCGATCGTTGTGCGAAGATCCTGATTGGCGTTAGCGTGCTTTGTTGGTCTCGTTCATGCATTCAATGCCTTTGGCATGTTGACCGGTCCAAATGCCGCTTCATGGACCGCACGATAACGTACACCGCCGTGTTTGCCAGTCAAAGAAAGAATTCCCGAGTCTTCTTGCCTCGCGTGGCCTTGTTCTCCATCATTCAGCTAGTTAGCTAGCTTGTAGCAAGCTCGAGTCATCCTCAAACCGAGCTTTCCATGTACTGTACGCGCTTCTCGCTGTGTGATCAGCTGGTGAGTAGCACCTCCTGAGAGACCTTGTGGCTCTCAGGATAAGCCGAAACGAAGCGGCTTTCGCGGCGGTCTTGTGATTGAATGGAACAAGCGATTGTGAGTTTGAGATGCTTTCGGCAGGTCCAAGTCTAATCTGAATCGGGTCTGGCTCTTCTCGAATAATCACGATCCACCCACCTTATCGCGGGATATGTCCAGTACTAGAGTAAAATCGAGATCACCGGATTGCATCCTTGCATCAGCCCCGATTCTAAGCGGAGCGTGACAAGGTTTGGCGAACTGTCAACATGGATCAACAGGGTCCCTCTGAGCTCGGCATGATGTCCACGCTCCTTAGGTGAGCTTTGCAGCTTTTGCCTTTGAGTCATGTTGGTCCTATAGAGTTAACTCAATGCAAATTGAAGTCTTCTCCGTTTCCGAGCGGCGAAGAGAGATGCGGAAGCGGAAGCGGAAGTGGAAAGACAAAGCAAGTGCGGAAGTGTGCGATTGTTGATTGTCCCCTCGACGATGCGAGGTACTTGTTCCGCAGTCATGACAGCTCCTTGAGAAGTGCGGAGAGCTTCAATGCTTTCTCATTCGCATAAAAGAACTCTCCTCAACCTTCACTTTTCCTTTCCACCTCCTGCCATCTTCTCATCAACGCCAACAAACTTCTCAAGCCTCCTCGCCCACGCGTATGCTCCCGTGCCTACCACCACCACACACCTTCGTCAGCAACACAGCTTTCCTTCTATCCACCGTAGAACTTTCCACCATGGTCAAGCGCGAAATTAAGCACGAGCAAGAGTCGTACGACTACGACTCAATCGACGAGCTCGATGACCAGGAAGACAACAGATCCATTAAGAAGGTCAAGCGGGAGCCGAAGCAGGAGAAACATTCTCGCAACAAGGAGCGCAAACCTCAGGCTGCGTGAGTGACCCGAGAACAAACATACCATCTGACTTCAAAGCGTAGTACTGACCATAGCCACGTCATGGCCTCCTTCTCCGATTCTCGCTCATGATCATGTAGCAAGACGGCTTGGGTGAGTTGTGAACTACTGTATTCTTGGGTTGGCCCTCGTACAACGGCTCGAGACTGACCTCAATCTCCAATACCCAAATCATCTCGTACTTCGGACAGACCAAGGAGGAGGACGAAGCTTTGATGGATTGTCTTCAAACCATCATCGTTGCGGGCATGGCTCAAACCATGAAGGAGTTCCCTCAGTAAGTACGCCTGCCCCCCGGAATCTTGACCTCCGGATTCGTAGCTAATTCGCCGCATGAATTTCTTTGCTCTGGTTGCTATGCTAGACTCACTGGAAGGAACTCGAAAGGATGCACTGCCCACTGGAACAGCTGGCGTAGAAAGCTAGAGACTACTCTCCTCGGTGCCCCTACCATCGATCAGAACGGCAAGAAGCTCATCAAGTCTGACCCCGGGAACGACGAGGCACGCAAGAACGAGTCGCCCAGCAAGAAGAGGAAGTATTAAGGATGCGGCGTCGACCGTCAGATTGCTCTTCGCTGGTCGCTTAAACAAACATTGCGAGTTCGTGTAGCGAATCGTTCAGCATTTTAATGCTCAAGATACCTCAAAAGAGGCATATACTCGCAGCCTTCCATGAATTCGCACACAGTAACTCTCAGTCCCGGTCTCAATCATTTTGTCATAAGTACTTCTTGATTCCTGAATGCCGACCAACATCCCGCCTCTAAGCGATCTGGAACTCATCCGCGCCGTGTGCGCCTAGGACGCCATGTTTCTTACTCATCTTACCCAACGCTCTGACTTTGGCGTACATCCTCGCCTCTGCGTCTGTGTGTTTCGCCTTCTCCCCTGCCACGCCCGCCGCTGCGGCTGCCTTAGCTGCTTCGCGGGCGAGTTTCTTGCTCCTATTCGAGCCATCTGCATTTGCCACGATGCTCTCGGTGAGTTGGGCAAGCGCGGCGGGCGAGAGTTCGAATCCATCACCCGATTTCGTCGAGCGTTGGCGCTTGGTCGAGGTTTCATACTCCGACCCACCATCCGAGTCTGAATCGGAATCCGACGAGGAAGACGAGACAGAGGAAGAACGAGCGCGCTTCTTGACCACATTGGTCGTCTCCTTAGTTGTGGCAGTAGTGGCGGCAGCGGCGGTAGCGATGGAGGAGGATTTGGCTCCAAGAGCACGAGGAGCCTCGCGGAGCGCGAAGGCTTTAGCCAGGTGACCCAGGTGGAGAGCACGCACGTTGAAGTATTGCTTTTCCTCAGCCGAGTGCGTGGCATACGCCCTGACGTGCGAAAGGAATCCTTTGCGTGCGAGCAAACTCGGTCGTTCACCCGAGATGACCCATCGCTCAAATGCCAGCTGAACTTCAGTGGCACGAGATTGATACTCGAGCGTCCCGGGAGTGCCGCCCATGCCATGTTGGAGCACAAGCTCGATCGAGGCGGGTCTGATCTTCTTGGCGTGACCTTGGTTCTTGGATTCAACATCGGCATCGTGCCCATTGGAAGCTGAGCTTTGAATCGTCATCTGAGCTTCGAGCACATTGTCGACCCAACCAAGTTCTTGTGGGAGGACCATGAGCCAACTCTCACCAGGACGACCGACACGGGCGGTACGACCGACACGGTGGAGGTACTCTTCGATACCGCCTTCAGTGGGAGGGTCGAGTTGAATGACGCATCCGACGTCGGGCAAGTCGAGACCACGCGAGGCAACACTGGTACAGAGAAGGATGCTGCCTTGGAAGCCACCTTGTTGAGCAATTTCCGCTGCTTGCTTTTTGGACGCGGTACCGGAGAAGCCCTTGAGACTGGCAATACGTTCTTGCTGGCTCATGGAACCATGGAGTCGGAAGATGGGGACGCCAGGGATGAGTTCTGAGGTGGTGTGGGCGGGGAGGGCGGCGTCTTCGGCATCGTCGGCGGCGTTAGGGTCGTTCTCTTCGGCATTCATCCTAGCGCCACCGAGGGCTGCGTAGTGGAAGTCGACCGAGTCGGTACAGCTCATGAAGACGATGACGCGGCCAGCACCGGCTTGAAGAAGAGTCAATTCTGCTTGCTCGGACTGGCGACGTGCCCGAGAGATATAGGCACGAAGAAGTGAAAGAAGGGTGACAAGCCTGAGCTTGGGTGGTGTCGTGACGAAACTTTGAGCGAGTTGTGCTGGTGCTGCGAACTTGAGTGGTTCCTTCTTGGCTACTACTCCGTCCTCGGCTCCAGATGTCGGCGGGCCTGATGCTGCCTCTTCCTTTTCAGGAGTGTCATCCTTGACACCGCGAATGATCTTGGGGTTGATGAGCGTCTTGCCAGCCAGAACCTGGACATTCTCGTCGAGGGTGGCGGAACAGAGAACCACTCTTCTTGGGTGCGACCACCATGTCATACCCAAAGTGTCCATCACCTCGTGGTCCTGGATCCAATCAGCATCACCGGGAGCAGCGCCCTCTTCGTAGCCAGGCATGGCTTGGCGAGCTGCAGTACATGCGAGGTTGCGACGACCGTCAAGAGCACGAACGATGCCTGTGAGCTGCTCCTCGAAACCCATCTCGAGGAGTCGATCGGCTTCGTCGAGTACGAGCCATCGGCACTTGCCAACGTCGAAACTGGATGTATTTTGCAGATGATCCAACAATCGTCCAGGAGTGGAGACCAAGATAGGGCATCCCTTACGCAACCTTTGCTTCTCGTGATTCTTTGTTGACCCACCCGAGAGCAGACCGGGGACGAGCCATCGTGTCCTTCTGACTGTACCCTCCGCATCGCCGTTTTGCTCCTTGAGACTGAGTGCGAGCGAGATGAGCTTTTCCAATACTTCGTAGATCTGACGCGCCAACTCTCGGGTGGGAGCGAGGACGATGGCAAGAGTTCCGACGGATCGATCGATGAAGGACTCCTCACACAGCGGCAGAAGGCTCTGGACGATGGGGAGGAGATAAGTGAGCGTCTTTCCTGAGCCTGTCTGTGCTTGGATAAGAATATCGCGGTCGAGTCCGGGGTGCAAGAGATGGGGAAGAGCTGCTTTCTGAATGGATGTTGGGTTGGATCCGATCTTCATCTTGGATGCCAAGTGGTACACCAGCAAAGGGTCCAAACCCAGAGAGGCGAAGTCTGAACCTGATGAGGGGGCATTGGTCGGGTCATATGCGCGGCGTGTGAAAGGAAGGTTGGAAGAGTTGGAGTCTTCGAGCACGCCATGTGCAGGGAAGAGAGCGCTGACTTTGCCTTGGTTGGCAGTCTTGGATGGTCCAGCAGTAGGAGCGGCAGATGTGCTGGCTCGTGGAGCGGCCGACTCAGCAGCTTTCTTAGGTGCAGAAGTCGACGGGGCTGGCTTGCTGGGTCGGGTGAAAGTTGACGCTGGCTTGTTTGTTGCTGATCTTGGGTCGAATCTAGGAGCGCTGATACCATTGGAAGTTGTCGCTGGTCGAGATTCGATCCTCTGCCTCTTTGGAGGTGCTGCATCCAGGTTCCTTCTCGAGGGTGAGGATGCTGCGGCCGGCTCGACCGTGGAAGCAGGACGAGCTGCAAGAGCTGCTGCCACTACATCCGCATTACTTTCAGCACCTCCAGCTGTGCTCTGTCTTGCTCCATTCCTCCTTTGTTGCTGAGCTGTCCTCTTTTGTGCGAATCGAGCCTTGGCGGTCTGCTTGGGGCGCTTGGAAGCACCTGCTGGGGAGGCCGATGCAGGCGCAAAGTTGAGCATGAGCCCATCGTCGTCGTCCATCTTATGTGTCGTGCCAATTGATGTATTCAAAGGCAACCAAGTCGATAGTATAGCGATGATGAAGGGAGAGTGGAAGCTGAGGCTGCAGGATACACGGTTCAGGGTCTGAACAGCTCTTTTTGCGTGAGTGTTTCTTCTCCACGCAAGTCCGCTCAGCCAAAAGCCAAAAAATCTCAAATTTTCTTCGTGCAGCCCTCAAATGCAATTCCGTTTCCCGAGCTGCGTTGAGGCTAAGTGGTCTGCTGCCACAAATTTTCTTGGACGCAGACATTTCAGGGTCGAAGCAGAAAAAAAAAGTCCGAAATTTTGCCTTTTTGCTGTCCAACTTTTTCTCTGTGTGCAGCCACAGCACAAAGAGAGACAGTGTGGGGACATTGCCATCAGCCGAGATAGCGACCACACCATCTTCCTCACCATCAACTAGGAAGCTACGAAGAAGTCGACGATACGGCTTCCGCTTCGTCAAGACTACACAAACAACGGCATTATGCCCAAGACAACTTCCCCAGCCGTCGTCAAGGCGAGCCCCATCATCAATGAAGGTGGTCTTGTTCACCGTAGCAGAGCTCGTGGTCTTCTCAATGCAGACAACCTTCCTGCTCTTCAAAACTTGCTCAAGCGTCAACCCGAAGCATATGTCGAGGAGTTCTCCGCACAATGGAATCACTATCAGTCCTTGAGAAGCATCTTTGCTTCGGATTTGGATGCCTCCACTGCTGGAGTGGGTATCGCTTCGGCCGGTATCAGGATCAACAAGGATCAAGCGAGCAAGTTTGTTTCCCTCATCTCATTCGTTACGCAGCTGGCACCCTCATATCCCGAGATCACCAAGGATCTGCCGAGTCATCTTTCGGATCTGCTGTTGAACCACCACTCGGCGCTCAGCCCTGACATTCGAGCAAGCTGTCTCAGGAGTTTGATTCTCCTTCGCAACCGCGACGTTATCACTTCAGAGCAGCTCCTGCAGACGCTCTTCCCCCTCCTCAGCGTCACCACTTCTGGCGCTGTTCGAACTTCCGTCCAAGCGACTATCTTGCAAGACATCAAGAACGCCAACGCCAAGACCCAGAACCACCGTCTCAATCGTGTTGTTCAAGGTCTCCTCTTCGGTATCGTTCAGAAGGGCATCGACGCCTCCTCCGGTGCAAGCGCCCTTCCTCCTGCCCGCAAAGGCCAGTCTGCTGGAAAGACTGAGGCACTTTGGGCCGTCCGACTCGCCGCCAATCTCTGGAAGAAACAGATCTGGACCGACAGCAAGACAGTCTCCCTTCTTGCTTTGGCCTGTTTCCACCCTCACCCTCGCGTTCAATCTTCCGCCGTTCGATTCTTTCTCGGCGACCTCCACTCGGCTGAAGATGATGCGGAAGAGTCGGATTCGGACGACGAAGGTCCCGACGTCGATGCGCTTATGCACGCTAGAAAGGTCAACAAGAAGACGCGAAGTGGAGACAAAAAGATGCGTGCTGCTGCCGCACTGTCCAAAAAGAAGAAGAAGGCCAAGGCCGAGAATGCGCTCGAGGGAGGTGGAAAGGATCACAGCAACTTTGCCGCACTGTACCTCCTCAACGACCCACAGAATTTCGGCGAGAAGCTCTTTGACAACCTGAGCAGGGGCGATAGGGAGAAGAGGCATACCATCGAGATCAAGATTCGTCTGATGCAGTTGTTGAGTCGAGTCATGGGTGCGCACAAACTCTGCGTTCTTTCCTTCTACTCGTACGTTGTCAAGTACCTCGCGCCGCACCAGCAGCACATTACCCACATCTTGGTGTCGCTCGCTCAGAGTGTACATGATCAGACTCCACCGGATGTCATCACCCCTGTGGTGCGCAAGCTTTCCGACGCTTTCGTCCACCCAGGTGTCAGCTCGGAAGTCGTCGCTGCGGGCATCAACAGTATTCGCGAGATCTGCAGACGTCAGCCATGGGCGATGGAGGAGACGCTCCTGGAGGATTTGATCAGCTACAGGAAGAGTAAGGATAAGGGTGTCTGCGCGGCTTCGCGTGGTCTGCTTGCGTTATACAGGGAGGTCAATCCGGCGATGCTCAAGAAGAAGGAGCGTGGAAAGATGGGTGCGCTTGCGGTGCAGGAAGGTCGTACAGCCGCGCCGTTTGGTGTGGATCAGGAGGAGATTCGTGGTATTCAAGGTATTGATTTGCTCGAGAAGCATTTGAAGGAAGAGGAGGAGAAGAAGGGTGATGGCGAGGGCGAGGATGATGAGGACAAGGGATGGGAAGGATGGGAGGAGGAGTCGGACGAGGACAATTCGGATGATGAGTCCGAGGATGGATGGATCAATGTCTCGAGTGACGATGAGGATGGCGTTTTGCGACTGTCCGATTCCGACTCGGACGATGATGACGAGACTCGAAAGCAAAAACGCACGGTCAAAGAGCGTCTGCTCGCGGCTCGTGAGAAGCGTCAAAAGCTTCGCGCAAAGGCTCAACGCAAAGCCGAACGTCAAGCTCGTCGCGAAGCCGGTGAGGCCGATGTCGCCACGTCCGAGTCTGAAGACGAAGACGAAGTTATGGCTGACAACGACTCTGACGCTGACGATGATGCTGCTGCTGACACCACCGCCGGTGTTGTCGCTGGATCCTCTGAGCTCAAGAAGCAGCTTGCCGACGAGGAGCAACACATCTCGACACTCGCTACCACCAAGATCCTCACGCCTGCTGATTTTGCCAAGCTGACCGAGCTGCGCATTGCCGCTGCGGAAGAAGCGATTGCTCAAGGCGGTTTGGCGGGCAACCGTGCCAAGCGACAACTTGAAGAACTCAAATCTCTCAAACGTACCACCTCATCGGCGGCGGCTGCGGCGGCGTCCAACTTTGTGGATGAAGGCGACATCTTGGGTCCTCGCAAAAAGGCAAAGGCAACGTACGATGATAGGATCGCTTCCATCGAAAAAGGTCGTGAGGACAGAGAAAAGTATGGTTCCAAAAAGGGTAAGAAGAACAAGGAAAAGGAGAGCTCGTCGACGAATAGGGAGAAACAGAAGACCAAAAACTTCCAAATGATCGCAAGATCTTGGTCGGTAAGGAGCAAGAAGAATGCAAGCTTGAGAGAAAAATCAAGAAGGTTGAGAAAGCACGTCGAGACCAGCAAGAAGCGTTACAAGTAATATCGACTACTATTGTTGTTTAACGTCATCTCACCATGATCGTCCGTCATCTGCATTCAAGTTTACATTCTCGCAATAACACATTCATTGAAACTAGGCTCACCAGACTCGCTATCGCACCCTTGCGACTTTCACAAGACAGAACCGAGTCAGAGTTCCATCAGATGACAATTACCAAAAGACAAAATGGATGTACGAAAAAACAAGTGTGCTATGTACAGTAATGTGCATGCAAAAACCGAATCGCGCAACGCGTGCTTTTGCATAGCCCCGAGATCTTCGTCATGAATGTTGGCGAGCGCGTACCGATCCCGGTTAAAATCGGTCAGAGTCGATTGCTGGCCATCATGTCTCTCCGGCGGGACCAAAGCACGCTGATATCCTGGGTATGAACCAAGCCCGAGTACTGCGCACTGACCCCCCCAGCTCCGGCTCAGTTGAGCACACCACGGTTATTGCGGTGCTCGTGACTCTCGGTGAATCGCAGGACAAAGTTGACCACCACAGCCGATAGAATAGCGATACACAGGATCGTGGGTCCGTAAGCATCAAAGTAGATATTGCTACTCTCACGCTTTCGGATCTTGAGCGCGCGGATCACAAAGATGATCCCCGAGTAGGCAATGCCGACAAGTGCGACAATCGTGAAGAAGGAACTCGCGATCAAACCCGTACGGTCAGTGGGAGAGCTAAAGTTGAGCAGACCAACAGCAAGGGCCGAAAGGTAAACGTTGAATTCGAGCCATTTGAGGAAAGTGCGTTCGTTGGCAAAGTAGACCTTGGGCTCGATACGGATGGGTATGCTGACTTTCTTGCCGGGCTGCGCTTGGAAGTCGCGCAGGTACTCCACGTCGGGGCCACGCGGCACCTCCTCGTCCTGACCTTCGAGCGCACGGCGCACCGGGTCATCCTCATCGTCAGCCTCGGCATCGGTGTGGCCCTCGTCGTGCTCGTGACTGTAACCTTTGGTCTTCCAGAGCCTTTGGATGTTCTTAGGCGTCAACTTGGAGAAGAAGTTCTGGTCGTAGCGGTGCGAAGGCGCCAAGATCTCATCACGAGTGGGTGCGGACGACTTGGCCTTGGTCTGCGAAGAACGTCGGTCTGCTGCTACGGTGGCCGATGCAACGGCAAGCATACCGCCTGCTTGGGCCGAGGTCTGATCTGGGTTTTCCTGGCGTTGCTTCTCAAGCTCCTGTTGACGCAACCTGATGTTGCGCTCGCGCTCCTCACGAGCCTCTCGAATGCGAGGGTCAAATGCGGAGATACCGACGTTGTCAGCCTCATGTGTCTCGTCTGCCATGACACGACCGCGCTCGTCATCATCGTTTCCATCGAATTCGTCCTCCGAGACCGGCTCATGGTAAGGCGTGTGACCCGAGTTGGAGGCGGGAGTCTCTGGCCGCGAAGAGCCTGCAGGGCTGTGAACCATGGAGCTGGGACGCTCGATTGCAAGGTTGTTGCTCGGAGGCTTGCGGATGTCGGTGTCCATCTGAGGAAGCCAGAAGGGAACAAGGTCGACACGGTTGGAAAGCAATGTGGCGCAACCGTGGATAAACTTGGAGAACTTGGGCACTGCTTCGACAAGATGACTCGAAACAAGGTCACGGATCCACTGAGGAGGCTCTTGACCCAACTGAGTCTGCAGCTTAACCTCGAGAACACCGTATGGGAAGCGCTCGACATCTTCGGCTGGCAACTGTTCGAAGGGGTAGTCGATACCGATGTCCATACGCCTCCAGTTGTTGCCGGCACGCTGACGTCCATCCCAGTTGTCTTCACGCACCAGAGTGAGCTCGGTGTCGAGAGAGATTCGGACACGAGCATCACCAGGAAGCTGGAAGGCGGTACGATTGTAGAAACTGCGCATGACGGGCTGGAGCTTTCGGGTGAGAACCGAGTATTGGACCTCGTTGGCGAGCTGAAGCATCGAGTCGATCTCCTTGTCAGACTTCTTGCCTTTCTTACGAAGCGCCTCGAAAGTCTCGTCCATTGTGTACTCTCCCCTCATCCAAGCATTGACATTCTCTTCCTTGATAGGGAAACGGGCCTTGACCGACTTTTCACCGGTCCAGTCCTCACGATGTGTCTTTCGCTCGACAAAGATCTGCTTGGTGTCCATTCCTCCGTACCAACGCAAACGAATAGCTTCAGCACCTTCGGTCTTCTCCAGACGGCCCAAATAGAGCTCGAGATCCTCGTTGTCATAGTAGATGGAAGTGATGGCGGCGTCCTCCTGTGCGAATTCCTTCTCAGAGTTGAAGACAAGAACCGGGAGGTGCTTGAGAATGATGAGCTTGAGAGGCACGATGTTGTCTGGGTGAACCCAGTACTTAGTTGTCTGACGAACGAAAGCGGACTGATTACCACCTGCACTGGAATCACCCTGAACTGGGTTTCCACGGGTACGGACGAGGTCAAAGAGCTTGGAGAGCTTGACGATGAGCTGGTCGTAGTTCTCTTTGTAGAAGGGACGCGAGGAGAGATAGTGCTGAACGAACTCCTTTCTCAACAATCGACCAGTCTGCTTGTCGTGCTTCTTGACAATCTTGTGGAAGCCAGTGTAGTTGAGCTTTGTGAAGAGGGCAAGGTCGTGAACATCTGCAATGATGATAGCGAGACGTTCTTCGAGCTCGAGAAAACGTTCCTCGAAGGCGTCGCTATCTTCGGTGTCGGTGTCGAATTCGTCATCGGAGCCTGCATCGTGAGCAGCATAGATTCTGCGCTTGCGAGGCGCGCCATCTTCACCCTCAGTGTCGGATCCAGCGCGGGAGGAGGGGCGAGAGTTGGCACGGGAGGGGAGAGAAGTGGAAGAGTTGGGACGCGAGGAGACCAAAAGGTTGACCTCGGATTGAGCATCCTTGATTCGCTCTGTCAACTCAGACACCTGTGAAAGAAAGCGGGCAGTGGGAACGGAAAAATGGCGGTCAGTTTGACCCTAATCGAGACGAAGCAAGCTGAGAGATCACCTCGAAGCGACATACCTTGACTTTCTGGAAGTCGTAAACCTTATCGAGCTCCTTGCTGAGGATTGCAACGAATTCATCTTCGTCCTTGTCGGTCCAGGTGCCATTGTTCTTTGCCATACGGTTCTTGATTTCCTTCTTGAGCTCCGAGTACTGGAGATACTTGTCTGCCCACTCGGCGTAGAGCGAAGTTTTGATGGTGCGTCCAAACTTCATGATGAACGAAGCTGGCAGTTATCCAGTCAATGGTATGAGGCCGGACTAGGTGATGAAGAAGGTGGAGCTCGGAGGTTGCTCTGATCGAATGCCTTTGCGGAAGCGCTCTGAATAGAAGCAGAGCTGAGGCACCGTCAAGCTCGAGTGGTGATGATCAGAAAAGGTGAGCGGCTGTGTTGGTCGCGGATGTGAGCCGAAACAGAATGAGAGCGGCAAGAAGTCTGCAAACTGATGGCTGGTGCAGGAAGAAAGTCGACGAGGGTGAGGCAGGAACACTGACTGGTTCAGCTGATCGGAAGGAGCGATGCAAGAGTTGCGGATGAAGCGGATAGGCGAGGATGATGAGATGAGACGAGACGAGACGAGACGAGACGTTAAGCTTGGATCCTGTTGATTAGCGCTGAGTCCGTGTTTGTTCGGCAACCACGGTCACTTAGCAGAACAATGCGGTGCGGTTGAGAAAAGTAGCGGAAGAGAAAGAGGAGAAGTGAGATGGAAAAGCAGGGCGGGACTGTGACGAGAGTGTGGATGGGAAGAAGCGAAGCGAGACAGAGTCAAGCTTTGGAAGAGAGTGTGTGAGGATGCCGGTCCACAATCACGAGGGACAAGTTAGTTGATAGAGTAGAAGCAACGGATGCATCAAGCCATCCTGCACGTAAAGAGTAGATTTGCGAAATTTCAGCACCAAGGGAGAAGCGCAAGATGAGAAGAAAAAGGTGGAGTTAGCACACCACAGAGCGACCTGTGTGAGAACACTAACCACCTACCAAAGTCGGAAAATGAGGTTCATGCATACATACATGTTCTGTCTGGAATTGATAGAATCGCAGAATATGGAATTTCGCTGTGGAAGCGCAGGCGTCGATGCAAATGCGTCAATTTTCAGGAGCGAGCGAACGTGTTCAGGACCCTCACCAATCAAAGATCGATTCGCAGCGCTCTTGCAGCTCTCTGCATCAACTCATCAAATTAGAGCTTGGGATGACCTTGAACAAGGATCGTCATGGCAACGCAGCTCTGTTGTGACTTCGGCTTCTTCTGTGCCTTGATCAAAGGAACATCCGAATGTCGTCGGTTGCTTACCGAAACCAAAAAAGTAGCAGCTTCGAGAAGACCGGCGTGGAACCAACGAGGTCGATATGAGCATCGGCAGAAGGACGAGCCAAACAAGTCGAACCTCGATCCCGAATAGAAGGACAAAGCGATGCCCAATCAAGCGAGTATCGAAGCGTCATCAGGAACTCAGAACCTGCTTATACGTGAGCAAGACTTGTGTGGTGTCTTGACCGGCGACGAGCTTAGACACTGGCTCTGACTTCCCTTCTTGGCCGGAAGCGACATCCAACGCTCTCTCACATTCGGATATATCTTGTGTTTGTTGAATGACGACTGAGACGCAACGTGTCGGACAACGGCACAAGTTGGCGGATTTTGCAACTTGTCAATAGCTATGGCGCACATGGTCAAGTTTGAGCCTAACTCTTATTACTTCTTGATGATCGACTTGATCATCCTCTCCTATGCTCGTATGCAAGCCACCTCTCGCGAGGATTGAACTCTCGCCCACACTTTCACTTCTGCTCTAACGAACCATCACGACGCTATAATCGGATGTTCGTCGCTGGCTTCATCGAACAGCTGCCCTGAGTACAGTCCAGTCCATGCACAAAGTCTAAGGCTCTTGCTCTTGACCTTTCTCGCCTACCGCAACAGCTTTCTGCAAAGTTGAGCTGCATGCTTTCATCGTACAGTAGTTGGCTCGTGTTTCGGTCGAAGATCAAACCGGATCGTCTCTCGTTGTCATCCCTCCCTCCTGTCTGTCCCCGGATCCCAGCTCAACCAGAGCATGAGGGTGAAAATCAAATTGGGAATCTCTGCATCAGCGACAGCGAATCAGAAGCCGCGATTTAACCACGTGCAAATGTATCCTTGATGCACTTCCATCGCTAAACGAATTCCATTCTGCCGTACAGTACAGTATTTTCTCAAAGTCCGCCGTGCCAAGCTACTGTACTAACTGACCTTTTCACTCTAATCAACCCGACCTAATTCTCCGACCAGTCCAGTACGCCACTCTTTCCATCGGCCACGCCCGATTCAAGCCTCTATCTGCATTTACAGTACATCTTGAAACGTCCCCCATCAGCACTCGCCTCCCTCGCTTCGATGGCCCGTCATCCGCGCTCATGATCAAGACCCGAACCCACACGGCCCAGAATGAACAACACATACGCAGAACGCACAAGTTCAGCTGGGAAGAAAAGAAGCTTTGCAAAGAGATTTAGCATTCGATGCTGTGGGGGTATAAAAGACAACACAACTATCGAGCCGAGATGCTCTGGAAAGCTAGCTGAGAACCCAAGGATCACAGTAATGCGATCCAAAAGTGGTATAATCGGTACGGGAGGAAAAGAGCGAGAGGTAGACGCCAAGCAAATGCACTTCAGTTGACGGATTTTCGCTGCAGTTAGCGCAAGGCCAAATCGCATCGGAAATTGGCGACGGGGCCCCAATATGTCCACATGCATGTTAAAGAAGGCTGTCCGCTGTCCGCTGTACGCTTTTTAGCTGTTGAGCAATCCGCGAATTGCCATTCTAGCTGGACCATCGTTCGAGTCAGCATGCGGCGCGCTCGCCGCCATTGGAGATTGGATCATGTGCTTCTGCTGCTGCTGCTGCTTAGCCGATGCCAAAGACTCGCGTGCTTCTTGCAGCACCACGCTCGAATCCTTGAGTTGGCCGGCCGAGGGTTCCATCTCAACATCCTCCAACGGCTGCACGCGTGATTCGAACAGAGGTCTTGGACTCGTTTGCGATGCCGGAGGTGGTCGCATCGACATGTGCGCCTCATCGGGCCTGCCCGACAAATTAGCGCGATGCCGAGATGGCGTCTCGTGCATGGCGATCGTGTGCCCACGCAATCTACCATATGCTTGATTCCGTTCGACACTTCCGAATTCGTTGGTTGGCTGCAACACTGAAGGCAGATCCTCACGTGCGGCCGAGCTTGCGCTGACGGATCGATCGGCGGGATGCGCAGCGTAAGGCGCGTAGGGAGAACGCCCGCCGGCACCGGTCCGGTTAGCACCGATCGAGCTCTTGCGACTTACTGGAGCGGTCAACGACTGTTGGCTCGAAGTCGGGCGACGCTGATCAACATTGTTGGGATCGATCGAGTCCGAATAACTTCTTTGACGGCTGAGCGACTTTGTGGCTGGCTTTTCAAAAGTCGCATTGACGCTGTCCAACGAAGCAGCAGAAGAGGTTGGCCTCATGGCTGTCGCGCTGGACGTCGAGGCCTTGGACGACGCGGCAGCATTCTCAATCTCGACCAGACGCTCAACATCATCAAACTCATCATTATGAGTTCGCTGACCCGAACGAATCTGTTGAAGCACGACAGGATGCAACGTCCACCATCCACCCTTGCCTCGAGCAGCTTGACTCTGAGACGGGTTGCCCGAAGAGCAACTGTCATAGATATCCTGAGCTGTCCTTGCCTTCTTGATGAAAATCTTACCCAGCGACAGATTGTGCCTGACTGTATTCTGCCATCCCTGCGAATCAGGACCCGACATTGGATATCCCGGAAAATTGCTGCTGATCCAGGTGTAAATCTCACGCAGCGTCATGCGACCTTCCGGAGAAGACGCAATGGCTTGCGTGATCATGGACGAGTAAGAGTAAGGCGGACGCCTTCGTCGTCGACTGTGAGCGATGCGATCCACCGGCACTGCATGTTGAGCAGGTTTACCCGCGAAGCCGCCTGCCGGTCCCATCCTTGACTGCGGCACGAACTCGCTCTGGTATCCGTGGTCTCGAGGGCCGCCATGACCCAAGTAGCCGCCTGGCGAAGCGACGTGGTGCTGCTGCTGCTGCTGCTGCTGAGACATTGCATATCGTTCTCGTTCCATGAGTTCCATGCGCGACATGGAGGGATGGTGTGCAGATACCGAAGAGGCAGCCGGTGGACCCCGACCTGTATGCATCTGCGGCTGTCCCGTGACGTAAGGCGTCTCATGATATCTGGGCATCTCAGCCTCAGGAGAGACGCCTTCAGGATGCATCATGCCGGGTGCGCGATGGACATGATCGCGCGCATCGTGTCGAGCTCCGTGTGGGTACGAGCCGACTGGAGGACTACCCGACATGTCCATGTGTTGAGGACGAACCCACTCCGATGCGCCTGTCTCTAAGTGGTCGTTGCGACCACGTGGATCAGCTGGCGAGCGCTGTTGACCAAGAGGCGCAGCCATACCTGAAGCCGAGGGCAGACCAACCTCCTCCATCGACAAACCGTCCATGTTGAGCGGTGAGATGGGTGTACCGGGTCGGGAGCGATACTGGACTTGACCTGCGCGTGCTACCACACTAGGGTTGCCCATCTTGGCTGGCACCTGGGCGGAAGACCTGCGCATTGCGTGTAGTTGCCCATCTTGGCTGGGACTGAGGGGGGCGAACAAGATTGGGGATTGCCTCGATGACGGACCAAGGTTGGGCGATGGACGGTGTGCGATGAAGGGCTCACCAACCTGATGCGGGTGGACATCCCGGTAGGAACGACCTTCCTCCCATGATCGTGGGGGCGGCGGTACGGGCTCATCGTACCCGCTGTATTGAGGACCATGCGAAGGGCTGTTGACTCGACCGCCGACGAAAGAGTTGCCACGGGCGCGCCCAGACTCATGACGCGGCAACGTGAGAGTGCTGGACCGACCCCTGTTGCGACTAGGACCAATACCCCCAACTCTCTCGACATCATGCAAAGTTTGATTCGGAAGTGCCGAGATGTTGAGCGGTTGCGACCTGCCCGCCAATTCGCTTCGAGAAGCAGCGCGCGATCGAGGTTCGGGCGCTGGATGAAGGTGTTCGACACGATACGACGGAGATCGATGCCTGGGCCCTAAGGTTTGAGCGTCATGTGGAACAAGCTCATAGGCACGCGATGAAGGTCCTGCGCCTTGCTCGAGAGCCATGGGGGGACTGAGGCCTTGAGCGCCGCGGGACGACTGCATATAAGGATGATGCCATGAGCGCTGACGAGACTGCGGGCTTGGCCTTTGTTCGGCATATTCTGGAGCGGACTCGAGAGCATAGGCTGTAGAGTGAGAAAGATGCGGGGGTCCCGGTCGCATAGATGGTGGCGTGGTATAGCGCCTGCCGCCAGAACCCTCCATTGCCGACAAGTCGTGAGGCGAGCTTCGGGGGCTGAGATGTGGAGGGTAGGCGTGCGAAGGTTGATGGGAGCGGGGGTGGGCGGTCAAGGTCGAGGGAGAGCGCGGTCGAAGTGATGCTATCATGGGACAACCACCTCGGGCACGTATGCCCACCTAGGAGAAGAAGGGGTGAGTGTGGCGATGCTTTGCACAACTGGAGAGCTGAGCTTAGCACGGATGAGTTGTGTCAGGACCTTTAAGGCCGGTCAACCTGTCGAAAAACTGTGGCATGCGCCCGGCTGCGTGCCAGGGTTGCGATCAGAAAGATGATCGTTGCCAAGAAGCTCAGCGGTCGTCGTCGAATGCTGGTCGGATTGAAGGTGTAGAGATTGCAGATGACCGACTTTGTCGCTTCTTGCTGTTGGAGGCGCTCTCGGGCGGTCGGAAATGTGAGGGTAGGATAGTAAGTGAACAGATCAATGCTGTCGAGCTTCTGATCTTGTCAAGTGTGACCAGTGTCGTATGCGGTGTGCGGTCTGCAGTTGCGATTTGTGCGTAGTCGGGATTGCGATTGCCAAGTGGTGGATGCGCTGCGGTGACGGGAGTAATTAGGTGCAAAGATAGGGGTGGTTGATGTTGGATGTGCGATGGCAGAAAGGAGAAAAGGTGGAGAGGAAAGAAGAGGAAAGGATCTGAGAGAGATGGGTGGTGATGGTTAAGGAGGCAACCAGAGTCTAAAAGGCAGAACGCTCAGAGTCCAGGCGAGTGGGAAAGGAGAGTTGGTATGTTCGGCGGCTGCAGATCGACTGGCTCATCAAGCTGAATCCGATTGTCTGGGTTGGTGCCAGGGAGGGTACTGTTACCGTTTGATAGTGGTGGCGACGGCTTGTTTGAGGGTCTGGAAGGGGTCAAGCCTCGCATTGGGTTGGGTTGGGTTGGGTTGCCTCGCCTTGCCTCGCCTTGCCTCGCCTTGCCTCGCTTCGGAACAATCGCCGTGGCTTTGAGGCGGATAGATGCATACACAAGGTTAATCCGCAAGCAGAAGCAGAAGCAAAAGGCGATGTGCGTATGTGTCAAAAAGCGGACCAGAGGGGATGATCGGTGTCAACTTGTAGAAGCAAGCTGCAGCCGAAGCGGTTAAGCTTCGAAGCGAGGCTGGGCAAGGCAAAGGCAAAGGCAAGGCAAAGGCAAGGCAAAGGCAAAGGCAAGACAAAACAAAGCGAGACACACACAAGACAAACTTAAAAGAAATAAAACAGAGACGAAAGGATCGAGTGGCTGCAGAATAAAAGTGGGTGCAGATGTGGCTGGGCTGGGCTGGGCGGGGCTGTGGCTTGCTACGAAGCGAGCCAAGTGCAGTTAAAGGCAAGGAGCAGGAACAGGAGCAGAACAACACACTGTTAGGTATGCCTTCTCGGTAACAACATCACGTACGTACTCACAAACATCACTGGCGACTCGGCCACACTGAATGCAGCAACTTGCTGCGACCCAGATAGAGGGCTCGAGTGCATGCTTGTTCGTCCGAAATTGATTGTGATATCTTTGTTGATGATTCGGTTGCAGATCGGTAGCAAGATCGGATCAAGAAATCAGAGTTTGACATGCAAGCCAGCCTTGTTGGAGCGTGAAATGCGCGAAGCTTGAGCATACAGTACCAGTGCGGCGGCAGAGGAGAGGAGAGCAAAGCAAGTCAAGCAAAGCAACACATCGAATGCAGTGTCAAGATTTTGAATAACATAAAACAATAAGGTAGAATCAGCTGCCCGTAATGTATATTTTCGGAAGGCCCAGGAAAGTAGGATCCAGAAAAGTGTGGATGTCCAAATCAAGTCGAGAGGGGCGCCAGGAGACTCACACCAAAACACCAAGCGGCAGCTTCGGCGCGGTTGCCAAAGATTGAGATGCAGATCAACGCACAACATTGTTATGCTTAAAGTTACAGTAACTTTTACGAGCCAGTGGAAAGATGCAGTGTTGCAACTGCAAAATCACAGTACAGTACAGTACAGTACAGTACAGTACAGTACAGAATCGCAGTGTTGTTACAGTTTGGATCGTTTGGAACGGACATCACGCCAGAATGTCGGTGATTCCCATGGCTGTCTGGTCGGCGAAGCACGGCGTTGAACGGCTGAAACGAGACGTGCAAAGGAAGCACTGTACCGTAAACCAAAGAGCAGGTACATCGCAGACGCATGGACACACGCAAGCAACCGAACGGCAACGCAAACCACATTCACACACACACCCAAACGCTGCTCCACAACTCGAATTATTTATTATTATTATAATTATTATTTTATTCCTCAGTGTTTTGAAAATATCGAGTGGAAGCAGCAAAATGCGGCGAGAAGGGGTCCATCTGAATTTCGGCGTCGCATCTCTCTGCGTTTGAATTTAGCTTGAAAGTTAATTTACTCTGCATGCATAAACTACACATACAGTACAGTACTTAGTGGCCTGATCCTAGTCACAACACGCTCGTAGCGCGCCTTGGTTTGACCAAAACGCCCCCAGATGCAAGCCTGGTGTAGCGTTTCCCGTAACTCACAGTGATGCGCTTGCGTTATCGGTACATGCATGCTCCAGTGTGCATCTCGCCGCATGTGCGCCATTCCTGCCTATGTCTTCTCCTCGCATGCAAGCCCTTTGATGCCTCTTGGCGTGTATCATCAGATGATGCTGACCGCAATTCATCACAATACCAAGACCGAAATCCAGGACACGGAAACGTCTTTTAGGATAGAGCCAGGTCGAACGTCAGCGGAGATGCACGGGATGAGTGAGCGCGTGCATGGTTGGAGGGAGGGATGGATGGATGCATTGCGTTGCGTTGCATTGCATTTTCCTTTTCCGTCAGTAGCGGCAAGCTTAGTTCGCGATTGTCTGAGAAAAGGTGCTTCATGACTTCATCCGAGGTGCACTTTCTTTGAGGATGGAATTTCGATTTTGCATTTCGAGGCGCTATCAGGCGGAGTTGTATCACAAGAAGCCAGACAGAGAGACGAGTTCATTCCCAAGTGCAACACCGAAATGAGATTTTTCAGTATTGGACGTGTGATTCCCCGCCGCCCCCTTTCTAACTTCTCTGGCTTCCTAATGATTCCTGTACCCGGAAGTTTTGGCCACGGCAAAGCTTCATTTCGGTCCTGCGTAGAAATCCTAGGGACCAGCAGAAGCCTGTTGATCCAAGCTTTGAAACCTGAAACACTCCTAGGGATTCAACAGAGGCGAAGGGACGCACCTCAGCTTCACGACCAAAGCTACGATGAAGGCCTGTAGATAGCAGCGAACAGTGTCTTTGCTTGGCACTGATTCGGCACCATTGAATTACGTTTTGCGAAATCGCAACATTTTTTCTACGCGAGACCATTACCTGACTCGACCCCAGCCAACTGTTCTACACCAATCTTGACCATCGACTTGTCTCAGAGGCAAGGCCATAGCTGAAACCGCCCTATACTGTACAGTACTCGCTTTTGGCACGTCGAATGGACGTATTGGAGCTGAACATCGAGTCGCCAATGCTAGGTCCGTTGCGCGCGTTGCGAGTGTTGCCCAGTTTGTCGATTGATCGCATCGCAGCGCTAAAACGGACGGGGTGGCTGGTCGGAGCTTGGATTCCGGGCTTGCGTTGTCACTGCCAATCAACAAGGCGCCACCGAATAGGACAATGTGCGTGCTTCACCAAATAGACATCTGAGACGAAAGGTGTGATGCCGCGCCCTACCGGCTGCAGTTGATGCTGATCTGTGGCCGAGTGCATAAAGTGGTCGGTCAACTAGTGCACTCCACCTGATTTCGAAGGCGACGGATATGTTTGGGTCGCCGTTCTGGATCCCGCCCCGGTGGCAAATTCTGAGGACGACCGGGCACACGATTCGATGAGAAGCTCCCCCGAACTCGGTGAGATGTTGTCTTCGACGGCCCTACTTGGAGCAAAATATTCCAAAATCTCGCTCTGCTCTCTGGCTGGCGAGTTGCGCTTTCTACACCACCACGGCCGTTCCTCGGCTCGGCAAAATCCAGAAAAAAGTCTCTGCCGACTTGCCAGGATCAGAGCAGAGACCCTGTCGCCAGGCACCGCATCGTTGTTGGGGCGTTCCAGACTCCTTCCAGCCAACCCTCGGTGGCGACCTCGATGGGGACCAGCGACGGTCGCTAGTTCTGGGACGCTGTAGCTCAACATGATTGGAGAAATTTCAGGTCGAGGCAGGATCGCGAAAGCTGGCAGACTATTGCGCTGCAGACGCTTCAGTGTTTCGCTGTTAGGTAATATTTGTTCCATTGTTCTGTCCCACTCCATTGTCTTAATATATTTGCGACTCCTCGGCTGGTAGAACCCGTGTCATTGTCGCAAGTTTTTCCAACGCACGCTCAGATGTTCTCAAACAACTCGCTTAGAGCCTGTCCGGTCCATGTTCACACCTTCCTTACGACTCCACATGTTTCGAGGTAGGGGGCGAACATATCGCAACTTCCGTGCCCAGTTTGTGTGACACGTCTATATTGACGGCGCCATTCTCGCCTAGCCTTTATCAATAATATCCTTGCATCGCAAGCCAGAGGCAGGCGATTCGACAACACAACACCTGACTGGGGAACTATGCTGAGGCATATGTCTGCGATCCTTGACACTTGCTTGCTTGCTTGCATGCATGCCCTCGCTGAGTCGTGTTAGACCAAGGTCATCCCGAAAGCCTTTTGCTTATTCCGCCATCCGCGGAACTTATGACGGGCTGCTTGCTGTACGGAACACAGACACGAAGCACTGAACAGCGATTCGAGGTGAGCAAATAATAATGCAAAAGGAAGGAATCGCCGAAAAGTTTCAAGCCACGGTTATTGTGTCAACGCTACGTATTTAAGTGACAGAATGCAAGTCTGCTTGATCCAAACCTCCAGAGAGTAAAATCGGTGAAAAGTGGCTTTCTGAGTCAAAAATACAAGCCACGAAAGCCAAGCTTGTCAGCCATCTTCCCACATGTCAAGATTTCTTTCGCGCCTGATGATCTTCTAGAACAAAGACCGATACTCTCATCGACACACCAATCGGAAGAGCCCCTCGAGACAAACGCAAACAGTTGCAGTTCAATGACGCGTGCCATTCTTGCTTTGGGCCGTGATATGATTCCGAGGCCTCTTGGTCAAGTGACCCGAATCTGCAATTGTCACCTGGGCATGCATGAAGCTTTAAGAATGCTCAACAGTTTCGAGGGCCTCTTCTGGAGGCCTGGGGTAAAGTCTAGGACCTGTCATGTCAAACATTCGCATGATCGACCATGAATCAATACACAAGCACAGTCGCAGCAGGTGCACTGCACCATCTTTGGCACACTTTGAGGATGTGCCTGCTGGAAACGCAGAAAGGCCAAGCCACAGTAGGAATGCTATATGATACCATGCAAATGATTAAAGTTCGACCGCAGCGAAACCTGGAAAGACCCGGGCTTGCATGCGGAAAGATGTCGAGGAGAAGCCTTTACTCAAGACCTACAAAGGTGTAGGTAGGAGAAGAGTTCTCGAACTCCAAGCTTCCAAGCTGCTTTCTTTGTCTGCACAAATTCGAGTCAAAACAAAACACACACCATGTATGCAAGCCAGGTTTCCACCTAAGAGCAATTTTATCCCACGCCTCTCGTCTCTTAGTACATTTCGGTAGCGCCACGCTGGGCCCCGCACCCCTTTCAGAGTTGTCAATATTATAAGAATTTATTTGTTGCTTTTTTCTCAATCCTTCACAGGCTTTAACAAACAGAAACATGCACAAAACCGGGCACTCGGAGACACGGGAACTCGGTGGTGCTGTCAAAGTAAGCGGCCGTTTTTTTTTTTTTTTTTTTTTTTTTTTTTTTTGGTTCGTCGAGAACATGCGCCGGTTTCGATCTTCCAAGCCCGCTCAGCACCCACCTCCTGACAATTCGATGCAAACTCTTTTACACACAATGCTGTGTGCGACGGCAACCCGGCCATGCTGCCAAGCGAGCTCATGGCGAGTGCGGTGCTTGAAATCACACAATAGAAAGCGGCGAAGACTCCGGGTGATGGGTTAGGATTCCGCTGCATGCACCAGCATCGCATTTCCGTCTCAGAACTGCACTCAACAGGGGGCGGGCAGCCCTCTCCCTGAGATTCCGAGCTTGCCAAGCAAATCGGATTGCATCAGTCAAGTACAACAAAGGGGACCATCCGGAGAAGCAAGTTCTCATGGATCTCGAGAATCGCCGTCAAGCGCCGGGTGTCGGGGATCATACAGGCAGGACAGTCCTGCCTTGACAGCAGGAAATCGATTCGCGTTTCCACGTCGCTTGCGATTACTGTACTGTACTGTACAGCACTTGGGAGTAGGAGACTGAACCCTGGAACTCTACGAAGGATCTGGAAGGCCGCTACTTCTTTACCGAGTCTGCCCCCGTGTACAGTATCCAGTACGACTCTGAAGATAACGCTGATAAGCCTCGCCTAAGAAACATCAACATCGACATTGATCCGACCCCAACCGAGCCGAGCATGTGTGTGTGTGTGATAGCACGACTTGACGCGGGTGGTCATCGTGGTCCAAACTCGAGGCGGTCGGCGAACCATGGGAGATTCGACGCCAGATCCGAGATGCAGGCACTCTAGATGGGACTTTGCGAGCAACACAGCGCGTCAAAATCCGTCAATTCGCTTGCGGCATTTGAATGATCAAAGAAAAGTCGCATCGCTTCGACCAGCAGGCGTGTTCCTTTCGTGCAAGCCTTCGATCTGCTACAAACACTCATCCGCGCTAAGCACAAGGTCATAATACTGTTTGGCAGTTGCCACCAAATTGGGCCGCAGCTGTGGCATCACGGTTTTGAACCCTTTCTTTGACGCGGTACCGCAGCGGAACTCGCTCGGCGCAGCTGTAGCCCCCAGAGCTCGAATGGGTAAGGCCGTGGTGGCGACAGTCGCGTATGGAAGAGCATCTTCTTGTCCCGCGTTTCGCTCTGATCGCCGAAGAGAAGCCGCTCTCGTTCCGTTGGGAGACAGGATGAGATGCGTCCATCAGGCGCACGATGGTAGACTTGCCTAGAGAATGCACGAGTCCTATCCTATTGTCTTGAGGATCTGGACCCAACGCAAAGACGGAACGCCATCCGTTCCGGCACAACAATGGGTCAACCCCCTCAAGGCCCATCTGGGAGACTCGTGATTGATGTTGACTGTCAGGCACGAAAGCAGGCGTGTGCTGGCCAACCCGGATTCGCACTTGAAACGAAGTCTGAACCGGTGTTTAGCTCGGATCAACAACAATGCCATTGTTCTTGGTTCATTCAGAGGAGAGCAAAGATGCTGCTGGCTCGTCGGTTCTTGACCGGCGATCGGGATCGGAGAGTGCTGAACCAGAGGCATGTTTGATTCCTGCTAGATCCGGCATTCTTTTGTCCCCAGTCGACAATAATGAACGTCACACGTGAGTCTCGACGCTTTCTAGCAGCGAAGTCGCTCACTAGAGATGAATTTACCGAGCAACAATGACGGACAGTGCCCTTTGTTCTGGTTGTCGCATGCACACAATGCAGCAGAGTACATACAATAAGGATGGTTGTCACCGCTTTGGCCGTCGAATGTTTGGACAGTGGTGCCTGGTCGGGATAATTGCCTTCGACTTCCGTGGGAATAGCAGATGCCAGCGAAGACTGATTGGATCAACTCATGTAGCGAATCTTTTCGCCCGTCGTTCCTGCTGGGAGCCTCAAGCTCGAGGAACAATCGCATGGTTGGAAACAGAATATAATATGCTGTGCCTTGGTTCCTGGGAATGATTCGCACGATTTGCAAGGGAGCGTCATGAGTATTTTTACCGCGGCTCCTGAATGTTGATTGCCCTTGCCCGGATCCTCGGATTCCGCAAAAAAATGAAAAAAATTAAAAAAAAAAAAATAAAAACAACAAATCTGGGTCGTTCCTGTTGCACGAAATTTGGCGAGGCGGATTGTACAACAACATGGATGCAGTAAGCGGATCAGCTGCACAACCTTGGTCATCCCTCTTCGCAAGGTCAAGGAGCTGATCTCACTTTGAAAGATGCCGATCATCAAACGCAGATATCAACACACACACACAATACGGGACACAGATGCGCAGCTTCTCAGTTGCACTAGCTCAGTGGATCTGTCGGGTCAATCATGTTTGATTATTGGGTGTTGCATGTTTGGCGGTCTGAAACAGACAAGTTTCTAACTCGGCTTGCCGTGCCGTAATGATTGCGGTGCAACAGAATGTTGTGTTTCAAAAAGAGCCTTTGAACCGCATTTCGGATCGAGTCGTTTTGTTGCACCGACATTGCGATCGGCATTCGAACTACAGTTACTGTATCTGGTTGCGACATCAAGCAGGGGGGCAAACAAATGGGCTGGAAAGTTATTGTATCACTGTTTGGAACAGATAGACTTACCCGATTTCGACAGTGTCTTGCTAGCCACATGCAAGAGGTTGTCGTTGCAGTCTCTACGCTTGGTCTCCAGTGCCGAAACAAGACTAGGAACGATGCAGACTCCCAGTATGCTGGGGTATATGATAATTGGGAAACCCCAAAGAAGATATTTGATGCCGTTCGCTTCGACTAAGAACGATAAGCAAACAGCGAAGCTGAGGTTCAAGTGACGTTTTTCCCGTAAGATGATTCCAGAAGATGGCAAGATATTACGGTACAAAACGCCTCTTTATGCAGGAATTGCTTGTCTGAGCGGCCGACTCTGTTTGGTGTGCAAGCTTGGATCATCAAAATTGCTCGGGCGCTGTTTTAGCGAGCCTCGGATTGTGGCTTCGCTAACCTTGTTAGGCGATCCTCGCCTAAGGCAGTGTGCAGGCATGTGGTTCGCCTTTCCCTTTCGAAGAGCCCAATGCGGACCCTTTATTGTAAGCACCAAATATTGTCACAAAAGTCTGCTCGGTCCCAAAAGCTTACGACGCAATCCATCATGCTCTGACCGGTGCATGCGAGGCAAGGGCTCAAAATTTCTCCCCCAAAAAATGAATGTTAACTTCTCCAAGATCGGATCGTGTTGGGCAGCGAATCCGGTAGCAGGTTCAGCAAAGCCCCACTCTGGATCCGACCCAGGGTCAGACCCGCAGCTTTACTAGTAAGTCAACGAAGCCCAGCACTGAGATCCACACTTTGTCTTTAGGCAACACTCAGCCAAAGGCTTGGCTGATGATTGACTCTACGCATTCTTTGAAAGGTCTTGTTAGCATCATCACAGGTCGAACCAGGTCGAACAGATGCTTATTTGTATGCAGCATGCAAGCCCGATCTTGCGGCCACCAAAGCCATGATTTGCTTGCTCAGATTGAACGCTAAAGTTGAAAAAGGCGCCATGCAAGATGCTGACGTTGAGCATCTGATCTTAGATTCGAGGCCAAGCTACACCAAATAGTGCCATGATGCCGTTCATATGCAAGTGCAGTGGCTGGCTGTGTTTGGCTAGAGTCGCAATCGGCTCGGAACTTCTTGCTCGCTTGTTGCGGCATTTGGTGAAACTCGGAGGGTTTTCTTTCCCACGAGGTTGACCAGCCGACAACCAACGGCTACGTATTTACCAGCAGCTCTTGAAACTTTCCAACACCCGTCACAGAAGTGGTTTGCATCTACAGTATGCTTCAACTGCTGGCTTGCTGTACGGAGCCTTTTTCAAAGTTGAGTCATGTGAGCCTTGCACTGCCCTCGCTCGCCGGAATGGCACTTGCTGTCTGACATACAAGCTCCGAAACGATGAGCACAAGTCAAGCCTAATCCTAATCCTAATCCTAATCCTAACCCTGAAACAGACTGAGAAACCATTTCATGTAACTGTATCATCTCAATTTATCTCACTTTGTCTTCTTGTGCACGCTAAATACTGCCAGCCGCCACTTTGGAAAAGCATCGACGCTTCCGACGCTGCGCGTCGCTCGCCATTACAGTACGCCAAATCTTGCTGACACTACGAGTCGGGTTACCTGGGCGTAAAGGAACGCAGTAGCTGCAGCTTTGCGTGTTCCGTTTCCACGCCGACGTTGCAGATGGATGCCGAACGTAGAGCCGCAAGTCGTCCATAATGCAGTTTTTTTTTTTCCAAGTCCGTCGCTTGACTGACACCTCGAGCGCCGGCCTTTGCAGCGTCAAAGGCAGGCTGACTGGTCAGTCTGTCACCTTTTGACACCCCTTAGCCGCTCCAACACGCGGCTTGTACCACAATACGGTACATTAGTTGACCGACCAGATTCGAGAAGTTCCCTTGCATCGTCAGTTTGCCGTCTGATTCACCTCGTTGGCCGCTCAATTATCCAGCAGAGGTTGCTACCCCGTCTTCATTGATGCATGTTTGGTCCACAGAAGAAGAAGAGTGGTTTGCCCCGACGTCAATACCGATTAAAAGAGCAAGCATGACCTTGGTGCCAAACGTAGGATCAAACGAGACGGAACGGAGCTGCATGTCTGGCAGGGAATTCCGCAACCAATGACCGAATCTGCAGCCAAGGTTTCGATGGAGGGGGGGTTGGGTTGATTTTTCAAAGTCCTCGATGCGCAGAGCTAGGAGCGGCGGATACAGTGTCAAAGCGGCAAAAGGGGGGATGAATTGCGGAGTTGGTTGAGGACTGCGCCGATTTGGCGGACATGTCAGACAAACGATTCGGCTATTTGTTGCAAACGTCACCTCTCTATCCCATCCTACAGTAGCCAGAAATTCCGGAATTACAGCTACAGTGAACTGTGACGCCAGACAGGGGCAAGCTGAGCCTGAAACAAGCTGGCTTTGTTGATGCGCTCGTCTTGGATTACAGTCACAAGCACAAATGTCGGAGCTGGTGCCACGAGACACAAAAATTGTCTCATTTGTGTCGCTTGTGGGGGTCAGAAAGCCTGTTTGCGATCTGAACCGCACATCATACTGTACTTCAAGGTGTTGTCCTTGTTTTAAGCTGATGGTGTTTCCTCGTCAACAAACTACAGTATCCAGGTAGTGCAGATTGATGGGGAGTTTGTCATGCTGAGCTCGGGACTCTTGTCGGACTGACCCAGAAGAGAGCTTGAAACCATCCCGTTCCGATGACTTGTTTCAGACCTTGAGCTTATTCGGTGCAGAGTCCGACCACTTGACCGATGTGATCCGCCGTCATCGAGAATGCTTGTAACGTACTGTAAGCACGAACGGGTCCAGCAACCGAACTGCTTCATTTTTGCAAGGGATGGCCAAAGCCATGTTGACCTTTGCCCGCGTCTTGGGAGTTGAGATGCTGCGACGCTATTTGGGCTTGATTGGCGAATTTGTTCAAGCCCGTCTTTGTTGGCATTGGCATGCCGAGATGGAGCATCAGGGATCTAATCTAAAGTCTGGACCCAGCTAGCTAGCTTGGCAGCCCCTTGATCGGAAACCAACGCAAGCGAAGCCAAGCCAAGCGAAGTGGTGTCTGTCTGCCACAAGGTGCCGCGCAGCGTTTTTTTTTATTCGATACACAAGCGAGACCTAAAATACGCCAGATTTCGCACGGTCTGAGCTGGGCTTTGGGGATTCTCTTTTTTACCCGAACACACGATCGCTGTCACTCTCGCCCGTGTACCGTTGCACCTCGACTCTCTACACGGCCAACCGTCGCAGTGGTGACACCTATGCTCGGCTAACACCCCAGCGAATCGCTCAACCCCCCAACCTTGTTCAGCAACGCTATCATGGCGTCAGAGCATCCTCCATGTTCCATCAGTGGTAGTAGAGCCAGAAAGAAAAGAAAGCAGATGACATTCCGATTAAGCAGCTAGTGAGGATGGCAGAGACATTGTTTGACTCCGCTTCGCCATCCATGTTTGTCGTACTACCCTGTCAACGGTGGTTCCAATGGTTGCCCTTGTGCTTGTTCGTTGCCCTTTCGTCCTGTCTCGGACCTACACGCAAAAGGAATAGCTGGGTTTGTATTGGTTCGACCGCAACCGCGCTTCCCGCACTTCAGGCATCATCTCCTCAATATTTACAATCTCCGTTTTGTTGTTACGAGCCAAGTTTGACGTTTTGGCCACCGTAGATGAGAATGCTCTCGGATATACTTGCACAACCGCTTATACAAGAGGTAGTGTAGGTTGTCAGGGTAACACTTGTTCCAGAGCCACACGTGACTGGATGCCCAACTCGAGGAGGCGAGGTCAGGGTCGGCAAGGATACACACCGCGGCCGCGGCTCACGTCGCGATCGGGCATTACCAGATCGGGTACAACATCCGAGATGATCTCACGATGGCTGCCGGAGTCACCACCACGACGTGGGTACGGTTTTGAACCTGTAGTCCTGAGTCGTCACTAAGCACGATACAGGCCCTAGCTGCGGGCGCAGTCAACGCCAGCTGATGACTGACGCTTGCCAGGCAAAGAATCGAGTGCGAAAGGTCGTGCTCATAGAATCTCTCCAGCATGACAAAGGTTCACAGGCCTTGCCAGTTGATTTCGGTCAAACAGCTAAAACATGCGCACTTGTCACAACCATACAATCATATACGATAGAATACCACGCCTGATGCTCATTCTTCCTTTGAGGGCCTTCGAGGAGACAGGAAGACTGCAAGCGACCGAGGACCGAGCACCGAGTTCTTGGCATTTGATGCTATTTGTAATGTCCTCGTAGGCCCGAGGCAACAAGTCACGTTGATCCAGTGAGCACGAGCGATTTGCCTCTACATGGCACTGCTTGTGCGCTACTGGTCGAACCTCTGTCCATCGCTTCTCAGGTTCGAGGAAGAAAGGGCCGATGTGACTGTGCAATCATCTCGAAGATCTTTCCGAGGAACCAAGCTTATCCTCGATGATAGACGGAAGCCACATGACGCATGACGACCCCTTTCTTTTGCCGTCCCCATACAACGAATTTAAGTCTACACTGCAAGCCCTGCTGGCGTGATGTCTTCCAAATCACTACCTAGACGCTCCTTCAGGTCGACCTGACCTCGGCGCACCTGATGATTGGGTGCCGGACACATGATTCCAAACCTGTATCCCATCTCAACGCCGCGCATAGCGTTGCATGTGCAGACCGGATGATGCGCCACTACACATCACAACTGTCTTCCAATGGCTTGCAGACTCGACCGCAGTGCTGTTCGGTGCATTGGCCGTCGTTCAATCCGCCGTCCCACCAGGCCCTAAGCGCATCTGTGCACACCATCTCTCTTGACCCACCCTTATCACACAGCACCGATTGATCATGTTTCAAGCACCTTTGTGTTAACATGTCTACAACTGCCTCACATAACTCGTCGGAATAATGCCCTGCCTCGCCTGATCTTTCGACATCCCCCTCCACCAATCGTCGGAAATTTTTTCCGTCAGATAGATCTCCTCTCCTTCTCTCGCTTCCAGATCGTCTGGGTCTGAGCCGTCGCCGTAACTGCACATACGCAATCAAAAGTCATCGCGTCAGCATCTTCCCTCTCAGCTGTTTAGTGTGTGTGGGGGGGAAAACTTACTCATAGAGCACTGTGGCGGATCCAATCACGCCTTCGGGTAATGCTGCTGGTACTGGCGCGGCGGGGGCTGGAGTTGCGGCAGCGGCAGCGGGTACGCTTGCCCCTGTTCTTGTTGGCGGAGGCAGCGTCCTCGCTGCTGGCGCTGCAGCGGGTGATGTCGTTTGAGGAACGGAGGGGTTGGACGTGGTTCTTGAGCCAAGATTAAGAGATCCGAAAGTCTACAGCGTTAAAGTCAAGGTGACAAGATTCAGTCAGCATATTTTGCTTCATTTGCATGTCAGTTCGATCGTCTGCCTAGCTTACTTTTCCTGAGGTCAATCCCGCCGGACCCGCTCGCAGCCCACCTGGCTTACTGCTCGACGAAGGCGCAGGCGGTGGAGGCCCCTTTGTGATCCCTGTCCTAGCAAACTGGTCTCTCAACGCATTGGATACGGCGACAGATGCAGCAGCACCGGCAGCATTGCCCGCTGCGGACGTTGCGCGATCGGTCAAGCCTTGCCTGGTCAGCGGCGTTGATGTAGTAGTGGTGGTTGTTGAAGAAGCAGAGGCAGAAGCGCCAGGTAGGCGGTGCGGTCGAGACGCAAAGTACTCATCCAGTAGAGAGAAGAAGGACTCTTTCTCGGCTGCTGGAAGGTTTGCAATCATCTTTGGACGTGGTTTGACTTGACGGTTAAAGTATTGGGCGGTGCTCAGCAATGAATGGATCGCTGATATCGTGACGTAGGTGCCGCGAGCTGTTGTGACGAGTATGTCCGACTTGTTCCTTTGCAGTGTGCGGCTGTGTTTGCCTTCGTCCAGCGACGGGTTTGTTCGACTGCTGTTGCTTTTGACAGAAGCTGCAAGGAGTGAAGTGTGATCGAAGGTGGGTGTAGGATGCGAGCAGGCAATTGATGATGTTGGTGTAAACGAAGATGATTGTGAGCCTGCGCACGGCCGTTGCATGCAACTTGACCCTGGCAAAGCGCTATCCGAACTCCACATCCTTGCGGAGGCTATGCTCAAGGCGCGTATTTGCGCCGCTTTTCGGCCGGCAGCTCTCCTCACTCGATCCAATCTTCCAAATTCTTCAACATATCAACTTTGACACACACTCTTTTGCGGGCTAGGACCCAGACTGTAGCTGTCAGAAATCTTAGAACGGAGACTAGAGTACAAGAGTGCGAATCAACGGCTATGAACAAAGGACCAAGGAAATGTGGAGACAAGGGCAGAGCATGAAAGGTTGCAAAAGATGGGCAATATGGGAGGAATGCAATGATAGAAAGCGAATCGAGAAAGAAGACGATTACTTCTTGCTCTTCTTGTCCTTCTTTTCCTTCTTGTCCTTCTTGCCTTCCTTTGCAGCCTTCTTTGCGGCCTTCTCAACGTCCTTCTTCTTATCCTTGTCTGAAGACTTGGACTTGGACTTCTTCTCCTTCTTGCTCTCCTTGTCCTTCTTGGACTTCTTATCCGCTGGGTCCGAAACACCCACCGCTGCTGGCATCTGCTCCTCCTCATCCTCGTCATCATCATCAGCGTCTTCATCCATGAGATCACCTGCGGCCTCCTCGATGGCCTTGATAGCCTTGCTCATGGCGTCCGAGTTCTTGCTTGGTGCCTTACCCGTCTCGTAGAACGCCAATCGCTCCTCGACCTGGACTGCAAGCACCTCACCGAACTTGGTAGTGGGAGTGTCGGAGAAGCAGTCGATTCTGGAAGCGATCGAGATCTTGTTGGCGAGGAATCGCGACATGCGACCCTTGTTCTTGGGCGCGGCACGAGCGATAGCGGAAGCGTGGTAGATGAGACCGTACTTGGGGGTGTTGCCCTTGGTCTTGAGAGCGCGGAAGAGAGCCTTCTCAGCACCCAGAATCTGAACGGTGGAAGCGGGGTACTTTGCGAGGTTGGTCAAGCTACCGGCGTGCGAGATGAGACGCGCACCGATGATCTCACCGAGGAGAGCGGAAAGGTTGGGTGCGACGAGGTGCATCTTTTCGATGAGGTACTTGTGCATGCTCTTACGGTACTCGCCGAGGTCGATGACACGGTCGGCAAAGTTGAGGATGTTGTGCATGTCGAGCTCTCCAATCTCCTGACCCATGGAAGCACGGGCAGCGTCGAGAATGTTCTTGGCCATGGTCTCGTCACCGGAGAGAATGTCGGTCATGTCCTCCACATCGTCTTCGGAAAGACGCTCCTTGTTGCGAATAAACTTGGCGAGCTTGGCGTAGGTGAGGTTGTCGGTGGTGAGCTTGACAAGCTCGGGGAAATGCCAGCCGTACCACTCGCGAACACGCATGGCAAAAGTGTTGACGTCCTTGTCGAGGGTATCGAGAAGAGCGATGGCCTGAATGATCATGTTGTCGGAACGGTTGACGTTGAACTTGACCTTGGAGCGAGAGTAGGAGTGACCGAGACCAAGCTGAGCCTTGGCAAGATCACCATCGGCCATACCCTTGAGAAGCTTCTCGGCATGCTGGCGAACACCACGGATGAGCTCGAGCGAAGTCTCACCAGTGTCACATGGGATGCCAAGCTCACCAACGATCGAGGTGGCAAGGTTACGATCCTGAACACCGAGAACAACACTCTTCTTCTTGCCCGAAGAGAGGTTGAGAGTGAGGAGCGACTTGAGATAGTCGTTGACCACACCTTCGGAAATGTCGAGCGAGGCCTGAAGTGCATCGAGAGCGTTCTTGAAGGGGGAGAAGGAGAGGAGCTTGACCATCTTGCCAAAAGTGTTAACCTCGTTAACGGACTCCTGAACGGCCTTGGTGAGGGAGCCGATCTCCTCGACGGCAGCGACCTCGAAGACGGCGCATCCGGTAGCGCACTCGAAGAGGATGTGAGTGGGTGCGGACGACATTGTGGCGGTTATGCTAACGGAAGCTTAGACGCTGTCCGTGCTGTACGAGTTGAAAGTAAGGTTGAGAAGAAGGGGAAAAAAAGGCTGCACACTTGGCGGCGGCAGTGAAAAGTCACAGAGCACGAGCTGCGATTTGGGAAGACGTCTCCACCGAGCTGAGACGTAAGAGACCTGTAAGGAAGGTGCAAAGGGTGGTGCAGAGGAGCCGGTGAAAGGTGAATGGTGAGATGAATGTCGTTCAGGCTGGTGATGGCGACCACAAGGCATGGATTTTTTTGCTGGAACAAAGCGACTTTGGAGAAAAATTAAAAAGTCTTTTGGGAATTCGCAGTCTGCTGCCTCGAACAGAAGACTTGCTCCGCTTGACTGCCAAAGTCTGGCAAAAGGGAAAAATTTGCTTTTCCAGACAGGCAGAACAAGGCGACCAAAAGAAATTGCTTCTTGAGATCACGTGGAGATGAGAAGATCGGCATTAGGACACAAAAAGTATCGGCGATGTTCAGATTCATGGCGCCAAATGTGGAATTTCGAAAGGCTTTGGAGCGCTTGGGTGGTGATCGAGTGGAGAAGGCCTGTCTGAAGGCTTGCGTTTTAGAAAGCGAGAGCGAAAGCGAAAGCGAAATTATGGCTCAGGCCAACAACTCTCAACGCTCAGACCGCGTCGTCAGTGCACCAAAAGCGTCGTTGCTCCACACACACATACACACACACACTCACATTGACAAAGTGTCACTTTCTCGAAAGCATACTCATCACCCGCTCACCATCGTCTTCATCGTCATCATCAGACACAAGGACTCGACATTTGCTTGTTGTTAGCATCACCATCAACAAGCAGCAAGGTTACCGCTCATCTAGCGCAGCTCGCCCACCATGTCGCGCTCATCCTACGATCGATACCTTACCATCTTCTCGCCAGATGGAAGGCTTTACCAGGTCGAATATGCCTTCAAGGCCATCAACACCGCTGGTCTCACCAGTATTGCTGTCCGCGGCAAAGACTGCTCCGTAGTTGTCGGACAGAAAAAGGTTCCCGTAAGTGATAGGCCAACCACCCAAGATTCCAGCCGCGCCTGTGGCCTCATATTGACACTGCCTTGATCTTCGACTTCACTTGAACTTGACAGGACAAACTCATTGACGCATCCAGCGTGACCAACATCTTCAACCTCACTCCCGAGATCGGCTGCATCATGACTGGCCGTGTTGGTAAGTCTCACTCCCCATTGCCCTCCTAACCACCACTCTTTCGCTCTCTCACTCACCCTCTCTTCTGCTTGGTTCACTTGCTCTCCTGCCATCAGCCGATGCTCGCGCACAAGTTCAGCGCGCAAAGATGGAAGCTGCCGACTTCAAATACAAATACGGCTACGCCATTACGCCCGATCTTCTCGCCAAGCGAATGGCCAACATGAACCAAGTCTACACCCAGCGCGCCGCCATGCGTCCCTACGGTGTATCCATGATCCTCGTCGGCATTGACCCCGAACGCGGACCTCAGATCTTCAAAATCGACCCTGCCGGATACTACGTCGGCTTCCGTGCCACTGCTGCCGGCGTCAAACAAACCGAGGCTACCAATTTCCTCGAAAAGCAATTCAAGAAATCCTCGACCACCTCGTCCTCGACCACGGCGGGCGACGCGGCAGGTACAGACGCTAACAAGCCCGAAGCAGCGTCGGCAACAGATGCAGCAGCGATGGAGGCGCAACATATCAGCTCGAATTTGTCAGTGGAACAGACGTTGGATTTGGCAGTGAATACGTTGGCCACCGTGTTGGCACAGGATTTGAAGCCGAGTGAGTTGGAGGTGGGCATTGTGGGTGGGCCGGAAGCGAGCCAGATGTGGGCCGACGATAGCGGTGCACCGCTCGACTCGAGTACGTTGCCAAAGCAGGCGCAGTTGGAGAAGAGGTTCAGAAACTTGAATGAGGAAGAGATCTTGGTCATCTTGGATAGGTTGGCAGAGAGAGATTAACTCAAGTCAAGTTGGATCACAATTTCACGCTCCTGTAATCCTTGTATGGTTGCAAGTCTTTGGGTTTCTCATTCTCAACAAACACGATTGTGCGCGAGTGCGGGAGGCAGGCAAACTTGGTAGGACGCTGCGTTGCAAACGACGACGACGACGACTCTCGACAACATGTTCTTACTTGAATCTCGGTTTAGTTTGATTCGACGTTTTGGTTGATTTGTCAAGAAGGACAGCTACTGTACAGTACGTTTTTGTCGAGCCATCATTTCTGCGTGGGGGAGGGGGGGTTACCGGGGGGTGTTTTGGAACCCGCCTAATGAGCCTCACGTCTCCTTGGGGCGCACTTGAGAATGTCGTCTACCCTTAGAATCATTTCTGCCGCCTCTGTTGCCGAGACGACCACCTGTCTCTTCAACTTGTAACTCTCCCTGACACCCTTCTGCTTCATATCTGCCACCTTGCCCACATCCAGATCCAGTCCAGCCGTCTTGTCCCCCTGCTGATGCGCGGCTCGCAGCTGAGCCACCAATTCCGACGAATCCAACCCCGCATTGTCCGCCAGAATCGTAGGAAGCTGTCGCAGAGCCTTCGCAAACGATTCCGTCGCAATCGCCTTCTTACCCGAAGTCGAACGCGCCGCTTCATCCACCACCTTCGACATGGACATTTCCGCACATCCACCACCCAGCAAAACTCGAGTTTCTCCCACAGTCTGCGACAGCACAGACAGAGCGTCGTGAAGCGATCGCTCCGCTTCGTCCAACATTTGACTCGTCGCTCCACGAAGAACAACCGTGCACGCCTCACCAGCAGCCACTCCCGAAAACTTGATCAACTTGTCTTCTCCAATCATGACCTCCTCAATCCTACCACATTGACCAATCTTGACCAGATCAGGTCGATCAAAAGTGCTCGCAATCTCACCCCCCGTCACCAACGCCAACCTCTCTACACCCTCAAAGTCGGCGTGCTCGATCGACATGATGCCCGCCTCGGCAAGCAAGCTCTCGGGATAGTTGTAGATGAGCTGCCTGTTGACAAAGCAGGTGATACCGTGAGCCTTGATCTTTTCCACCTTGGCCTTCATCTTTTCCCTCTCAGCCCTCTCCAACTCGGCCAACTTTCCGGTACCTTCGACACGCACACGCGCGCCGAAAACCTTGATCTTATCCGTATCCATCGAGGTGTTGGCGATGAGGATCTTGGCATTGTTGAGCGACTTGGGGCAGTTGGTGCCGATCTTCTTGTTGAGAATAAAGCCTTCGTCGAGGTAAGAGTCGGTGAGCTTTCCACCGGGTTTCTTGATGATCTGAATGTGCTCAAGGTTGGTGGAGCCCTTCAAGCGGAGGACGGCGTCAACGGCGAGGTTGGCGAAATAGTCCTTGTCAGCCGAGAGAACTTTGGACGAGAGAGTGGTGCGGGCAATGTTGAGAAGGTCGTTGCGGAAGGTGGTAGGGTCCTTGCCGTGATCCTCGGCTGTGTCTTCGAGAGCCTTGAGTGCGGCAGCGGAGGCGATGCGGTAGCCTTCGACGATGGTCTGCGGGTGAATGCGCATTTCGATCAACTTTTCGGCTTCGCGCAGAAGCTCGGCAGCAAGGACACAGACGGAAGTGGTACCGTCACCGACTTCATCATCTTGCACTTTGGAGATATTGACAAGGATCTTGGCAGCTGCGTTGTCGAGGTGGATAGACTTGAGGATGGTTGCACCGTCGTTGGTGACAACAATGTCATTCGAACCGACGGACTGAAGGATCTTGTTCATTCCCTTGGGACCGAGGGTAGTCTTGACGAGATCTCCAAGAGCGACGGCACCGACAAATGACGAGAGACGTGCATTCTCGGCACGTTCCTGAGTTGCCTCCTGAGCAAAGATTGGCGCAGACATGGCTGTGGTGTGTTATGGAAGTGTGGAGCTGGGATGTTGCTCCTGCGGTATTGGAAATGAAGGAGTTGATGCGGTTTTGTCGAATCAGCTGAAGAATGCAGTGGCCTTTTGTAGATGTGTGCGCTTTACAAGCGGCTGCGCAGAACCTTTGCTATAGATTTCCCTTTGTGCTGTCGAGAAGCTTTTAGTGCTGAAGATAGCAACGTTGATGGTGATGATGATAGTGATGGACTGTGCTTGCTCCTGGCAGAAAGTGTTGCACATACACGCTCTCTCTTTCTCTCTCACTCTCTCTCTCAACAGAAAGTGTTGCTCAAGCGCGCAACTTCGCAGAAACGGCCATTTCTTCTCAAAACGCGTCCGCACAAGCGCACAGCACAAGAGAAGCCAGAAGAACAAAAAAAATCCGCAACACCAAAAAAAGCCAAAGCCAGCAAGCCGCCTTTTGGCTCGGTTCCGTTTTTCTCCACAATTTGTTAAGTCTAGTACCAAGGCTACTAGAATGTTAGGCCGGACTATCTCCTTTGATAGCCGCGGAACTGCGCTCCCTCTTCATCATCATCAGCATCATCATGATCCTTGCTTCCCTTCTTCGACCTCAACAGCATTCTACGGGATAGCAATCGAGTGCAGCTCCGATCTTGTTCGCCTTAGTCTCGATGCTATCCTGCGCATCCAGCTCCACTTGAACCGATTTGACCACCTTGTTGGCATCCTCGAAATCCAAGCTCACAGCCGTGATTGTGCCGACGAGCTGCGAGTTGTGTTGGGAGACGCTGCGTTGTATTTGGCTATACATGATGCATTGGTGGTCGTAAGTGACCAGGAGCTCGATTGGCTCCATGGCGCGACAGCAGTTCGGTCTGGGCTCGTGTGATGCTATCGTGTATGAAACGTTGATAAAGCTGTGCCTTGGAGAGCAGAACCTGTTTGACTTCAACCGTGGCAGGGGTGTAGGGTAGCACTGCTGGCCCGCAATGCTCCCCAAGCCAATTCTTATATCGGAGCTGCGCTTGCACAAACCTTCAAGCGGCCGCTCCGACCTCATCTTGACAAGCATGAATGGCTCAGTCGTTGCACACAGTAAGGCCCCGTGATGAAAGTGTGATTTGCAAAAGCTGACTAATCAGAATCCCTCCAACTGACTCGCAATCCATCGAGGTCTTCCGCCCCAGTCGTGTGCCAAGTCTCTCAAAGAATCGCTTTGCTCTCACCCTCTCACATCTCACTGCGGCTAGCTTCAACAGCTTGCTCTTCGAGTCGCAGAATGCCGTTCGAAACACAGAGAGCAATTTTCTTCGAGTGCGTGACAAAGACCATGTATTGCGTTCTAGTAGTATAAAGATAAAATCATCTGACAGCGATTCGATAGGGCCCGGTGACGACGACTGAGTTAAGAGGTGAAGAGTCCTGAATCCAATCCCACCATGCGAACAAGTTGAAGCTTGACAATCAATTCACGCAACCACCGTAGCCGGGGGCACCACTCTTTGACCATCAATCTGCACTCCCCTCGCCTTATCTTCCGCCAACCTCTTTCTCAACTCTTCCGGCAACTCTCCCTCCTCTTCCTCTCTGTATTTCTTCAACATTTCGATCGTCGTAACCTTCAATCCATGCTGTTTCGCAAACTTGAGACACGCATCTCTACTCGCAATACCTCCCTCTTCATCGTCCGGATCTACGAGCTCGCAGAGCAATCCTGCTGGTGGGAGGCCTGCGAGCTTACACAGGTCGACCGAGGCTTCGGTATGGCCCATCCTCACCCTCACTCCGCCTTCGGTGTATCGCAACGGATTCATATGCCCCGGTCGCGTGAAATCTTGCGGTTGGGCCTCCAATGTAGCATCCGCGAGTTGACGAGAGGTGAGCGCTCGATCGTGTGCAGAGATGCCGGTGGTTGTGCCGTGCTTGTAGTCCACCGTGACGGTGTAAGCGGTCTTGTTCTTTTCGGTATTGTTGGGCACCATCATGGGGATTTGGAGCTCGGCAATGCGCTGAGGTGTGAGAGAGATACAGATGAAGCCCGAAGTGTGTTGAATGAACCATGCCATTTGTTTGGTGGTGCACAGCGAGGCCGAGATGATAAGGTCGCCTTCGTTCTCGCGGTCTTCATCGTCGAGGACGACAACAAATTTGCCCGCTTTGATGTCCGCAACGGCCGACTCTATCGAGTCAAACATCGGTGCTGCCATCTTGTCGTTTGTACTGTGTCTTGTAGCAGAGCCTCTCGTCTGACTTTGAAGTGAGGAGATGCCTGCGTGCAACGTAGCGTATCTTGTATGGAGAGGAGGAGGAGGAGGAGGAGGAGGAGCGGTAGGGTATCCTTCGATGGGTTACGAGCTATCCTAGGGTGGCAGCGGCTTGAGCCTTGTCCGAGTGTATGCGTAGGGTCAGCTGCGGAGGGGGTGGGTTGATGGAAGCAAGGAACGGTACGAGCAGGACGAGGAACCGGAAGTAAGGCTTTAGTGATGGGGCGAGTGGAGTCAGCGAGCAACGCCAACTTTTGGTTGGTTCTCAGTCTTCTCTTGCGGCTTGCGGGGCGGCGGCGGTTGTGAGGTCAGGCGAGAAGGCAAAGCTAAAAGCCGGCTGTCCGAGAACCGCCAAGTTCAACCCCGAGCCAAGAGAAGAATCATTTTGCCAAAAATTAAGGCGTAAGCGTCTGTTTGAGTTGAAAGCCACCTCTTTTTTTTTTTGCCCGAGAAAATCAATGTCAGATTTTCACTTTGGCTCAAAACGGAGTTAGACCGAGGCGTTGAGGCCGCCGCGGATAGCTTCCACCTATCCCGCTTGCTCTCTCATTCTCTCTCTCTCTCTCTCTCCATCTCTGCCTCTTTCATGAGTGGAGTCGTGTAGAAGCGGAGAAGGAGCGTCACATTGCATGGTCCAGAGATCAACTATCCTATTGAAGCGGTCGGAGATGAGCTAATCAGAATTGTCCGTCGAAGTATATTCCCGAACGCTTGTGTGAGCCACATGGAGGGTGAGTGTGCTGGCGCTATTCTGAGTCCTCAGTTTTGGATCATGATAACAACTTGGCTCGCAGGACGTAGCAGCCACTTTGAAGAATCACATCTTCGATTCGTGCTTCTAGGCTCTGGCTGGATGACACGAATGACGTCCAACTACGAATTAATTTTGGACAACAAGACTCTGCCCACATTGATCTCATCAATATCTCATGCCTCATACCGCAACCCGATCACAGGGTCAAGTCGATTCCGTTGCAACTATTCAGATTGAGAAAACCCATCCATCTTTGTCAACCTTGCTGTGAGATGTGATCTACTCCATATCAAGAAGTGCCATCTCCTCGTCACTATCAATGATATCATTCGTGACCTTGGCCTTCTTCGTCCTCTTTTGCGTGGAACTCTTCTTCTTAGGCGTATCATCCTCCTCATCACTGCTCTCGTCAAATACGCCCTTCCTGCTCTTCCTCGCCTTGGCTGTATCCTCCTCGCTATCTCCCTCGTTGGCACCCTCATCCTGCTCATCCTCTTCGTCCGTATCGCGAGCTTTGGCGCGCTTCAGACTCTTCCTCTTCTTCTTCTTGCCCTCTCCCTCGGCTTTCGAGGAAGATTTGCGAGAGGATTTCTTCTTGCTCTTGGCCAGCTTCGACAACTTTGAGCCCTTGCCACTCCTCGTAGCCCCTCCTTCCCCTTCTTCGGCAAGAATTTTAGCGCCGTTGCGGATGATCTCTTCATCTCCATCCTCATCATCCTTATCATCCCCACTACTCTCACTCCCACTCCCACCCCCTCCGAAAAGTCCCTCATCATCACTCTCATCCTGATCCTCATCACTCTCGACAAACTCGGCCTTCTTCCTCCCTCCTTTCTTCTTGCCTGCTCCCCTCTTGCGCTTCTTTCCCTTCTCCGCCTGCCCATCTGGCGCATCCTCCTCGCCCGAAGTCACGTCCTCCCTCTTGGCCCTCCTTCGAGGCTCCTTTTCAGGAGTGGCTTCGCGCAAGTACTCGATCTTGGCCGCTTCCTCTCGTAGCGCCTTACGCTTTTCCGCCATCTGCTCGATCTGCGCACGATACTCTTCTTCTTTTCGAAGGCGTTCTTGTTCACGCAACAGTTCCTTTTCGCGCCGAGCGGCGGCGACAGCTTCCTTCTGCTTGAGCATTTCCTCTTCGTAACTCTCCTGATCCGCAAGGGCCTGTGTGGCGCGTTGGAGGAGAGACGACGCACCGTACTTGCCACGCTGCTCGACGACTTCAGGCGACATCCAGAGAAGCAATCCCTTCTTGGCCGCCTCGAGCAGCGCACCTTCCTTGCCAAACTCCGTCTCTTGTGGGTTGGCCGGATCAACAGGGGCCACAAGAAGCGGCTGGACTTTCTCCACCGCCTTGATCGCTTCCCTCAACGCCGAAGCGGATTTGCGATCCTTCTGAAGGTCAAACAGCATCTGCAAACCTTTCTGCGCAGTGACGGCAAAGTTGTACTCGATCTGCCGGCACTCTGGATGTTCCACGCCCCTCTCCTTGACCACCAGTCCTCTCGCTTCCTCCAGGTGTTGCATGGAGCTCTGAAGGTGAGCGAACGATTTGGTCTTCATTCCGATCGCATACTCTGCCCTCGCCACGTACTGCACCACTGCCGCATTCTTTCCCTCAAAGAATCGCTTCGAGGCCAGCTCGTACGACTTGTGCGCTCGCTCAAACTCGTCCTTCTGCATAAGCACGTGACCCATACAAACGTGGACGCTGCCTTCATCGCGGACCTCGCGAAGCTTGGAGAGGATCGCGATGGCCTCCTCGGCGTTCTTCTTGCGTCTCTCCTCGGGCGGGCCTCCAAGGGCGGTAGAGAGCGTGAGCGAAGTCCCTCCCGCCGTCTCCGCAAATGCGTCCTCAGCGAGGAGAATGGCCATTCCTTGCGCAGCGAATGCACACCTAGCATCGGCAGAGAGCGCCTTGTCCATCAGGTCCGTAGCGCGCATCATGTTCTTACTCCTCTCCGCCTTGGCGTTGGGACCGGCAGCGTGGACTGCGAGCTGGTAATAGGCCCAACCGAGCGAAGCGAGCGTGTGAGCATCACGACGACCCGCATCGACAGCTGCTTTGGCCGCCACCGCACCACCAAATGCGGCTTGGGCAGCGGGCTCGCTGGCAGCAGCAAAGAGACGCGCAGTGAACTCCTTGATCGCACCCCAGGATGGCGTGGGAGCACCGGCAAACTCGCCAGCAAGGAAGCAGACGTAGGTGGAACGGGTATCGAGATTGCCCGGATCCGAGTCAAGCGCTTCTTTGAAGAGGGCGTGGCTGATGTCGCGCTGAGCCTTGATCTGCGCCGCAGCCTCAGCCCCAGCCGTGACAGCAGGCGGCTTGGCAACGTTGAGAATGGCCAGACGCACCTTGGCATCAGTGTACTCGGGATGACCGCGAAGGAGAGCCTGGTAAGCTTCGCGTGCGACATCGACATTGTCAGCGGCCTCGTTGGCGCGACCAAGGTTGTAAGAAGCGATGAGCTTGACGGCGTCGACGGTGCGTTGAGCCTCGAGACGAGTGGTGGTGGCGGGTGCCGAGGCAGCTGCAGCGCTGAAAGCGTTGACCGCGTTGGCAGCGGCAGTGACAGCGGACTCGAGACGAGAGATGGCTCGCTGGAGCAACCAGCCACGCTCCTCCTGCCTCTGCGCGTCGCTGCTGGGAATGTCGGTGGCGCGAATAGCAAGCACGGCACCGAGGCAGGTCTCGAGGCTAGTGAGAAGAGCAACATTGGAAGCACCCTCGTCGTCCTCGACAGAGTCAGCCTTGTCGCGGCGACTGGCAGCTTTGGCTTTGACGAGCTCAAGACTCTCAGCATAGGCAGCAGCAGCGCGGGACAAGTCTTCGGTTTGAAGCAACTCGGCGAACTCGACACGAGTCAGTGGATCCTGACCGAGACTGGCGATGGCTTCAAGCGCGTTCTTGGAGAGGTCCTCGGTGCGAATAGAAAGCGAAGCCTTGGCGAGATGAGATGGCACGTCGGTGGCAGCGTCTGCGGTAGCATTCGACATGTTGGCCGGGTTGGTAGAGGGTAGCTCGTCAGGCTGAGCAAACAAGGACTGAGGACCGTATGCATCAAGCTTGGCCGCTTCGATGAGACGTAGAGCGCGGTCGAGGATGATCCTGGCACGCTCGGCATCTTCCTGTCGCTCGGTGGCGGTTGCACCGGGATGGGACTGGGCCCGCAGACTAGCGGCAAGCAGCGAGAGCTCGATAGTCTGTGTAGGCGAAGATGAATTGGTGGGTCGACTTGTGAGAGCATCGAGCGTGTTGATAGCAGCCAGAGGGTCACGATTAGCGACCTGACACTGAGCAAGACCAAGTGTGGCGAGCGAGAGGCAGAGGTTGAGCTGAGCATTGCTGGATGAGCTGGAAGCTTGGGCGCTGGACAGGATACGAGTGACATCGTCGACCACTCTGGCGTAGTATCGCTGTGCCTGTAGACGAAGCTCGGGCTGAGTAGCAGTGATGCTGAGCTGAGAAGCAAGATGAGAAGCACGGGCGTAGATGAGCTGAGCATGGTTGACGCCTACTCTTGCTTCAGAGTACTGAATGGCATGTTCGCCGAGCTTGAGAGCAGCAGCATAGTGAGCCATGGCAGCTTGTTCTATCTCGAGCGTGGGACCAGGCTGGTTCTCTGCGGCGGCGGCCTTGTTGATAAAGTACTCGGCCATGGCAATAGCAGCGGTAGCATTCTTTTTGTCGAGTTTCCAGCTTTCCTGCAGACTGGACATACCCTCGGTGTAAGCAAGTTCGCGAGCCTCCTCCTCGGAACGTTCGACATGAGCGCCAAAAGTGCCGGGTACGAGACGAGCGGTCTGTTTGGCAAGGTTGAGACTGGAGATGCCAAGGAGCAAGTGAGCAGCCGAGTTGGACTTGTTGACGTGAGCAGCGCGCTTCCAAGCCTTTCTGGCAGCATCGTGATGACCGAGACCCCAGAGGCAGAGACCGATACCGACGCGAGGGTCGGGACCGCGCCAGCCGAGGATGTCAGCATTCTCCTTGTCAGCCTTTGCTTGAACGAGAAGACTGATTTCAAGCACTTGCTGGTAGAGCTTGAGAGCAGGAGCATACTGGCGCTTGCGAAGGAGGATACAAGCTTTGCCTAGAAGTGCAAGAGCGTGTCGAGGTTGCTGGTTGAGGATGGCATCAAAGATGACGAGCGCACCGTCGTTCTGGCCAGTGGTGCTAAGGAAGGAAGCGCGAGCAAGCTGGTTGATATGGTGCTTTGGATCGAGAGCGTTGGCTTGAGACTGGTGACTTGTCGACTCTTTGTAGAAAGCATCTTTGAGCTGCTGGTTGGCGAGACGTTGGTATCGAGCATCGTTGAGCACAAGCTTGGGCGCGTTCCTGGCGTTGTTGAGCGCAAAGGAGCCGAGAAGAGCGCGAAGCGGAATGGTTTCGATGGGTTTGTGTGAGGCGAGCACCTGAACACCCTGCGCGCAGACCTGCACAGCTTCCGGGATACGGTTCTCGATGTAGAGCTGCGAGGCGAGTCGAGTCCAGTACTTGGAAGGAGGACGTTCGTAGGCGAGCGCCTCCAAAAAGACCTGAATATCTTCTGCGGGAGGGAGCGGGTCGAGATCGAGCGAGATGGACTCGTTGACCGCGACGGGCAGATCGAGCGTCCTGTTGCGAGGCGGCATGCTGGGCTAGATGGGAACAAGGCCGCTGGTAGATGGTACCAGTGGTTTGTTGTAAAAGAAGCCACTAGTAGACGCACTGGGGCGACGAGATGGACCGAATCGCCTGCCTTTGATTAGTCCTCTCGGTCGAAAAGGTTCAGTAGAAAACCGAAAAAGGTAAAGGTTGGTTGTGGATAAGAACAAGATTTGTGTTATATGCAAAGGCATGAAGTTGAGACGAAGTCGTGAGAAGTTGTTGGCCCATCCACACAGGCTCGAACATGCTGTCTGCTGTCTGCTATCTGCTGTTGTTGCTGCTGCTGCTGCCGTGTTGCACAAAATCGAGCGTTGTTCTTCTCATCGCGTCTTTGCTCCGCTCCGATCAGATCCATTTTTGATTTTGACACGTTTTGGAGCATTGCCCCGGCCTAACATTGCCCAGCTTTTTGACAATTGTCGCTGTGTGTCTGCCGAGCCCTTTTCTAGGTTTTTTTGGCTGCTTTTCTTCCGAGTCAGATCTTTTTTTTCCCCCACCTCGCCACTCTCGGAGCAAATATTGGCTCATAAGTGCTGACCTGTCTTGTGAGTTGTGCATGATTCGAGTTGGATCCCCGCAGAGCAGAGTTGGCAGCCGTCCATTCATTCATTCATTCACCAATCAGATTGAGGTTTGACTCGATAAAGCGCTCTGCTGCCTCTTAAATTTCAAGTTTCTTCTCCTCCTTCGTTGTGTTGCAGCAACACCGCAAACCTCTCGACGCTGTTATCTTCTGTTCCATCAACGCCGCAAACTCCTTGCGCATCGATCTCGAGGTCGACATTCGTCACACGTTACTATCCTCGGGTGAGGCACGGACGGACTCACTCCTTTGCTAGGGCATCTGCAAGCAAGCAAGCTCACCTCCTCCTCCTCATCATCATCATCATCATGGCAGGCATCGGCGTCGCCACAGGCGCAGCTCTTTCGAACAGCACTCCCATCTCTCGCACCCCCTCTTCCTCCTCGTCCTCGATGCCCCTCACCATCACCGTGGGTGTGCTGGCCATCCAAGGCGCATTCCGCGAGCACGCCTCTCACATCAATCGACTCTCCCATCTCCACCCGCACAAGACGATCCGTTCCACCTTGGTTCGCACTCCTGAACAACTCGCTGATTGCGATGCGCTCATCATCCCCGGCGGCGAATCTACCGCCATCTCTTTGGGGTGTGAGAGGATTGGGCTTCTAGAGCCTTTGAGGAGGTGGGTGAGGGAGGGCAAGCCGGTCTGGGGTACGTGCGCGGGGATGATCATGCTAGCGAGGGAGGCGAGTGGAGGCAAGAAGGGCGGACAGCAGCTGATTGGTGGTGTTGATGTCAGGGTGGGGAGGAACGGGTTTGGAAGTCAGATCGACTCGTTCGAGACGGGGTTGTTGATTCATGGATTAAAGAAGGAAGAAGAGCTCTTCAACGGTGTTTTCATCCGCGCTCCCGTCGTAGATGCATTGTTGCTGCCCACAGATCTGGAACAGGTCGCAGTGGACCAACCGACCCTCGTCAAACGAGTCGACCCCTCCACTCTTCCTTCCGAAGTGCCCGTGCCTATCACCAACAGCAACGCTATCCCTCTCACACCCTCCCAAGAGCTTCCCTCGCACACCTCCGAACCACCGCTTCCTAAACTCGCAGACGCCGAACCAGCATTGCGAATCGTGGTCGCTCCCCCACTCTACGACTCTTCCGACCCCGTCGCTTCCGCCCGAAAACGCCCGCCTATCGAGATCCTCGCAACACTTCCCGAACCAGTCACCACGCCCAAATCGCCAGAAAACAGGCCGGTCGCAGCGCATCTTTTGCAACGCGATTCCAGACTCGATCTGCCGCGTCGCCCAGCACATGATTCGCAGATCGTGGCGTTAAGGCAGGGGAATATCTTGATGACTTCTTTCCATCCCGAGTTGACGCCGGATACGAGATTGCATGATCTGTTCGTGACCAAGATGGTCGTGCCGCATAAGATGGAGCAAGGTCAACCTCAAGCATGATTGTTACTTTGCATAGCATGTGTTCCCATAAGTTTTCAACAGCTTTCGCAAAATAGAGTCGTCCATCATTGTTCGCATAGATGCCATCCTTCTTTCTTGGCTGCTTGTGAGAAGTGTGACCATGACGAGCGAGGAAGTTCGGAAGTCGGATTGTCACGTGCAGGAAAGAACCGGAAGGCGGGAAATTTTTCAAGCAAGACCCTGTAAATCGTGCAGCAGCCAAGCAAAGGCGCGAAGAGCGGCTAAGATTTAATCTGATGATGATGGGGTGGAAATTTTGAGAATTTGAGCGCTGCAGGCGAAGGAAGTGGAGTTACACCACGCACTTTTTCCTCTCTCTCTCTCTGTGTTTCTCTCTCTATCTCTCTGTCTCCTGACACCATTATACGATCTTGATCATGCTCATCATTGTTACTTGATCTGGAAGACTAGCATCGACGCATTGCATACATCGACTTTCTGGAAAACGGTCAAACACGGGTCTGCGATTTTGGAAGTGTACAAGTAGCAAGGCAACGTTGACCTTTGATCCTCGTGGCGCTCGTTCTTGTGCGTACCCCATCACCAATCACATACGAAAGAGGAGATTTCTTGGGCGTTATGTCGACGTCTCATTCGACGCCTGCTTCGGCCGCTCTTGGGCTGGATGGGAATACTTCTGGACACTCTACGCCCGTATCCTACCATGCCGCTCACGCGGAACTTTCTTCCACCCACACTACCGCGGGTGCTGGCGGAGGGACATCCACCCCTACCTCTGCATCTTCTGTCGATCTTTCCAACCTCTCTTCACATCCCATCTATACCGCCATGTTTCCGGATCCTGATCTACCCATCGCCAACATTTCTCGCATTATGAAAAGGTCGTTACCCGAAAATGCCAAGATTGCCAAAGACGCCAAAGAATGCGTCCAAGATTGCGTCTCGGAGTTGATCAGTTTCATCACGTCGGAAGCGAGCGATAAGTGCGCAGCCGAGAAAAGGAAGACGATCAATGGTGACGATATACTGTATGCAATGCGAGTACTCGGTTTCGACAACTACGAAGAAGTTCTAAGAGTCTACTTGAGCAGATATAGGATGGATCAAGAAAACAACCCAAAGGCAAGAAAGAGAGCCAAACAAAGGGACGACGCCGAAGAAGAAGAAGACGACGAACAAGACGAAGATATCGATCAAGACGCCGCTGGCATACAAAGCAACCTCAACTCTTCAGAATTCAACAGTCCGGCTTTGCATCACTTGAACAACCCTTCACATTCATAAACATGCCATGCCATGCCAACCAAATTTCAGTCTCGTCACACACGACAACCATTGTATTCATTCTCACCAACCGACCCCCCATCTTGTATACCTGTGTATCAGTAGCTTAGCTTTGTCTCTCTCTCGCAATTCTTGTTTCAGTACAACGTCATATCCGTTGGAAAATTCGTCTTCTGTTTGCGTTTTTGATAGTGAATATACAATCAACAGTCTAGAGCACAGAAGCAAGGCGTGGTCGTCGGATCGTATCCTTATCTGCAGTCGCTACGCCCTCGTTCCCTCCACCCGCCGCCGCCGCTGCTGCTGCTGCTAAGGTCGCCGCTTTTGCCGTCTCCTCGCACATGCTGTCAAATCCATATCCGGGATCCAGACGCGGCTGGCAAGGCGTACCGATAAAGTAGCTGTCCATGGCCGAAAGGAAGCGGCTCGCGTACTCCGAGGGTGGAAGGATCGTCACATTGCCTTTGGCGTCCTGACCTTTGAGAGCCTTCTTCGAGCTCGATTCCAGCTGCTTCGCCAAAGTGAATGCACCGAGGAAGTCGACAATCCGGCAGCGGAAGGAAGGTCGTTCTGCCGCTTCGTCCAGCTCAGTGCCTGAATCTGAAGCCGCACCCTTGCTGCCCAAATCGGCTCCGGCAGTGGGAGCTGCGGGCGGGTACATGTCGTCTTGCCTGACAGGTCGTTCCATGACACCCAGCAAAAGCGAGTAGTCCATCACGTTGGATGCCGTCAAGAACCGTGTGTCGTTCTGCAGAGCACGGAAGAAGAGCTCCTTCTGTGTCTCGGGTACGAAAGCGCGGTGACGGAAACGCTCGATCCACTCACTGTCCCACCACACTGTACTCGAGCTGGACGATTGCTTTGCGTCATCTGCAATTGCGGCTGTCGACTTCTTGTTCTCATCAGCCGCCATGCTTGGGCTAGTCTGCGCGGAGGTTCGGCTGGTATCAGCTGCGTTTGTCATGGTCTTGTCCATCGTGCTTGATGACGCAGAACGTTCAGCTGACGTGCCCTTCTCCACATCAGGGACTTCGATAAGCGTGGAGCCACTTTCGGCGGTCGCCTTCGTTGCAGCTTGTTGTAGCCGTTGCTGTTGTTCCGCGCTCAGCTTGACCTTGCGATCTCGAATGCCCTTGAGGTCAAAGCGGACTGACTTGCCACCGTCTCCAGCCCACAAGTTCTCGAGCAACATCACGTTCATTTTGAGCTTGTTCTCCCCGGACTTGACATCTTTGATCTTGATGCTGTAGACACCCGCGATCTTGACGAGCAGCGTCGGACAATCGTTGACAGCCGAGTTCATCATGTACCGAATGTAGGCAGGAGCGAACTCGAGAAAAGCTTCCTTCTCATCGACGCTCCACACAGTAAGCAGCTGCTTGGCGATGAAGCGCTCGTCTGCTGTCTTGAAGAAAGCCGATTTTGACTTGCCTCCTGTAGCAACCCACGGCTGACATCGCGACAAGCTGTGGGCAAAGTCATGTTCGACGCCCCATCTTTCGCGAAGTGCAGCAAATTCTTCCGCGAACCAAGAGACGCAAGAGATCTTGGTGGTGCCATGCACGATGTTGTGCTTGATGTGCGGTGATTCGGCCGCTTGCGATCCAGGCAAGGTGCTATTCGACACCATCGACTGCGCGTCTGCACCAGAGATAGCTTCACTGGTCGACGATGGCTGAGCTGCTGCCTTATGGGCGTTGCTGTTGTTCCTGGACATTGGTGAAGGGCTGATAGACAGATGTGAGCCTGCATTGCTCGAAGCTTCATCCTTGGATGAAGTCTGGCGACTAGACGAAGTCGAACGAGGAATCGCCCGCGGTACAGCCTTCTTTGGCGTAGTCTCGGTCTCCGACCTAGGTGCAGCACTGCCGAGACGCGAGTCCGTGGCCTCTGACCCTGGCTTGACAGACGAAAAGATGCTGGCAAGAGAGGCAGGACGGCCCGACACTGGAGTGACCTGGGCGTGGAAGGTAGCATCTGCGCCAGACGAGCCTAACGTGTTCGAATCCGCAGACTGAATCGAAGACTGCTGCCTTGACGATTTTCGATCCGGGATCGATGAGAAGGAGGACTGCGATCGAAGCTCGAAGGTTCGACGAAGGGCTGACACGCTTCCAGATGCACGCAGGTCAGGCTTAGCAGGTGGTGGCATGCATGTGTCCACGCGAGGTGTGGGAGGCTTTCTCGAGGGCGTGAGGTTCATACGGCCGGCATCCAGCGTCAAATCCTGATCCATGGAGGCGGTGCTAGGGACTATGGATCTCGCCTTCGCGAAGTCGTCATCATCGTCCCCGGAGTCATCGCCATCTTCATCATCGTCATCTTCATCTTTCAACGAGCTGGCGGATGAGCCCGGCCTACCAGTCGCCTGCATCGATTGAAACCTGTTCTCTTTGGTCTCTGAGATCGTTGAGCCGACGCGACGCAAAGTCAGCGAGAGGATAGAAGATTCACGTCCACGCTTCTTCCTCTTCAGAGATGCCTGAACCGGTTCAGCGTCAAAGAAAACTTCGTCCTTGTCCGGGTCAAGTTGGGAGACGGGCACCTTGCGCATGGATCTGTCCTTCAGCAGCGACGATGCAGCTGTGGCGGTACTGCCAGCCGAGGAGAGCACGGATCCGACTGTACCCGTTTCGCCATCGTCGACCACACCATTGCGCCATCGCTTGACATGTTCGTCATTGCTGCTGCCCATGTAGCCTCCAGCGTCTTGACGGCGATCAGCCAGTGTGCCCATCTCAGCGCGGAAGTCCCGCGAGCTGAGCGAGAAAGCAATGATGGAAAGCGGCTCGTCATCGCGAATGAGGTAGCAGCTTCCAGGGAAGGCTCGACGACCCACTTCGAGATACTCAGGCTCGTCGTAGCTGCAATTTCCGAGGTCGGCCTGTTCTTTCTTGTTGAGGTGCTTCTTGGCCCATGCCGCCAGTCGATTCTTGGCAGATTTGGCTCGATCCACAAAGGCCTTCCGAACGTCGTTGATGCCGTCCAAGAAGAATGTTCGTTGCAGAGCTTCATACAGCTCGAATTCGTCGGATCGCAACGAAGCGCGCAGATTCGTGAGCAGAGTCAGGGGTTCCGCTACTTCCTCTGATACCGACGAATTGTCAGATGGTATATCGGCTGAAGTCGGCCGTGCAGGCGGGGGCATTGCTTTGTTGCGAATAGTGTTGCCTGCCTCGTCGAGCTCACGAGCCACAAAGATGCCTTCGAGCCTTGTGGTGTTGCTTTTGATGGAAGCAAAGAAGCGCTGGATTTCGAGTCGAGTTTCCTCTGCAAGGTGCTTGAACCTACGTTTCTCTGCATTTGCTTGCTTCTGCTTCCTCTCACGTCGGCGCTCGCTGCCTGCTTTGAGGCAAGGCCCTTCGATGTGGAGATCGTACAGGACCAGGGGTTGCACCTGCACTTTGACTAGCGAGCGTCCGCTTCGGAAGAAGCGGAGCAGGTCTGGTCCTTCTGCCACGCTTCGAGCATCCTCGCTCCTACCTTGTCGGAGCTGCTGCTGCACATTTGCCAGGCCGCCGTAGGCCTTGGCATTTGCGGGCTCTAACCCGGCCGCTCGACGCAATGCGGGATGATATGAAATAGCCTCCAGGTAGCGAGCGAACGACAGGAGATAGGTGGACTCCGACATGGGCATGGCTTTGCCCTGCCAGCCGCTCTTTGCGCTAGCATTCCACATCCAGATACCGCTTGTACTTGCACTTCCTCTCTGATCGATCAGAGGCCGAGATGTTGCATTCTCGGCGGCTTGCACGGCAGTCTCGGCTACCGCAAAGGCTGTGTTGGCGGCCTCTTTATCCGTGTGCGAGACAGCAGCAATGGCAGAGACATCAGACTCGCGAGATTTGGTCGGCTCCAGCGATGGTGAAAGAGTAGTGCTACCGACCTCAAGCTTCGTTTCCGTCGCGACCTTCTCGACTTCGTGTCCCGCGTTGCGCCCTTCCACCGCATCAACCTCATAGATGCGAGGTGGCAATACAGTGGCCACGACGCGAATGCGACAATGTCCGTGGATGAACTGCAAACGCTGTTCGGGCATTCCGTAGGCGATGTTCGAGACCTGTTGCTGTCCTGCATGCCCTCCATTGGCGTGAGCCTTACCACCTACAATGCGAGAGTCCGGCGGCTTTGAAATCAGATCGCGGTCCGCTTCGAGCGCACAAGCACGAATTCCGAGCTCCTCGATAACCTGTCCCAGCGGCACATCGCGACTGTTGCTGAGACGCTGGTAGAAAGCAACCTCCTCGCGGCAAAGCCCCAGCGCAGCACCATCGCCGGAGAGCAGCTCGTACGATAGTAGCTGAACAGAATTGGCAAGGGGACGGTCGTTGACTGATTGCTGCTGCTGAGCGGATCTGGAGGAGATCACGGACCAGGGCAACGAGGATGGCTTCTGCACGCCGACGAAGGGTAGAAGATCGCCAGAAGCCGAAATGCCATGAGAAGGCGCTGCAAAGGTCATGTGTTCTCTGCGCTGGTCTGCCAGGAAACGTAGGGCCTGCAACCGGTGGAAGGCAGTCAAGTAGGCAGCGGTTGGGAATGAAGTCTGGTTTGAATCTGCCTGGAACTGGTAACAGAGAAGCATGGACAGCTCCGGAGATGTAGACAGAGCTGCCGATAGAGGAGCCTTGACTGGAAAGATGGGAGGCGGCTTGATCTGAGCGCGGAGCCTTTGCAGGTATGCTGGCGTCTTTACTCGAGAGCGCGACATCACAGTGTCAGTGCTGAGTTGGTTCTGCGATCCGAGGTCCGCCCCTGAGCTTCGTCTCGTGGTGCTAGCAATCGCAGGTGCTGCACGAGGCTCAGAAGGAGGCGCAGGCACATCTGCTCGAGGGGCTTCCGGAGCGGAAGGTCGATTGAAGGCGTTCATGAGCCGTCCCACGAGTCGATGCGGCTTGCTGCTGGGAGCTTGTGGAGTGGATGGAGCGGAAGTGCTAGAGGCATTGGCAAACAGAGCAGCCTTTCTCGCTGCGATGGACTGCTTGGGCTCTTCGCCAGCTTTGAATAGAGCCTTCTTCGCTGAGCTCGACAACGTATTTTCATCCTCGGTAGAATGTCGCTGCATAGACAAAGACTTTCTAGACGATGCTGCATTGGGACCCTCGCTGGTGTCAGCGTCCTCAGCACCGGGATGCTGGCCAAGCATGCCCCACAGGTTCTTTGTCCACTTCCTTGCGCCTGGCTTCGACTGAGCCGAGTCGATCTCTTGGATCTCTTCATTTGCTGCACCATCCGGTCCAGCGTCCGATGATATCGAGCTGCGACTTTGACCAGACACGGACCTGTGACTGCTGGCGAGGCTCTGCCGCGATGTAGCACGCGAGATGACGGGCGGTTGAATAAGGCTTGCGCCTCGTTGAGGCGCGTCCACTGCCGAGGTGGTACGACTGGGCACTTTGACGAGTTTAGGTCGCGCTGCATCCGAATCGCTTAGGAAGCTTGACTCGAGAAGCATCGACATACCTACATAGAGCGCGATCTCGAGCAACTCGGTCAGCGCTTGCCTCTGCTCTTCGGTCTGAACTCGGCATACAAAGCTTCCACCCACGAACCTTACACGCTCGTCCTCGTCGAGCGGCGATACACTCGGTCTGCGCTCATGCGAGGACTTGCTATGATGTGCTAATAGCTCCTGACCGTCAAAGACATCTGGCTTCCAAATGACAGGCTCTTCGCTTTGGTCGTCGGTCGCGGTACCCTCTTTGGGCATGTTGCTGGGCTGAACTGCAGCTGAGCCAAGTTTAACTGCTTTGGCAGTTCTGTCGGAGCGAGTCGAGATGTTTGATCCGTTGCCTGCGTCGAGCATCGTTTCCGAACCTTGACCGACGTCTCTGGCAGTGATAGTGCCAGAGCGTCGATGCTTGCCTTTGTCGGGCTGGTCACCAACCCGTATAGCAGCGCAAAGGCGGCACACCACCATTTTCGCCCACTCATCGCAGCCTTGTCCGATCTCGGCAAGATAATCACGTTCTGCTCTCTCAAGCGCGTCGGTCTCGGCCGCTTCGGCTTCAGAACGGTTGATAAAGGAGCGCAAGCTTGGCCGACTGGACTGTGGATTGAGAGTGCCGGCGTCAGCGATGGCTTTGTCGATGGATTCTTCTGGGTGGCCACCGTTGGCGGCTGCAGCCGCAGCTGCCTGCTGTGCTTTCTGACGCATGGCAGCACCAGCAGCAGCACTTAAAGAGGCGAGATGCTCCATAGCTTTGCTCTTTTCGCCCGCATTCACGGCAGTGGCCTCGTTTGTAGCTGCAAGGCCAAGGTTGCTTGAAACCGACGAAGACCTTGTCAAAGAGTCGTGTGCCGCCTCCGACTTTGCGCTCGGCAGAAGCGAGCTGGAGGTGTTCGAAGCCATGTTGGTGAGATCTTTGGCGGATGCCGGAGACGCGAGCATTGAGGATGCAGATGATGCAGGAGGCTCAGTTGTCGATGGCTTCTCTGATTGACTGCTTTCGGGAGTTGCAGTGCCGCTGAGGGCTGTAGTGGCGGTGGACTTGGAGAGGAAGTTGGGAAGTCCAGCATTTTTCTTGAGCAGATTCTCCGAGGTGCGACGAAAGTTGGACAAAGAAGGCGGTGGCAATCCATCGCTGGCATTTGATGAGGCCAGCTTGTCCAAAGGATCTACTTCTGGACTAGCAAGAGTCTCGACGCCGGCGTCAGGACCGTAGTTGCGAACAAACCAAATGGCGTTGCTCAAGATCTTGACTGCAACATCTCTCTTGCGAATCCGATGATCTGGGTCCGAGTAGAGGCCCGTGTAGAAGTCGTGGCTGAAGTGACTGCTAGTTGCTGAGCTGAGTCCACAGGAATTGAGATCGCCTGGAATGGGCGGAAGGATGTTCTTCTGGGCTTCTTTGTAGGCTTTCCCTAGAGCGGTAGCGGGCCAAGCAAAGCGAGCCCAGCGTGATGAGAGTGCACTATTGGCCTCTGCTGCCTGAGCTGCTGATGCATTGCGAAGTTGCGCTTCTGCGCGCCATCTGATCGAGGCAGTACGTTGGAGCGCACCAAGCACCTGCTTCTGGGACAAATGTCGAAAAGCAGCCTGTAGCGCACGATAAAGGCTGTCAAGAGTGGTCTCGTCAAGCACATACAGGCTTTCCGATGGGGAGCTGGCGGATGTTGAAGGGGCTGTTCCACTTGCGCCAGAGCCACTTGCGCCGGACTGCTTCTTGTAGGTTCCGTTTGCTGAAATAACAACGTTTCTGCCAATGGTACCGTCATCTGCTCCTGAGGTAGCGGCTGTCTCGTACCTCAGAGCGGCATAGTGCAGAATGGCGAGCAGATGGCGGAGACACTGTTCGTCGAGGCCCTGGCCGTCATTGCTTTGCTGGTTTGAAGCAGGTTCTGACGCTGTTTGCGAGCTTAAGCGCGACGAAGAACTCGAGGCCTGGTTGGTAGCACTCGAGTGAGATGAGGATGACGGGTCGTGCTTCTTTGGAAGGGCGTCTGGCCACCATGACTCTGCTCTGGTGTATTGCGCATTGAGAACTGAGGAGTCAACTAGGGCCGAGTCGGCGTCTTGTGCTGCGGAAGTGTCATTGGGATGCGTCGAAGGGATTTGTGGAAGAGGTTTGCGGATGAGACGACGACGAGTGGTGAGAGAGAGCTCGATGCTAGCCTGCCAATTAGAGCTCGAAGCCTGTGAAGGAGGGCTTGCGTCACTGCTGCCGACGATTGAGCTACGTCGTGAGCTCGAGGTTGAAGGATGGGCTTGGCTGCTCGTTGAAGAAGTTCGGTAGCGATTGGGAGTGATGGGCGCGCGAGGCTGATGCGATGCGTAGCGGTTGGTAGCCGCAGAGGCCGAGGCTATTGACTCTGTCCTTGGTGTTTGGGTGATCATGCTGAATTACAAACCTGCCATTCAAGAACACGCAACTATGGTAGTGTCGGCGCAACGCAGCTGGCTTGGCTTGGCTTGGCTATTGTTCAAGTCGGTCGCGGTATAGAATCGTCACTGATTCGGTGAGGCGTGACGCATAGCTGAGGACTTCTAGGGTGCAGACTTCCTGACCTCGATCGGTGCTTGATGCGGCTTGAATAAGAGACAAAGCTCCTTGGTCGGGTGGTCCGATGCGACTGTGATTCACAAGGATGCAGACAGTCGAGATTCCATCGGCTGTTCCGTTAAGCTGGTCGGCACAGTAAGCTCAGCCTGCGTCGGAGGGGAAGGGTGTTGAGTCAAGTGATGTGGTTGGTGGTGAGACAACGTAGTCCCGCGTAGCGGCCTGCTGCTGCTGAGCTGCTCAGCAACCAGCTTTGCCAGATCAGACTGACAATACTGAATAATGACAAACGTTTCACCTTCCTAACTACATCTTGCTGCAGACTTGTAGCTGTCTGCCGATTTCTCGACTCTGCTGCTGTTGAGATGATGGCCCCTGAACTGAACCCTGCGCTGCCCTCATAGCTTCTATTTTCTTTGTGTTTTTTTTTTTTTTTTCTTTTGGCGGGGTCGGCCAGCCCGCCTGCCGCTGCCAAATCCAACACCTGTGTTGTTTATTTTGTCAAAAATCTGATTTTGCCTGAAAATGCGATTCGGGCCGCAAGCTGCAAGGCGAAGGCTAACAATTCAATCCGGGCACCAGAGCAGTTGGTGTTGTTCTTGCCGTTTTGAGAAAACCCAAAGCTGCATGACGGCTGCTAGGTGGAGGTTTGGAAGCCAAAAGGCGTGTCTGTAAGCTTGAGAAAGACGCGTCCAGGCGTTGCTTCACAACTCACACTTTGCTCTCTGAATCTGGCTCATGCAGCGATCCTCCTCCTTCCGAAAGTACATATGAGCAAGCTCTGAAGCCTCATTTCGTTCCATGAAGAACAAAGGGTATGAAGGAGCTTGGTCTTTCTCTCCGATAACGATAGAGCCTCTCGAACACATACTTAGCGCCGTACAGACATAGAGCTCATGGAAGCAGGCACTGCTCTATTGCGGACATTGCGGGGAAAGCTGGCAGTGTGAACACTCCATATTCTGAAGCGGCCCAAGCCAGTTGATTCGCTGCTCCGGAGGCCCGTGTTGGCTTTCGACAGCTTTAGGTTACACTGTCATCACTCGTCAGAGAAGGTCGATGTTCGCAGATGGTAGATCCTTTGCATCTGAGCCGCTTTGGAGCTTGACAAGACATGCTTTACACCTCAATCGAGGTGACTAGACAAGTAGCTCCACTGCAAGATCAGCTATTATGGCCCTGTCAACGCACACACACACACGTCTCAATGCGAAGATGGAGGAGATAAATATCGCACAAAGGGCCGTTCCTCATGAAAAAAAGTGTCTGAAGAAGTTTGTCCGATTGGATAGCGATCGAGAATGATATCACATGCGGCTTGAGCCTCGACAAAGACTCACGCTTGAAGGTGTCGATAGGTTTTACGCCCTCATGCATGCATGTGCTTCCACAATTTGTCACTGACTTACTGTGCAGCAATATCTGTGCAGTGATTGCAACGCGATGCATCCCACACACCACACAAACAACACTTATGCGCTACAACAGGATTGAGCCTAGACTACAGCAACTTGTGAGCCCAAGAGAGAGAGAGAAGGGGAGAGAGAGAGAGAGAGATCAGTGCGGCCATTCAGCGAGATCCGCTTAATGTCGCTTCACACGAACAAATCATCGGCCAATTTCCGACGATCGTTCTAAAGCTGCTTTCAGAATCCACATCTTCGGAGCCTCCGCACCTGCCGTCTACGCCTCGGCCATTACAGATTCGCTGCCCTTTCGCTCGACCCTTGACAAAGGGGAGTGATTGCTTCCCGCAGCTGCCATCTGTGTCTGACCCTCTGACCGACGACGACAGAAATAGCAGCAACAGCAACAGCAAATAGCACTTAACTTATGATAGCAAGCTCAGTTGGCACGTCACAGTCTGGTGCTGTGCATTGAAATCTTACTGATCGGTGTTTGAATTCGCCTGACACATTCACATTTCACCGCCGTCAAGGGTCTGATGGATCAGCGCTCTCAGGAACCTCAATCATCCTAACCCCCACCTCGCTTACAGCCTCTCTCTCTCTCTTTCCCTCTCATTCTCTCTCATCCTCCATCATCTCCACCCCTCCTGCGTGCTTACTGCTGATCATTTTTGGTCAGTCAAGCCCAGGAGTATCTCTTGACCCCTCCCTTCTACTGTTTTTTCGTATCTGGACGACATCATACGAACCAATACGAATCACTCCTGCCGACAGAACCACGATCCACTGTGTCTTTTCACAATGTCGGCAACGATTCGCGAGTACCTCTCGCTCCCATCTTCCACGCGCGTTGATTCTCCGAAACAAACTCAGCAATGGCTCGATGCACTCCTCTCTGGAGGTCTGAATGCTCTAGGATCTGTCTCTGACTCTATACGGACCAAGCTCGCTACCGCTATCCTCAATGACATTTCGGCTGCTTCAGGTACACGCGAAGGCGATTACCTCCTCAATGCAAGGAGCAATGTGCGATGGAACTCAAGCGTTCGTCTCTCCGCACTCAGTTTGCTCAAAGAGCTCAGTCGGCTGCCAGGTGGAAGCGCTCCGCTTGGCAAACCAGAGGGGATGAGGGTGCTGCTCCAGCAGGTCGACTTTCCTAAGCAGCGCGTGAGGAGAAACTCAGTCTCCAGAGCTGCAACCTCGTCACCCGGTCTCAGCATGCCCAGCTCTTACTCTCTTGGATCGATAGCAAAGACACTGAAAAGAGCGGTGAGCAGAAGAGGGTCACAGCAATCCGACCGATATACCAAGGACAACCCTTCATCCGACAGCAGTGGCGAGGAGTACGACATGGGCAGCGACCCTGACTGGGCCATCACTGATATGGCCCTCCGCTGCCTCAATAATGCTCTTTTCCTCAACGAAGAGGCTCGCCTTCCTTTCTCAAGCGAAGAGGTAGGAGGAGGACACATTGCCCTTGCCCTACTAGCACGACCAGAAGACACACCCGCAGATATTCTCTTCCTCGGCGCCCGCTTGCTCTTCTTCGGCACGCTCTTCGAGTCGCCTTTCAACAAGACCGCAGTTAGCAGTCTACAAGCAGTCAACGTTGAGGCTCTATGTACAGATGCATTGGTCAAGGCGATCAAGGAGAAGGCCGCAGACAAGAACGCAGCCAATTCTGTGCTCGTAGCTAGCGGCAGTGAAGCGCAACTCAACACGGCGCTGTCCGACCTGTTGAAAGCGCATTTCAATATCTGCCTGTACTATCCCAGGATCGTCGATGCTGAGCTGAAGCAACAGCAGCAGCAACAATTCGTAGCCGGCACTGGATCAAACGGGCAGACGGACAAGACCAACGTTGAAGGACAAGCCATCCTCGGTGAGGCATTCCACCCTCAGCTGCTCGACATGCTACGTCCTCTGATCTCGATCATCACCAGTCTTCCCTTGCCATCTCCCGTGCCACTCATGCCGCCTTTCACGCACGCCATCGCTGCCTTGCTCAACTACCCAGTATCCAACGTCAAAGACAAGCTTGCGTCTGGCAGAATCGAAGCTGCTTCACAACCTAGCCTCACCGCCTCGATCTCGGTATCTTCCACCGAAGCGCTCAAAGCAGCTCCGCTCTACATTGTTCGCCTCATCACATTCACTGACCTCATGCTGGCCCGCTACTTCTCGGCTCAGCTGGAACAAGGTGATGGCAGAAAGATCCCAGAAGACGTAGACGCCAAGTCTGTCAAGGCAAAAGCAAGTACGGACGGCATTGATTTGGAGGACACGCTCGAACCTCTTCTCCACTTGCTTCGCAAGACTGCTGCTGAGGACGACGATCTGCGCTTCGCCATCAGGTCGATCCTCTTACCTTCTGACTTGGATCGCAGTCTCGCTCTCGATCGTCGAGTCGATGTTCTGGGCCGCCTAGTTCGCCTCATGTCCTCCATCTCCCTCCCCAGACTCGCTCGAGCATCTGGAGAGTTCCTTCTTGCACTCTCGGACGGAGACGCCAAGAAGATGACCGAAGCAATCGGTTACGGCCCCTGTGCGGGCTTTCTCATGTCCACAGGTCTCGCATCTGCCCTTCCGACCTCTGCCGCCTCTGATGCGAATGGGAGGAGCATCGACCCAATCACTGGCGAGTACGAGCCTACAGAAGAAGAAAGGGCGATGGACGAGATCAACCGAATGACAGAAGAGGAGAAGGAGGCAGAGGCGGAGAGGCTTTTCGTGCTGTTTGATAGGTTGAACAAAACTGGAGTGGTGCAGGTGAGGCATCCGATGCAGGCGGCGCAGGAGGAGGGAAGGTTTGAGGAGATCAGTGGGAAGGCGGAGGAAGATGAAAAGGAAAGGCTAAGAAGGGAGGAAGAAGAGACGGAGAAGGAGGTGGAGAGGGAGATGGCGGCACATAAGAAGAGGAAAGAAGAGGCACGAGTTCGGGCGCAGAAGTTGGCGGGGCTGGGGACCGAGCCGACCCCGAAAGTACCGTCTGCTCAAGCCGAAGCCTCAGGGTTACCTGTCGGCGAAGACCCAAGCGCATCAAATAGCTGAACCCGATTTCAGTCACACGTACTCTTACCACACACCTAGCATACCACAACCAATTGCATATCTCCAACCCACACACATTCGCACACGCATCCAATGAATCCCATAATCATTCGTCTCATCTCTACAACATCTTCTCCACCGCGTCCAACTGCGGCACCACATTCGCGAGCAAATGATAAACGACCACCAACGCCGCGCCCACCACGGTTGCTAGCGTCGTAATCTGCACTGCCGGTAGCAGACTTTGTTGCGGCACTGGCACCTTCAACTTGAGCCGTGTTTGCTTGGACTGGTTGGTGGGAAGTGCGAGCACAGCTTTTCCCGGGCGAGTGTTGAGAAGGTGAGAATGGGTTGGAGGGAAGAGGCGTGCGATTGTTGTGGCTTGGAAGCCTTGGACGTAGGTCGACACCGAGGCGCAGGTGAGGTAGAGTGTCGGTTGCGGGGTGATGGAAACTTCGACGGCTGTGTCTGCTTTTGCGCCTGTGAATGGCAGTGAGCTCACGGGTTCGCGTCCGAGCAGCGAGGATGCGGTTTGTTTGAGGTGTGTGAACCCGCGCACGAGTGGGTCTGGGAGAATGTCTTGCAGGAGATCCGAGTAGGTGGAGAATACAGAGGGAAGAGGGCTAGACACGGCGTTGGGCGAGGTCGCGGCTTGTAACGGTGCTTGGTACCGCAAATGCAACGGCACTTTAATCTCGAACGCTTCCTTTAGCCCGTCCGCTTCCAACAACTCCCTCACCCTCAGATCCAAGCGCAAAGACGACACTTCGCCTTTCGCATTCTGTTCCACCTTGTTCTTGTTCCTCTTCGATCCTGCCTTCTTAGCCCGCTGTCGAACCCTAACCTTAGCACTATCGGACAGATACTCCTCTGCCTTCTCCAGCAGAGCTTGCTGAAAGATCTCGTCCATCCCCATCCCGCTTTCTCGCTCGTCATACTCTTGTCCTCCCGCCTTGGCCTTTCCCTTGGCCTCGCGGCTTGTCCATCCTACAGCCTTCTCCAGCTCCACCTCGCTTGCCAGATACTCCACTTCATACCCTCTCGGCTCATTCCTCCCCTGCGTAATGATGGGATTGTGAGCTGTGAAAGCGTCATAGAAGACGCCGGACGGGAGGTGGACAAGGACGCGTGGGACGCATCCGTTTGCGTGCGATGAAGAAAGAAGCGATGTAGGAATGGAGATCGAGAGAGTCGGATGGAAGGATGCAGCGTTGGTGAAGTGCGACTCCATGTCTGCGACAGTCGCAAGATGAGGGATCAAGAGGTGATGGTGAGCGCAAAGATCGAAGGAATGCATGCGGGGAAGTCCAATCGCGTTTGCACACAAGGTGGTTCGTGCAGTTCCCTTTTCCGGTATTTTGAAAAAGAGACAAAATAAAGAGCTGTCAAAAATGGCGACCTCATCCATGGTGGCGCGACAGGTCTGGTGGGGGACAGCGTAGGAGATTGATCCAGCGAAGGGTCATGAGGAAAGGCCCAATCTGTGGCAATCGAGCGTCCATACTTCTGCGAAGACCTTATGGTATCGTCCTTCATATTCTCAAGGGAAAGCGGCGGTGGGTGAGTCGGAAAGGACGTGTCACTATGCGAACGCAGACCTCATCTCGCCCACGCCCAGCATAAGTGGCGGTCCAGTTTGGTCGGCCCGAGAGCGTGCTCCATGACGAGCTCCGGAAGCCCTCCCAGGGTGGGAGGAGCTGTTTGTCGAGAAGGGAAGGAGCCAGTACCTTTATGGATTGTTTGCGTGTCGTACGCTCTTCAAAACCATTGATACTGTACGGATGTGGGGCTTTTCATCATTTCCCATCTTACAGTACCTCTCCTTGCCCATTCCTGCGCTTGCTCTGCTCTCTTACGTCCACCATCGCCCATCATGCATCTCATCTCCTCTTTCGTCCTGTTTGTTCTTTGTCTCGCTGGTTTCACCTTGTCCGCCCCATCTGGCGACCGAACCCCTCCCTCTCCCCCTACCTCTCCCAGCCCGCCCACCGCGCGCTCACGCTCCCTCCTCCGCCTCCCGCACCAGCATCCCTGGGGCGCCTCTTCCGCATCCTCTTCCACTTCGCGCACGATCTATGCGGACGAAGATCCCGCAGCCGCGCGCGTGGCTTGGTTCAACACCAAAGCAGCCGCGCCCAATCCGGAAGGGGTGAGATTCATTGAGGATCCGCTCCGACATCCGAGTGAATCTTTCCGAGATGATCAAGAGTCACAAAGGGCGGGGGAGAGAGAAGAAGTGTTGGAAAGCGCTTATCGATCGCCTCCGGCTGAAGAGAAAGAGAAGGAGGATGTTGCGGGGGAGAAGATGGGGTGGGATGAATTCTTGACCTCGCTTCCCACCCAACCTCGTCATTCGGAAAGGGAGTATCTGGTGTTGAGTCCGGGGAGGAGAGGTAGGGGTAAGGCGAGGTTCAACGAGATGGGATTTCGACGTGCCTCTTCTTCTGCTCGATCGCAACCGCCGCCTTCAATGCGGTCGGAGCCGCGGTCGGAGCCGATCAACATTCCCATTGCCTCGTCCACTCAGGGCGAAACGAGTGTGGGGAGGGAGCACAGCCCCACGAGATGGGCGTTGGATACGGCAAGTAAAAAATTGGCTTGGTTGAGGGAGAAAGAGATGCCGCCTTCTCCTCCGCCTTCGCTCGCCAGGTCTGTCAAAGTCGAGGGGAGCGCAAGTGCAAGTGCAGATGAGGAGTTTGGCACGATAGTCAGGAGCGTTCCGGTGGAGGGGAAGAGGAGTGACGAGTTTGGTAACTTTGTCAAATCTGTCAAAATTCAAGGGAGTGCGAGTGGGAGTGACGAGTTGAATACGCCACACAGTCCTTCACCGCCTTCGCCCGGGATGATTAGGGGAGAGAGAATTCGCCTTCCCCCGGCGCGGTTTGGTAGATTCCCCTGGATGCAACAAGGGAAAGAGGTTGCACCGTATCGGCTTTGGTCAGCGTCGTCTGCTTTGCCGCTGATTAACCTGCCCAATTTCCAGCGTCTTAGCGATCGGTATCCCGAGGCGTACGAGCACTACCATTCCACGCTCTCAGCTCTGGACTCCTTGAGCTGGCATTCTCAGTGGACCAACCGATTGCGATGGGCCCACGACCATCGAATTGAAGACTTTCGCTCTGCCCGAGTGGCCACCCCATTCGGCCTCACTGGTGGAGACATTGCCACTGGATCGCCTCGTTTCACCGAAGACCCAACCGACCCCCTTCCCCGATTAGATAGCCTAATGCTAACCGGAAGAGGCAGACGCATCAACGCTTGGAAAGAGCTAGCCTCCTTAGTACCACCAGCCTTAACCGCTCACAGTAAAAACGTCTTCGAAAGTCACGCCAAAGGAAACTACAAATCCCTAGACCCATCCCTCCACGCCGCAGTCCACCCTATTCAATACCTAAGCCAAATGTTGAGCGACAACAACGGCGCCGTAATCCTAGAAAACGCAATTAGCGAAGACTACCACCGCCACCTCTCAGACACCCCACCTGAAGCTCTAGCTCAACTCAAAGAAATCAGATCCAGAGACAGAGGTTCCACCCCCACCTCTCCTCGCGAGAAACCAAAGCCAAAGCCAGCAATCGAGAGCATACATGATTTGCTCAAAGACGAATACGCAACGCATGGCAAGTTTTGGTACAGCCATTATGCTAAGAAACCAGCTTTCAAGATCAAGAATCCATTAGATACGGATTTGGGCGAGTTCGCAGCTTTCAAGCCTTGGGAGGAGGTTGTGAAGCTTCGTCCTCACTAAATTGACACACACAGGCTTTATCGGACTCGACAAAGCATACTTGACAGTGTACAGATACAATAGCGATCTAATGGTCTGACCCGTTGAACAAGAACCAGATCTCTTTGAAATCGAGTTTGTTCCCTTTGACCAACTTGCTTCCCTCCAATGCTGCTTTGGCCAATGCTCTTTTCTTCTCTTGCAGCGTCAGAATCCTCTCCTCGACTGTGTCCTTGATGCTCAACTTGTAGATCGTGACATCGCGCACTTGACCCAATCGATGGGCTCGATCGAAGGCTTGTTCTTCAATTTGTGGGTTCCACCACAGATCCATGAGGATGACCCTACTGCAGCTCGTGAGATTGAGACCAGTGCTGCCGGCCTTGAAGGAGATCAGAATGATGGTGACCGAAGGATCGGAGCGGATGCGTTCGAGGGCAGCTTCCCGCTCAAAGGGGCGCATGGAGCCGTCGTATCGAACGAAGCGGAAGCTGTGTTGTTTGAGATGAGGCTCGACAAGGTTGAGGAAGGAGGTGAATTGGGAGAAGACGATGGTCTTTTCTTTCGGATCACCAGAGCGGATGGTGTTGAGTAGTGAGATCATTTTGCGGATCTTTGTCGAGCCGAAAGAAGTGGCAAAGAGATCTCGCGAGTGCGAGTTGGCGAGCTGAGTGCATTCAACGCAGAGAAGCCGATTTTGAAGCTCTGGATTGACTGCTGCCATAAGATCTGCTGGCTGGTTGGGCATGTCAAGAGAGGCGCGACGATAGTTCTTTGGCAACTCAATCTGGCATTGATCGCAACGTGTGGTTTTCGCAGCGACGCTGAGACCAGAAAGCATTGCGGCAAGACCGTCATCGTCATCATCATGATCCATCGCTGCTTGCTGAGAGCCTGACTTAGTAGGCGCGTTGTTCTCGATGGCTCCGGCATCCACCCTCAGATTGCCCGTGACCATGGCCGGATGACTGCACGCCTGCCTCAACCTCAAGAGCAAGACCAGAGAAGCGATCATGTTGGTCTTCTTTCCCGAAGCTTTGGCCTCCGCGTCTTCTCGCTCGAAAGCTTTCTTGATTCTCTCCTGCAACTTTTCATAAAATTCCTTCTCTTGAGGACTATCGAACTCCATTTCGATCAATTCGAGGTTGCGCTTGGGCAAGTTGAGAATGGACTTTCCGTCGTCCATCTTGGCCTCCTTTGTTCTGCGTAGCATGATTGTCTGAAGCACAAAGCAGAGTCGCTTCATACCCCAATTGACTCGATTCTGGTTGTTGGACTTGAGTGGCTCGCCAATCTTCTCCTTAAAGTGCTGGAACTCGTCGAAAGGCGGGACGCGAAGAAAGTGAATAAGTGAGAACATCTCGTAGGCATCGTTCTGCAGAGGTGTTCCCGTCAAACACCAGCGAGAGACTGCGCTAGTCGAAAGTAGGAAGCAGGCCTTGGAACACTTGGCTTTGTGATTCTTGATGTTTTGCGCTTCATCAAGCACAATTCGGAGCCAAGGAAACTCGAAGAGCGGAGCGGGCATGACTTTCTTGATTGCCTTAGCCTTCGAGATGGGCTCTGCAAAGGAATCATCCGAGTCCTCGTCAGAACCAAGCTCGTCGACATCGGATTCGGCGTCGGAGTCATTGCGCGAAGATCGAGCATTGGAGCGAGGTGTGTTTTTGGGTTTCGACTTTGTCTTGGATCGCGAAGTGGCCAGCGGAGCGGGCTGCAAGCCTTTGGCCTGCGCTTCTAGATTGCCGATGTAGTTGTTGTACTCGCTGGCGACGGTGGTGTATGTGGTGATGACAATATCGAATTTGGTGAAATGCGAAGATTTCTTTGTGCGGCCGGAGCCGTGGTAGAGGTAGACTTTGAGACCAGCATCTGTCTTTTCGTTGACTTCACGCTCCCACTGCTTGATGACAGCCAGAGGGGCAATGATGAGTGTAGTCTTGGAAGGCATCTCTCGGCGAGGTAGCTCTTCGGCTGTCTTGGGCGTATCAGCAGGAATAGTGGCGGCATTCTTCTTGCTCTTCTTCGCGGGCTCAGAAGGCACGTCAAGATCGATGGTAGATTCCGCCAGACCAGGCCGGTTTGACACGAGAAGTGCGAGCGTCTGTACAGTCTTTCCCAAGCCCATATCATCGGCAAGAATACCTCCCTTGGCAGCGCCTTTCTCCCTCTCTCGCATCCAGGTCACACCCTGTACCTGATGCGGAAGCAGCATGCACTTGAGCCCTGGAATCTTTGCAGTCGTCTTTGCATCATCCGAGACTTCGGTGACATTGACCATGTTGGACATCATGTCCCGGATCTGCCTGTCCCGCGTAGCCGCATCGATCGGAGGGCCTGCGGCGGCATCTTCGATGTTCATGGTGGGAATGCTCCTCGAGGGGCCACTGGTGAGGTCGATGAATGAAGGAGCGGATGGTTGAGATCTTGACTGAGAATGAGCTGTGGGATCGTAGTCGTTGTCGATGAATGTAAAGGAAGATGTTTTGGACCTTGACTTGGAAGGTGAAGAAGCTAAAGGAGAGTGGTAGAAGGGATTGTTGTTCTTGAGGGGAGGTGGGGTGTTCTTGGGCGAAATGAAGGGAGCTTGGGACGATTTGGAGTTGGGTGAGCGGAAAGGCTGACTCGCAGCAAAGCTCGAGGTTGTGGTTGTTGGAGGTCTTGGAAGTATGGGAGGAGACTGAGTCGAATAAGTCACTTCATTTGTCTTTCGTGCAGACTGGAATGGATTTGCTCTTGATGCGCCAATGGGTGAGGATTCGCCAAATACGATAGGATCTGTACGCGAGCCAGTTCCAGATGCGCTTGCACTTGCGCCAGGCATTTTGTTGGGCATGTATGGCTGCAGGGGAGGTTGGTAGAGCTTTACTTTGGGCGGTGGGGCGTGCTTGTTGCGTCGAGGTAAGGATGTGATGGCCGGATTGGAAGATGAAGCCTGGCCCGATTGCGCAGAAGAGGAATTCGAAGAGGAAGCTTGTTCTTGCTGGCGCTTTGCCTGTTCTATAGCGGCAAGCTGCTCTTCCATGATCCTTCTGCGCATTGCCTCCATCTTGACTAGGCGTAGTCGGTTCTCTGCAGCTGATCTGCACTGCTATTGTAGAGAATTGTGAGAGGATTGTAGAGAGATGAAGCGAGCGGGATGGCCGATTGCGCTGTGAGGATGCAAAATGCGCAGTCCCGAAAGTCGACGTCGTTGATCCCTGTGATGCTATGGCAACTCTCCCCTCTCATTCAAAAGTAGGAATGAGGCAGCGGTGCAGAAGCGTGATGAAGTAGGAGATGTGATGCAAGCGATAAGGCCCTTGGTGATCTCTGCAGTGAAGCCTACAAATATGAAGATGAGAGTGTTGTTTTGGTGTCGAGCGCTGCAGCAACGTTCAAAATTGGGCTGAGTTGCATCAAAAAAGTGGAGAGAACAACACTTTCCAACGCACAGCTGCGCGCAACCGTGTCTCGTCCCAATCGCTAATCCGCCGATAACACTCACACATCATTCGGATTGCCCGATGAGAAACTGTTGCAATCGGACGCAAGGGCCGAAACAAAACACCAAAAAAGGGAAATAGCGCTGTTGAATTTCGAGTCGTGCGATACTTGTTAAGCGCCAAAAGGCGGAAATCATGGCAATCTAGCCAGAATTGCACGCTTAACCTCCACTTCTCTTGGAAGAACACAGACGGGGCAATTGCGCTCCTGTTACACCTCTCTGCGTCTGTCCCTTGCGTCCTCGGAAGAAGCGAGAAGAGTGAAATTACGCTTTTGAGGCTCAGTCATCCCTTGCAAAGTCACCGTCAATGCGACACAGTACAATACACACGACATCTCTGACGTCTGTGCGCTAATCTACCAGAGTCGCCGTTCCAACTTTCCAGTGCCCACCTTTCTCCTCCTTCGCTTCTTCTCTCCCATCATCTCATCTCTCACGCACATCGAGCATCGAACATCGAACATCGCAAACATGACCAAAGGAGAAACCATCAAGTGCAAGGCTGCCGTTGCCTGGGAAGCAGGCAAGCCCATGTCCATCGAAGAAGTCGAGGTTCAACCCCCTCGCGCCGGCGAGGTTCGTGTCCAGATCACCCACACTGGTCTCTGCCACACCGACGCTTACACTCTCTCCGGATCCGACCCTGAAGGTGCCTTCCCTGCTATTCTCGGTCACGAAGGTGCTGGTATCGTCGAGTCTGTCGGCGAAGGCGTCGACCACGTCAAGGAAGGTGATTCGGTCATCTTGCTCTACACTGCCGAGTGCAGGGAGTGCAAGTTCTGCAAGAGCGGAAAGACCAACCTCTGCCAGGCCGTCAGGGCAACTCAGGGTCAAGGTGTCATGCCAGACAAGACCAAGCGATTCTCGTGCAAGGGCAAGGAGCTGTACCACTTTATGGGATGCTCCACTTTCTCCCAATACACTGTTGTTTCGCAGTACTCGCTCGTCGCTATCGACCCCAAGGCTCCTCGCGACAAGGCTTGTTTGCTTGGTTGCGGTGTCACTACCGGTTGGGGGGCTGCTACTCATACCGCCAAGGTCGAGAAGGGCTCTACTGTGGCCGTCTTCGGTATCGGTTGCGTTGGTCTCGCCGTCATCACCGGTGCTGTTGATGCCGGTGCTGGCAGAATCATCGCTATCGACACCAACGACCAGAAGGAATCGTGGGGCAAGAAGTTTGGCGCTACCGACTTTGTCAACCCTTCCAAGCTCGGTGACAAGGACATCGTCTCCCACCTCGTCGAAATGACCGACGGAGGTCTCGATTACACCTTTGACTGCACCGGCAACGTCAAGGTCATGCGCAGCGCTCTGGAAGCTTGTCACAAGGGTTGGGGTGTTTCGACTGTTATTGGAGTCGCCGCAGCGGGTCAGGAGATTGCAACTCGCCCCTTCCAATTGGTGACCGGTAGGAAGTGGCAGGGTTCGGCTTTCGGTGGTGTTAAGGGTAGGACCGAGTTGCCTGGTTTGGTAGAGAGGTACATGAAGGGCACTTTCAGGGTGGATGATTACATTACCCATACCACGGATTTGGACAACATCAACAAGGGTTTCGAATACATGAAGCAGGGAGAGTGCATTAGGTGCGTTGCTGATATGTCGTAGATCATCCTACAGTTAACCCTTGTCAATGTATGCCATTGAATTCTACCACATACTCAAGATCACAGCTAGGATGTGCGATTTGGAACGAGAGAATGATTCGGAGAATGAGGATGACAAGGACGTGTGCAGCCAGTGAACAGAGCGACTGAAGGTAGGTTGAACTGGAATGAAAGTGGACTTTTGGAAATCCACATGGCTGGCATTCTTGGTGCAGGCTCTGCTAATGTGATTTGTTTCTGGGGACGATTGTGGTGTGTGCGTTTTTGATATTGAAAGCGATTAAATTTTGTTGAAAGAATTGCAAGCCCAAGATCCAGACTTTGGCGTCTTTGCTTGCTGGGAACATGTGTTCTACCTCTGGACTTCCAATTAGGGACATTGAGCAATGGGATTGAGTTGGTTTGGGGGGGTTGGGAATGGCATGTTTGGTGAGGTTGAGGGTTTGTGTTTGTTGTTGCGGCGGGGAACGTTTTCGAAAGTTGAGTCCGATGGCGTTGTAGGTGCGTTCTTCTGACCAAGGATTGTGGCCCGAGCCGGTGAGAGAGTGGACGACGTTTTGCCATGCTGAGGAAAGAGAGGTGAGTGTGGATTTCAGGTAGGATTTCCATGGCAACAGTTGTGCTATGCCATCGTCATCTTGGCCGTTGGAGGGATGGGTGGAGAAGACTCGACTCTGAATTCGATGCTCATCGCCAGTGACAGTTGAAGCAAAGTTGCGTTTGACAGGGTCAAATTTGGCCTCTTGGGGGCCGATCAAAAAGCCCATCCCACGCTCCCAATCGCATCTCGTCTCGCCTAGAATAGCATTTGAGTTCCGGAGTGAGGACGAGGAAATGTCGTTCCCAACTGCGGCAAAAATCTTGCTGACCTCGGAGGGGGGACCGAGGATGCCGGATGTTCCACTGTCGAGCAGGAGCGCATCCACGCGGACATCGGGTAGGGCTTTGCCATCGAGTGCAAAACGCAAGTCCGGGCGGTGAGCGATGCCCCAAAACGGTTTCCTTGGAAAAGTCGACCCTGATTCCGGAGTGACGGTGATGGATTGAGAAAAATCGTACCCTTCCACCTTCTCGAGACCCGTACCGGAGAGGGGGAAGACCAGCTCACCCCCTGGCGCAGACTTGGCACTGGGTGGAGTGAGAGCAATGTAAAACTGATCGTCACCCTTGATGCCAACAGCCTTTTTATGCGCAGGCAAGAAGAATGAGTGCAAAAAGGAGACGTCTAGTGGCAACTTTGCCTCCTCCTCTCCGCCCGCTTTATCGTCCCTTCTCCTCCGTCTTCTTTTCCTCCCATGTGGTGCTGTCGAAGGAGGAGGAGGAGAAGGAGGAGTGTCGCTCTTGACCGCACTCAAAGGCGGACTTAGACCTAAAATCCCATCCGCCCCTTTAAGCTGCTCCAGATTTGTCAATCCCACCGTCGTATTTCCTCCCAACGCCGCGCCTCCCGCTCTCCGCCCGCCACCCTCTACTAGGAACGCTGAGTCTGTGACAAAATGGATACTTGGCTTGACCCCAGCTCCTCCATCCTTACTTCCATCAGCGTCGGGATTGGTGGTAAAGTACCCCTGAGCACCACCAAGATCCGGCTGAGGTGAATCGGATGGATCGTAGGTCGAAGCGGTTGGGTGGAAGGTGGTATTCTGCAAGACGAGAAACGGTGAGCCCGTGTCGAGGATGAGATTGTACGTAGTCGCGTTGGGAGCGCCAATCGAAATGGGAGCCGTCATGAGGGACGAGGCAGGCGAGTAGGACAGTGGGATGACGAGCGCGCGCTCATTGCGCTTGACAAACGTCGACAAAGCCGAAGAGAAAAGGACGAGGCACATCAGGGCGGCCCGCACCCAAAGCCCTTTCCTCAAGCTTCCCATCGACATGGTCAAACTCGTGATGGTGTGAGTTGGAAACAGAGAATCAACCGCGAGGACCAAAAGGGGCAGAAGCGCGCAGACGATGCCTGTCGATCCCGCTCCCGCTCCCACAATTTCAACAGGTCGCAAGACGATGCTGCTGGCGCCAACAAACTGACCATGATCCCCGCCCCCACATGAACCCATGCGCACCTTGATTTTGCCAACTTAAGATTTGTGGCATCCACTCTGCCTCAAGCTCCACTTCACATGAGTTCATCCCCATCCAAATGCTTTTCATTTCGTGGCGCCTGAACTCCTCGCCTTGTCCACAAAGCAGCCAGCAACTTTCCACCAACGCCGCCCATCCCTTCCGATGATGGTGGCTGTCACAGGCGTGGGATTCAGAGGTTGGTCCAGTCTGGTGAAGCGAACGTCGATCACGATGCAATCAGGTGTGTGTGCTCAGCCCTGACGCAAACGCCCACCCAATCATGTGGTACTGCTCCTCACCCTTCACAGCTCCTGGACCCGCCACAGCATCACGCTCCCTCCTTCATTTCTCGTCATTACAGTAATCATCTCAATCGTCTCTCTGGTCAGCCATCTGCCACTGCAGAAGCAACCCGATGCGCACGACACCGATCTGCACCCATTCTAGCAGATCCGCTTCATTCTTCAAACTTTGCTTGCATTGCCAATCCTCACCACCCCATAACGTGGCGCTCTTGCTACAGTACAAATCAATCATGCAACCCGGCACTCTGCAGCAACCTATACGTATCCGCCACCAAATACAAACTCCCCGCCACGATTTTTGGTCCCTTCTTGCCCTTCGCCCACCCTAAAGCCTCCTTGACGCTCCCAAAAGTCCTAAGTTCCCCCACATCCACCTCCTTTGCCACCTTTTGGAGCGTCGCTAGCGAGTCTTGGAGCTCCACGCTCCTCACCCACGGCATCCCCTCTGGCGGCGAAAAAGTGGTCAGCGCTACATTCTGTCTCTCGACCCACTTGGACGGGGACGTGACGAGAGCGCGAACCATCGACTCGTAATCCTTGCCCTCGGAAAACGCAAAGATGTAGGTCACTTGAAACTGCGCCTCTCCTTTCCCCTTGCCTTTCCCGTCTCCAGGATGGCTGAGCGCGCGGGCAGCAAGACACGAATCGACATACTCCCTCAGCGCAACTGCACTTGCCTCATTATGCGCACCATCAATCAACACATCTTGACCGTCCACTGTATGCCAGCTGCACCTCCCCGCCCACTTGACTGCATTCACGCTCTCCCTCACCCTCAGATTCGCCTCTGCATCGTCCCTTAACCCCCACATGATCCTCGTGCGTAGATCCTCCCATGGATCCTGCGCCCATTCGTCCCTCGCAATCGACGAGAGCGTTTGAATAGCCATACATACCCCAGTCAAATTCGCACGCGTGCGTTCGACGTTGATCGGCACCGAAAACATGACCGGATCATGCGGATGCGCCACAAACGTCGAGGGCGGGTTCAGTCCCGAAGTGGACAGGAACAACGTCGGCGCCAATCGAGGCGTGAAATCCACCTTGCTTCCCCACCTGTCCTGCTTGGTAGCGGGGAGCGAGAGAAGTTTCCAAGGAATATAGGTTTTCACCAACCTAGCGTTCCGCGACATGCAGACGTTCCTAATCGAGTCGAGAATCCCTGCTGCTCTGGGCCCGAGTTGCTTCGCCTCATTCTCAAGCGGACCCAGTGCGAGCTGATCGACCGTCGAATCGTCCTCCAACCTCTGATCGGCGATAATGCAAAGACCATTTTCCTTGACGATGCCGGCTTTCTCCCTCGCAATCCCCTCCAGCTGCGAACCCAGGAAAGCCTCATGATCCCTATCAATCGGACAGATCAAACTCGCCAGCACCTGCGATGCATCAAACACGTTGGTCGCATCCAACCTCCCACCCAACCCCACTTCGATCAACAACACCTCCGGCCTCCTCCCCTCCGGCAGCAACGAAAACGCTTGGAAAGTTTGCGCTGTGAGCAGCTCAAACGGTGAAGACTTGAGCGGTTGCCCATCATCTTCCGCCGTCGCAGTCATGTCCAACCCTTGGTCAGCAAAGAGGATATCGGACTGTGCTTGTCGCCATACATCCTTAGCAATGACTTCGCCATCGACTTTGCAGCAGTCGCGCCGTTCGAACAGGTGCGGACTAACAAAAGTGCCCGTACGGATGTCGAGTGCGTTGCGCAGAGTGGAATCGAGGTAAGCGATGGTGCTACCTTTGCCGTTGGTGCCTGCGACGTGAATGACTGGGAAGCGTTTGTGCGGGTTGCCGAGACGGCCAAGTAGTTTAGTGATGCGTTCAAGGCCGAGCTCGATGCGCTTGCCTGTCAAGCCATTTGAGTCGTCGCCGCTGGAAGCTCCACCAGCAGCTGCACCGCTTGGCGCTGAATGCGATGCAGAAGCATCAACAGCAGCAGCGGAAGTAGCTGCGATCGCGGTACTGCCGTTTGTACTTGTTGCGATGTGACGATCCTGAGGCGACGAGCTGAGCTGAGCATTCGTCGGACCAGCAGAAGACGAAGCCGTCCTCTCTCTGGACCCGGATCCGCCTTCTTCCGTCTTCGATCCACTGTACAACCTCTGAATCCCTGGCGGCATCGGCGCTGCCGGCTTCCCACTATTCTGCCTCCTCCTCACCTCCTCCCACATCTCCCACTTCTGCTCCTCTGCCCTCTTCTTCGCTTCGCTCTCCTTCCTCTCCCTCTCTTTCTGCTTCTTCTCCCTCTCTGCCCTAATCTCTTCCATCCTCAACTTCTCCGCCTCCGCCTGTCTCTCTCTCTCCACTTGCAACGCCTTCTGCACCTCAAGATACCTTCTCTCCGCTCTAGTCAGGTTGCTTGCCTCGCCGTCAAGGGCAGGTTTGATGGCAGGATCCATCTCTTCCAACGGCGTGCTAGTGGCTTGCGGCTTGAAGCCAAACAAGTTGCGAGAGTCGGTAGAAGGTGAGTTGAGGTCGCTGTCGGTGTTGCGGCTCGCTTGCGTGTTTGAGCTGAACTTGCGAAGGAAGGAAAGTCTCGGTGGCTTGGACTCGGTAGGAGCACTGACTGCAACCATGCTCGTGCTACCCTCAGCTTCGTCAGCAGCCGACGGCATCGGTGGTAGGTCTCTCTCCCTCCTCGCTTTCGGCGTTGTCTCGATCCATTCGGGGAAGGGAGCGAGGTTCTGGATTGGCGGCAAGATCGGCGGCGCGGGCAGCTCAGTCTTGTTGATTCGGCTACTGGACGAGTTTGTCCTGTCCTTTGCTGGCCTCTTTGCTACCACATCACTAGTTCCATTCTGACTGGACTCGGTCGAAGTCTGCCTAGCCAGCGCAGCTCGCTTCTCTGCAGCGTCCGCGGCGGCCGCACTCGTATTTGAGGGTCTATACTTTGACCCGCTCCCATCGAGCACGTTGCTGTCATTCGATGTAGTGATGTTGTCCTGACTATTTTGCTTGCTCGGCCTTCTTTTGGGCTTTGCCCTGATCTCAGCTGCAGCCGCAGAAGTGAAGCCGACAAAGCCTTTGGCATTGCCATATTCGGTGCTGCTGAGTTCAGCGCCACCGTGCGATCCCACAGGTGAGCTGACACTGGTCGGGTTGCGCCCCACTTGTCCCTGCACGCCGGGTCCGATGACAAGCGCGGTGGGAGGCATAGCTGCAAACTGCCCAGACGACTTGCCATTCGGATTTGGAGAGGAAGAGCTTGCTGGTGCTGTAGTTGAACGCTGATTAGCTTGAACCGTGACGACGGAGGAGCTATTCCTGCGCACTCCTCCGCCTGGCAAGCCTGATGCAGAAACAGGAGTGGCAGCACCCGACCCGAGCCTAGGCGATGTCGGAGGCGAGGATACATGCTGCTGATCTATCGTAGAGGCAGGCAGAGCAACCGTGCTGGGATTTGCTGATGACGTTGGTGTGTGATAGGTCGAAGACGTAGTTTCAGTCGCAGATATCGTGGGCAGAGTTGCCTGGCTACCGAGCTTAGGACTGGCACTCGGCTTTGCGGTGGAGGTCGCGGCTACAGCAGCTGCAGCGGCTGATGCTCTGCGCTTGCTCTTTCCACCACTTTTCTGTCCTGATGACGATTGAAGCAGATTGAGACCCTGGCCGAGACCCGTAGGATTCGGCCCATAGCCAGAGACTGCGTTGTTCGCTGAGCTGCGTCGGATGTGACCAGACCCGACATTGTTTGCGGTAACGACGCGGAAGGCGGAGCGATAGTCCTGATGGCGGTGCTGATGATAGTTGGCGTTGGGCTGCGCTCCTACTGAAGACGAGAAAGAAGAAGGTTCCGACGGTTGGATAATGGAATACGGCGGTGGTTCCGAGAGCGTGCCAGCGCGAGTGAGAGATCCTGAGGGTGCAGAGTAGCGATGATTCGGGCCTAGCTTAGGCAGCTCGAGCTCATCCAGTGTGTGGTTTGGTTTGAGACGAACGATGATCTGATCACCTTCCTCGATCAGACTGCACTCGTGATGGTCTTGGAGTTCGAAGCCGCGCATCTCTTCGGTTTCGGGATCGCCATGCTCTTCTTCGGCCTCGATATCATCTCGTTGACGCAGCTCGAGAGTGAGCATCTGCATCTTCCAGCCGTTGATCGCCTTTTCCTTGACCTCCTCTGAGAAAGTGAGAGGCTTCGTGGAGGATTGCGCATTGGTCTGCCCGGTGAGAATGCGAAGGATGGAGAGCTTGAAAGACGAGATTTCGGTCGAGCCATCCGGGACACGATGAGGAATGCTAAAGGCAGGAAGTGGCGGATGTGTCTTGAGAGTGATCAATGCGGCAGGGCCACCGCCTGGCAAAGATCTGTTCGGATCTGCCGATGGCATGGTGTGAGCCAAGTGATCGATGATTGGAAGCGCCGATGCTAGTGGTAGGTTACGAAGTTGGCGCAGTCGAAGGTCTGCTGGAATGAATTGTAGCTTGGTGACCTGGAGACTGGCCCAAGACTTGTGCGCTGTCAGAAACGGAAATGCGTAAATGGTAGAAGGTGAAGGGGTAGCGAGGTAATTGGCTTGCGATGGGATCGTTGAATATCTGCTCGAACCGGGGTCCTCGCAGTAGGACCAGCGACTCTTCGAAGATTGGCGTGTTGGGATTGTTCGCGAGCTTTCGACGATCGCAGCTAGGTCGTGATGGCTCGAAGATTGACGAAGTAAGATGTGGCCGTGACGAGGCTTGACCGTGTCAGTGAAGATACAACGAAGCGTGTAGTTTGCGAAAGTCGGCCTGAGCATGCAACGTCGAAAGATCTCCTAAGAGCTTCGGTCTCACGGATCCTTGTCGGCCATGCGAGAAGCAGACTGTGGTTTGTTGCAGATGATGAAGTATGCACTGGTGCTCAGTCCGGTGCTAGTCCAAACGAGATGGTGAGAGCGATGTTTGAAGGAGAAGTGACCCTTGATCAATCGCTTCTTTGAGCCAACAAAGCTTAAGAATTGGGAAATCGTATGGGAAATCGTATCGTATGCAGCTTTGCGGCAAGATGACGGATTGACCGATGACCGGATTTCGACTTTGAGCTTGTCTTGTGTTCTGCGATCTGCTGCCTCTTTTTTACTGTTTGCAATCTTCATTCCTCCCTTTGGATCGTGCGGCAGTGCGGCCCAAATCAAGACAAGAAAAGCCAACTGCACAGCGCAGTCAGGATGGAAAAATGCCAAGCAAAAGCGCGCTCAAGCCGCGTTCGAGAAGGTCAGACAAGTGGAGGAAAGGATGACCATTTCCAGCAGAGACTGGCTCGGCTCGCCCTCACAGCTCTTTCCTAGTCTTGTTTGTACCTGTTCTCAACAAGCCAAAAATAGACGGCTTCCAACCGGAATCAGGGCTCCGCTTCCATCGGCGAACCAAATACTTTAGCATGAAGCCGATCTCGTGGGAAGGCCGTAAGCGCATCGCGATAGACTTGTACAGCTGTCATCCTCGGTTCGGCTGTGTGAATATCGTAGTGAGCCTGGCCATCAGTTCCAAAGACCCGGTCGGTCGTCCTTGACGTGGAAGCAGCAAACTTGATTCAGGGTGATGTTCTCGGAAAGCAGTCGAGGTCTCGCGCGAACTTGACCGCTTCGAGGCATTGCTGTCTCCGTATACCATCACCGACTGTATTATCTGTTCATCGTAGGAAAGAATCACAGGCGAGCGCACAGGCAGTGAGTGGCACAGACATGAAAGCAACAATGAGGAGAAAGAGAAGTGAATTCGAAATAGGAGAACAAGCGCTGTCTCTCATCATGAAGGAGCTATGAAAGCCCTTCACAATCAACAGCCAACGCTCGTAAAGTCTGCCTTCCTCTGAAGAACATATACAAGTGGGTTGCTTGAGCAGTAAAGAGAAAAGCCGGTTTTCTACATCACCTTTGATCTCCACAAAGAGAGCGAGGCATGTGGACTGACCGGACCGGCGATCGTCTACGCGATACCCCACAACAGACGACAAGCCTGAAACTAAAAGTAAAGAAAAGAAGCGAAAAAGGGATCGGAGCCTAATACACGGGCAGAGTCAAAGCGGGATCGAAACTTAAAGGGTAGCCGTAACTGATGGTGAAGATGAAGTTAGGGGAGTCAGGATGATATCTGCGCGCCAAGAACGAGTGCCAGCACCACTACGAGGCATGCGTACAATGCAGTGCTATACAATGCAATGCGAGCAAAGTACGAGCATGGATACGAAACGAACAAAGAAGTGAAAGGATGACGATTGACCATGTGAGACCCGTGACAAGGATTCGGGGAACCGAAAAGGTGATGGGATAGATCTATGAAAGGATGAACAGAGAACTAAGGCACGAGACCTCAATCCTACTGCTCATCCTCTTCTTCGTCATCGAGTTCGTCTTCGTCCGAAATCGGACCGTGCTCGGCCTCGTAAGCCGCGATGGCCTTGTTACGAGCGACGCAGTATTCATCGCAGTCGACAATTTGGGTAGGAGGGTCGAAGGGGTCCTCGTCATCGATGATCTCGTTGCCGTCCTCGTCCTGGTGCTTGACGCCACGGCGGGCGACGTGCGCCGATGGAAGAGCACGGTTCGAGTGGAGCGAACGCTTACCCTGAACCTTCTGCGAGTAAATGTACCAGTAAGCAATGTCGCGAAGAGAGCCGTTGCCGTTGAGGAAAGCGTTCTTGTTGTTGGCGTACGAGTCGGGAGGGTTGCTGATCTCGAAGCATCCGAGCCAAGCAGCGCGTTGGACGTACTTGACCTTCTGCATCCAAGTGGTAGCGTCCATGTGGAACTTCTTGATAGCAGCCATGTTGGAGCCAGAGGCAGCCGTGACACCGTACTCGGTGACCCAGATGGGCTTGTTGAACTTCTTGTGGATGGTCTTGATCCACTTCTTGAAAGCGGCCATGTCGTGGTAAGTTCCGTACCAGTGGATAGCCATAAAGTCGATGGTGCATCCGAGCTTGTTGCACTCATCCATGAACTCGACGAGCCACTCGGTCTTGTAGACCATCTGAGGAGAACTGATCTTGACACCCTTCCTGGCGTAAGGCTCGAGCTCCTGCATGTGAAGTTTGGCGGCGTACTTGGGGCTAAGGTTGGACTGGCCTGGAATCTCGGGCTCGTTGAAGCTGAGGATGTGCTTAGGCAGGTTACCCTTCATCTCCTGCTTACGTTGGTTCCACTGACTGAAGTACTTAGGACCCCAGAAGCAGGGAACCCACTCGAGCTTTCCGTTGAACTTGGGGTTGGGACCATCCTGCCAGTGCCAGTACCACTTGATCAGACCCTTTGCGATACGGGGACCATAGTTGTCGTTGACACCCCAAGCAAGACCGCGCGAAAGCTTGGCCTCGGTGGACGATACGGCACAGAGGAGGGCGGCCAAAGCGACCACCAAGATCTGCAGAGAGAAACGCATTTTTGTAGTGATAGATGTGAGGTAGTTGTTGGTGAGGTGGGTTGATGAGATGCAGATCACGATCGAGGCAGTTCTAGATGAAACGATGCTGAATGCGCGAAATGCTAGGATATGACGAGGGAGTGGAGTGATGCCGTAAGACCGAGAAGATATGCAGCCGAATCAAACAGACAAAGGGAAGGTAAAGAGAAGGCAGAAGCTGGTCGGATGCTGTGGAAGCTGTTCTGCGTGCTGATGGAGATAGAGAGAGACAAAGAGTGCCGGGTTTGGTGTTTTGTCGTTAGTCGAGATGTAGAGAGTGTATGTGTAATGATCGTCGTGTACTATCAAAGCCACGCCCGATGGTGTAGGGGAGAAGAGCGGAGAGGTGGAGAGAGGATGATGAGGTGGAGAAGAGAGAAGAGGAGAGGAGGATGATTAGGAAGATGATGATTGACGGTGAGAAAGGGGGGGGGGAGCTGACTGGATCAAAGGGCAGAGAGTGTGCGCCAGGAACAGTTCAGAGAGCAGACTGAATAGCGCAATACAGTCTACCACATAACAGGCAAGTCAGACCAGACCAGACAAAGGCAAGCGCACCAATATCAGTCAACCTGAATCTCAAGCGGCAGCCACGCTTTCTGCTGCGTAGCAAATACACATGTACTGTACTGTACTCTACACACCAAACAGCGCAGACGGAGTTCAGAAAACCTCAAGCGCAGATGCCGTCTCTGCCAGAAGTGCCTCGTTCATTCCATCACATCCTCGAAGAGATGCTACGACATACACTGACGAGGAGGCCAAGTTGGGCGCTCGGTCAGAGATGCAGAGTTGGTTGGCGGTGTTGAATGACGGAGCAGCAAGATAGAAAGGAAAAAACAAAAGAAAGGAGGGAGGGAAGGCGAAGAGGAAAAGCGCAGGAATTGATGCTCGGAAGAGCCGAGCCAACAATCACCCAGGCAGTTTGGCAGTGAAGAGTGGATTGACATGAGGCAAGAGAAGGGATTGATTGACGATGATCGACAAACTTGGCATCTGCACGACACGGTTTAGCGAGAAGCGCAGCGTCACAACCGAGGCGCATCTTGGACGTGCAGATTGCGCACAATTCCAGTCTCTGCGCATCATTCTTGTTCGGGCAACTGTCACTCAGTCGATCAATTCCAACACCTGTAACCTCACGCAGGACGCGCCATGCCAGCTGCCAGAATTCCTCGAGAGAGGGCGTCTGAGGTCGAATGTTTCACAACTCACAATTCACAATAATAAAGGAACGAAAGGAACACGCCTCGAGCTTTAGCGATGCACACTAGCGCACTTACCCACAGACGGGAAATTTTCTTGTTCGCTTCGTATGAAATGCGAAACCAACACCGGCCCGACCCAGCGCGTCGTTGAACGGAAGAGACGCGCAGCAATACTTCAAGACTGCTTTCATGCCTTTGCCCTTTCACTGTTGAGATTGAGCATGCCGTTTCTACCCCTTTTCTACAGTGAGACAGGGAGTTTCGTGAGAAGAAGAATGAGGCCATTCAGCTCGAGGCAGTTCAAAGACAGCGGGGCTCGTATAGCCTTGTTCTTCCGTTTATAGTACCTGCTTCGATGCGCCTTGTCGATCCCGTATCCCGCTAGTCAATCGCACTCCGCCCGTTCCTCATGTTCGCCGCCTTTTCCTTGATAGAAAGCATCAAGCCGATGCCGGCAAGTGTGCTGAATTGCCCATTTCCCTCTGAAAAACTAGAGCTGCTCGTGCATGGATATGAGTGCCACATTTTGACATGATCGTCGAATCGACCATTCGGATTCGACCTCCGCCTGCGCACGGCCTGAAACAGCGATGAAAGTGAAGTTCATGTGAGGGCAAGCTCAGGCACATCGCGCATCCCAACCAATCCTCACCCTGCACGTTAGAAGAGAAGCAGAACAGGATTCCTTCGGCATCCTCCGACGGCTTCGTTCTGCGCACTTTCGGAACTCGTCGCATCAGTGAATGCAGCAGGGAAAATCTTGTAGCAGCAAAAAGTGGATTCTTGATCAAAGGCATGGATGAACGAGCCAAGAAGCTTAGCAAGGTTCGAGCATGCACATGCTACATAGGGGTCAAGATGGGAGAGAAACAAGAACGAGACGGTAGCATTGCAGTGCATACTGTCCGCTGCAGAAAGGCGCCGCCATGATGTAGTCTTTCCTTTCTGCGCAATGTGTGATGAATGCATTGTCTGTGGAAAATGGAAAGAAAAGCGCAAGACGCCGTTCCTCAAGACGACAGGACTGTCAAACAGCGGCTGCTCCCCGTTGCAGAGAACAAAGCTTCTGAATCGTCGGGATACACACCTTTGCCCTCACTCGGGTGGTCGCACTGTTCGCTGCCCTGGGCGTCATAGCCGATACAATCTGGCTCATACGATAGGCAAGCTCCCACGCACGAGGTCCGGGCGGCTGCAAAGCCTTGGCACAGGCCTCCTCCTTCTTTGAGGTATGGCTTGGCTATCATCTTGGCAGAGCACCGCCTCCCTCCCTATTTGGCAGGTCTTGGCAGCGCTGCACAAAGGCATGCTGTACAATGAGGATGTGATCGATGGCATCTCTGTTGATCCGACGGATAGGTAGAGTGACGGAAGGGCCAATCCTTCAGGATCGAGAAATCAATGACGCAGTGGCGAGTAGCGATTGAACATCTTCCACTCGCTTCTTCTCTTTCATTACTCAGCTCTGTCCCTTGGCGGTCTGAACGATCACAACCGCCCTTTGCCGTGTCATCGGAGAGCACATCCGCCACTCGGTTGCTGGCTAGCGAAGATGAAAGAAACAACCGAGCGATGCAGTTGCTCGTGCCCATGACAGCGCAGGGCGTCGTGCAGTAATATCGTGAGACGGTGTTGAAGCTTAGCAACGTCTGCAGCGGTTGGAGCGGTTGCTGTATGTTACTGCGCAACGATGCAGACCACACTTTGCACCACAGTAGCGCCGCTCAGCCTTCAGCCAGATCCAAGATCTAAGGAACGCGGGACAGAACTGGGGCACCCAAACAGATCCCCATTCTCAAACGACCGACGAGCGACCAGTACAGTACTGTAGCTCTTCGCGGGACATGCAGCTGCTTTTTGTGGCTGAAAAGTCGAGCCTTTGTGGTCCTCTTGCAGCCATAGCTAACACAAAGGGGAAAAGAAGAGCTGCAAAAGAGGTTGAACGATACTTCTGCACGCGTCGTTGGTGCGCCTTCTGGACGTGTGGAAAAGAAATCCTCGAATGCAGCCTTGTGCGTGCTCGTGCATGGTGTTGATCTTCAGTCCTTGGCACTGCTCGAATGCCTGACAACCTCCTTGGCGCTTTTCAACCGGCACGCGCTGGCGATTCCGTCTTGGCTCTGTCTCAACCGCGCCTGTCCCTTTCTGGGCGCTTCATTGCTAGGCACATTACAAATCGACCCGCGCTGGCCTGGCGACATCTAAGAGCTACCGGTCACGCTCGAAAGGCTTCGGGCCAAGAAGACGGTTGGTTGCACAACAATGACACCGGGCAGTGTTGAATTCGACAAAGAGCATGGAGGCAGCATGAACTTTAGCAAAGAGCGGTGTTGGATAGCGCTCTCTACCACGCATTGAAAAAAGCAAAACCTGCGCTAAGCCTTTTCCGAAAAGAATGTGCGGCACGTCTCGGTGAAGTTTAGAAAATAAACTGCTTTTTTGATGCAAAGCTGCAGCATGGTTTCTCGACGGCCGAGAGACACAGCTGAGACTCGGTCATGGAAGACACATCTCCGAATCTTGATAAGGTAGTGTACACGCTTCGATCTCGACGCTGCACCTGTTACGGCCGCCGCTTGCTGTACTGTGGTGTAGTGTACTGTTGTTCTCTGTGCCTTTAATGATGATCGACTTTGCTGTACTGTAGCTGTATGTACTGTACCTGGCTGGCTCAGACAGAGGTCGCCGGTAATGGGAGTTCCAGACAACGCTACCGTGCCAATCAACTTCGGTCATGCAGGGATGATCACGGGTCAGACGGACCATGCTCCCCGTTGCACGCTTGCCTGCCGTCAAACAGCTGACATGGCCGAGCTCGACGAGCGTACCGAGAATACGGCCCGCTGCAAAGAGCTCAGTGAGACCTCGTTTGGGAGCGTGAAGGAAGCCCGCATTCACCATATGGTGTCAATGTGCCAATTATGGGAGCCAGGCTGAGGACCAGGCTGTGGACGGCCATTCTACATCGAGGATGCGCTTGCATGGAAAAGCAGCTTGAAGCTGCTACTGTACATCCAGCGACCAGCCGATCCAGCTTCCGGTGGGCACTCCCCGTCTGGACGCTTGCACACACCTTCGCGTCGCGACCAGTCGGAAATCGAATCGGGTTCCTCCCGGTCATGCCAATCATCGGGCGATGTGCGTCCCACAGTCACCCTTCGAATTGGCACTGATTTCAGGTGCATAGTCCGGTCAATCTCCTCGGTCAAGGTCTCTCCATACCCTGAAGATCTATAGGTGCTGTCAGTCGGGGCGAAAGTGCAAAGGAAGAGGAGGACACTTTTTTTTTGGACACCGGATTGATTGTGTGCTTTTTCTAAAATCCTTACCTAAAAGATGCACAGAAAAGCACACTTTAAATCAAGAGCCGGCCGCTAGAAAACACGCGGCTGAATCGGTGGAACAAGCCATCGGGTTAATCATGACGGACCGATAGCCAAGATAAGCGATTGTGGACCCCTTAGAGCAACGGCGAAATGCAGATATTAAGCTTCCCCGTGCTCCTGTTCCGGCCCCCGCCTCCGCATGGTCACCGACCGCAGCAGCATCTATCCGAACAACGCACAAACTGCTCTCTGTCGCACACCTGCTGCACATGGTAACCTCATCTGATCTCACCGGACAACACACATCCCAACAACCGCGTTGGGATACCTGCATCACTTTCCCACGACTCGATCTGGCAGGTCCTCAAGGCTCCACGTTAAGAGGCTCGAGCTCGACAGGATCTCACGCTTCACTTTAGAGCCTCTCTGACCCACACTGAGGGCTGCATACACTGCGGAACACTTCAATCACTGCACTATCTCTCCCTTCCGAGCACGAATGTCGGCGGAAAGGTTATCTGATGTGCTCCGCTAGCTAAGACATCCCCTCGTCCGTCTGTCCCTCACATGGAATCAAATCAACATGCCCACTGCAGGAGCTAGTGGTTCCACTGGTGTCGGCGGCAGCAACGCCAACATGTCTCATACAGCAGGATCCTTCAATCAACATACACGCCCTGCCGGGCTCACCAACAGTGCCTCAGCTCATCGACGAGCTGGTGGTCTAGGCGGCCCCGTCCAGCATGCCTCACCTGCCACCAATCAGGCTTTCCCTCGTCCCTTCAGCAATGCTGCCTTCCCGGGCACCGTCGCAGCCCCCCGCTCCGCTGCTCCTCCTCACGCTGCATCTGTAGCTCAGAAATCGATACAGCACCTTCCTCTCCTTACGACTCGGACACCAGCATCATTAGCCAAGCTTTCCTTTCCACCTCAGACCACCGTCTTCTGGCGGCGCCTGGAGAGGCATCACCGAGCACAAGCGGCCACGGAAGCGGGCTCGGAGCAACCTGTGCAAACGGCCGCATCGACGTCTACAGCCTCGGCTGAAGCAATACGCACAGCCTGGGATGAAGGCCTTCAAAGGTTACTCTCTTATGTCCAGAAGACACGGTCTCGCCCGAGCAACACCGATGCCTGTGAAGTCTCAACAGGACAGGGCCTCGTTCTGCTCACAAGAGATCCACTCTTGTTCACATCTTCGTCAAGAAAACTCAGCTCAGATGCATCTTCTTACAATTCGATTGCAGAATTGTGGCTGTTCATTGTGTCATTCAAGCCCGCGGAGTCCGCACTCAACAATGCTGCAGAAGATACCGTGCAATCGAACAGCGGAGTCGCACCAGGAGCTAATGTTGCGGATTCGGATGCTGCACAGACGTCAAAAGTCGCAGCTTCTTCTGACGACGATATGGCCCACCATCTACCCGCCGAACTCGCCAGGATCCTGGCAAGTCTAACGGACATCGCGACTAGCAGCTTTGGCTCGTACCTGCTATCAAGCGCAGCTGCCACCTCTATCGACGACAAAGGCAAGCAGTCATCTCTTACATCGGAGCAACGTCAAGCTCACAAACGCTTCATGTCGGCAATCAAGGCGAGAGTGCTTGACTCGGTCTCGCAGCCTCGCACAGAGCAGGAACAGGCAGTTGGACCCGGAGCCACCGACACAAAGAAGCCCAGATCGCGGCCAGCTCGACCTTCGTTGCGGATGGGAAACAAGATCGTGTTCTTACCTCCCCGACCCAAAGACTGCAAGGCATCTTCAGCGTCCGACTCTGCATGGTATGCAGCGCCCGGAAACGCTCAGAACCCAGGCAATGATTCAGATCAAAACAGCGTCGTGACTAGCATCAGCGTTTCTCTCACGAGTACCTGCCTCTTCATCACCGCTGCTTCTTGCCGGCTAGCTGCATTGCCTCTGGCTAGCACTCGATATGCGCAAGTAGGCCCCTCGACACCCAGCCCGCGAGCATCTGTAATACTGGCACCGACTGGCCGATATGCTGATCTGCTGGGTGTTGTGCCGGCGTCCGTTTTAGCTGACGAGCACCAAACCGAGCTCAGAGCTCTCTTCAGCTCCCCTGCCCTAAGTGCAACAGGCTCTTCCTCAAACACCAATGACACGTTGGCTTCCGGGCTGGCAATCTGTGCACTGCCAGCTTCCACAACGAGCCCTTTATCACCTCAAGCGCAGGGGCAAATGCAACACCCACAGCATCACGATGTTTCACTCAGCAACTCCGCGCCAATGGGAACGCAAGACCAGGATATGGGTGTTTCCTCGCTGTCCGTTGCTCCTCAGCTCGAGCAGGATCAGCAACCGGACAAACCAGAGTATCGGCAATTCTTGTGGCTAGTCGCTTGGTGCCTCGTCCCTCAAGGTCAGACAGGCACAGGTCAAGCGTCTCGGTCCAGAAAGGAGGCACAGAATGATCTTCAAAGCATGCAAAGTCAGCCCATGACTCCCCTCAAAGAGCTTGTTTCCTTCACGCTCAAAGTGCTCAACGATGCAAACGAGAACACTGTCAATCAGAGCACAGTGCCTTACACACCTGGCGAGCTGGACGACGCGTCGCTCTCACGACATCGCTTGGACCGCCTGCCTTCTACCCGCCCGGACATCACACCTGCCAGCATCGCCTTTCCCGACTTTGACTTTGCTATGCCTACTGCGGTCTCAGCGACGTCTTCCAATTCGCTCGCTCCGGCTGCTCAGTCGGTACCTGGGACATCTCCAGCCAAACGCGACATACAGGCTGCAGAGAAAGCACCGGGCGCGACTAGCGCGGACCAATTTGATGAAGATTTGAATTGGATGCAGTTCCTACCCAGAACGAGTGAAGGAACGGTGCCAGCATCGGCATCTGCTGTGGCATCCTCTTCCGCTGTGTCGATAGATCCTGCCAATCAGCATGTACCGGGCACTGCTGCTGACAAAGGCGACGGTGGCAATGTACAAGATAACGTGCTCGATCCCAATTGGACCTTTCAGCAGGGTTCTGCCTCAGCGCCACCGGACGCCGGGTCTGCAGCTCCGGGTCAGACACTCACACCTCAGCCAGCGCATCAAGGCTTGCTTCAGCCGCACAGCCAGAGCCACTCGCACAGCTCGACTCCATTCCAGACGAATGACGCGACATCGCTCGGTCTTGCAGCACCGCAGACGAAGCGCAAAGCTGGAGAGACTGATATCTTCGGTAACCTAGGCTTGCTGACCGAGGATGACTTTTCCTTCTTCGACGAATCTGCGTTTGGGCTCGACGCCGATAGTGGAATGGGCGACCCAACGGCATCGCTTCAGCAGCATTTGGAACAACCCGTCCGTCCTCCGACCGCTTCGTCGAACCGTGGAGACTTCGGACAATCGCTAGCGATACCAAAGACAACGCCAGGTGCTGTCTCGCAACCCATTACGTCCTCGATCGCAGCGATGAACGATATTGCCATGGACGACATCGAGCAAAATAGTCTCGATGCCTTGTTCAGTGCGATTCCCGGCCTTCAGGACGCCATAGTCTCTTCCGCGCCTTCGCCGGCTCCACATTTAACAGCACCGGTGGCCGTCACTTCCACTTCCACTAGTGCTGCTTTGCAAGCTCCGAATGCAGCCTTTATGACCACTAGCTCATCTCACCCGTTCCAACCAGCCATGAGCTTCACTCCGCGCGATGCATCTGGTGCAACGCCCTTTGGCGATCCAGCTTCGCTCCCAGGCTTCACACCAAGCTCTCTGACGGAAAGCTCACCAGCATTTGGCAATCCGAATCACAAGACGCCCCGCACACCCTATTCGCCAGTGGAGGAGTATCGTGATGGCGCCACTATCGTCGATGACTCGACGCAGGGCTTCCACAATAGGAATGCTCCTGTCGCAGCGCCTGAGCACGGTCAATCCTTCGGCACTGTCAAAGACGACGACCATTTCCGCCTAGCCGATGCAAGTACGGCTGCTTCTGCGGCGGCTCATGCGGCGATGGAAGGCGATGCAGGCAGCAGAAAGAGGCCGGCGATCGTACCGAACGCTTTCCTCCCTATAACACAACCTGAGCCGAGGAAGCCGCTGCAGAGGCTGGCGGTCGGTGCGAGGGCTAGCCTGGGAAGAAAGTACGATCTGTTAGGAAAGTTCGCTAGTCAGCCGAAGGTCGGGGCTGAGCAGGGGTCCGTCATCGAAACTGCCAAGGCCAGCGGCCGTGCTGACAGGGCGAGCGCACCCGAGCCTGGACGACTGAGACAAGCGCCGCTAGCATCGCAGTTTGGACTATCAAGGCGCGGTCCGTCGCTGCTGCAGTTGAGGCGCGAGAGGAGCGGCAAGTCTTCGCCTGGTAGTAGCTTCAATGTGTACAGACGACCGAGTGGGCAGAGGAGGGCCGAGTTGGCAGCCACGCCCAGATCGAGTGACGATATTGCGATGCCTGCAGGTATCAGTGGATCCGACAGTGAGACTTCGAGTAGTGGGGATGAGGATAGTGAGGATGGCTCGAGTGACGCGGAGGGTCGGATGATGGCCTTGACGGCGGAGGAGCAGGTGGCAATGAAGGGTATGTCGAGAGAAGTTGTTGCGGAGTACATGCGTGGCGACGGACAGGCAGATTCGAGACGCCTCTCGATTCGGAGACTTGCAGGTATGGCTTCGCTACCGTCGCCAAGGCCATTTGTGAAGCGCTGGATGCTGTCTAGGACCGCTCGCTGGCTGATCCAAAATCCGCAATTTCGATCGATTTACGGCGCTCCGAATCAGAGCACGGCTCGCTCGGACGTTGGCATCAGTGAGAAGATCGAGGTGCTTGAAGCCTTTGCATCCGCCCTCTGCATATCTCCACGCTCCTCCTCAATGAAGACGGCACAGTCTGACGCATCCGCTGTGAGCAACGACGTCGAACCAACCGTGCCAACGCTGCAGAATCTCGTCAAGCCTTTGAAAACACCAGACGCGGAGGTGGCAGACATTCTGGAGCCTACCAAGATTGCTGTCGGCTGCCAGGGCTCGGTCGTCGAAGCCTTGCCATCGGCGCTTACACTCTGGGACAAGTCAAAGCTCTCTGCGGTAAGCGGACACAAGCATGTGGTAGCCAAAGTGCTACTCACTCATGCCTCGCCCGCTTGGCATGATGAGATACTTGCTTGGCTGGACCGGTTGCGCGCTGCTTTTGAAACGCATGGACTGGGCACGCACTCGGGCGGACCGCAATCCATCCTGTCTGTTGCTGACATGTCGGAGTCTCTTGCCTTGTCCAGCTACTTGGACAGGCTCTGGAAGGACAGAGAGACGTGGCTTGATACGCTGCGTTCGATCTCGAGTCGTGTTCAGCTCGACCTCTTGCAGGGGAAGCACGTGGTGCTGTACACGCTGCAACCTACCAACTCAGCAAGTTGCCGAGAAGGTGGCTTCCACGGGCTGCTGAGGCTGGAGGCGGATCTGAGAGCGATGTTGGGGGAGCAAGTTGGCGTGCTTGCCGAACAGCTTTTGGTTCGACCCGTGACTCCATCCATGATGACGGAAAGCGGTAGTTTTGGATTCAGTCAGCAGAGTCACTCGCTGCGGAGGCTAGCATTCTCGGTGTACGACCAATTGCCGAGGCTCGTGAGGAGGCAGCCAGCGAAGGTATTGCATGGAAGGGAGGGCGGGCCAATCAGTGCGGTGGTGCAATTCCCGGCGTTTACGCTCTCAACAAGGACGGAGAAGGGGAGCGACTTCAGGCTAAAATGCGAAGGAGAGCCGGCGACAGCGGTGGATGCAGGAGTGGTCATGCACGTCGCTTATAGGGTCTGTCAAACGGCGCCGCAGCAGAAGGGCGGAGATGCAGATGCAGCTGCAGCTGCAGCAGCTGGCTTTGATGCGTCAGGCGTGTTTGGTCTGGGAAGCTTCGCCAGTCCAGACGGGGCGCAAGATGGCAACAAAGCCGAAGGGCATTTGGTTATGGTCAGCGCGATTGACGAACGTGGCGGGTCAAGCACTATTGATGTGCTCTCCCCAACCAACGGCGATTCAAGTGTTGAGGCCTGCGTCGAGAGGGTATGGCGATTTGCACTCGCCGAAGCCAGTCGCGCGAGAGTGAACTGGAAGCTAGCGATATCTAGTGCAGGAGTTGTTAGTGAGAGGGAGCAGCGTGCGTGGCAGAGGCTCGTTCAAGCATATCTCTCAGCGACAGATGCAAGGGGCAGAGTTATGGGGAGTATCGTGCTGCTCAGTGCGAGGCCGGATGAGAGTGGTGCGATCGTGGTGGAAAGAGGAGGGAGGGTGAAGGCGGTGGAAGGGTGGGGTGGAGAGAAAGGGACGGGAGCGGTGCTGTTGGATGCATCAGACTATTCGCAAGTGCTGAAGTTTAGGGAAGGCTTGCCGATGGGATGGACGTTGCCATCCGGAGAGTCCACCGAGGTGGATCATGGCGAAGAGGAAGAAGAAGAAGAAGATGCGCTGGCCACGCCTGTCGCTTCAGCGATCTTGGTGCATAGGGCGAGAAGAGATCATGGAGGTGGCAAGAGTCACGTGCTGGCTGTAGACATGCTGCAGTGCTGGGATGTGGAGGAAGAGGAGGCGATGGACTCAGTGATGAGGAGTCTGCATAGACTCAGGTTGGTCAGTGAGGAGAGACATGAGCTACCGAGTCCATTCAATGAGCAGCCATGGCCCGTGGCAGCGGTGAACACTCTCGAGGCGTATCTGGGGAACGTCAGACTTGTCGAATAATGCCGGCCATCGCATTGCAGCAATCGTAGATTATCCTTTCGGCGTATCGTTCGATGTAGTATCGTTGTTTGTTGAGCTCGAGATGGGGAGGACATCTGTCCTAACAGTGCCTAAATGTTGATCGTGTTAGAGCGACGAACGGAACAAACCTATGAAAATTGCCACGCAGGGAGCAGAACGGGAAGACGCGAAAACGGAAGGCTTCGGGCAATGACGATCCGAAAGCGCCCTTTTGTCACATGGCTCTTCCCTCCTTAGGAAGCCGATGCGTGGCGAAATGCGTCCCCATTCGGCAGAGAACTCGCACTACTTTCGGCTTCGACCGATGCGCTGTGCTGAACGAAGCGAGCCGAATGGACGGAAAGCGGCGGAGTTGAGAGAACCCTGCATTGCATCCTCGCCGGGACTGGCCGTTCCTGGTGCGCCTCGTTTGCGAGTGTCGGCTTGGACAGGATGGGATGGGATGGGATGGGTGTGGCTTGTGCACGCTCTTCCATACGAGGCGACCGTGGAGTGACGTGTCCGAGAGAGATGGTAATGATTGATGGTCGAGAGCTTGGTAGATACATACACCCTGCTGCGAGTGATGCTCACTTTGCTGAGACGTACAACAGCTTCCAACACACTGCTCACCAGACGAACATAAAAGGCAGTACCAAAAGCACAACTACACCCATAGCCATCGATCAGGTCGATAGAACACCGTTGTGAACACTTCCCGCGGAGACAAATCACCTGCAGCGAAGATCATCACCGCGGAGCAGCAGCAGCAACAGCACAGCCAAACATCAAAGAAAACGCCGCCAAAGCCTCCACCTCATTCCGCTTCAGGAGCCCGACACGCCCCGATTGAAGGAGGAGGAAGCAGGAGGAAGAAAAAAAAAGAGTAAGTCGGAAATCCACGCGAAGAATTGCGAAAAAGACCCTTTTCCTCTCTGAAAAAGGTGAGTCGGCGAATTAGGGAAGGGTGCAGCTGTGAGCTGCGATATGCGAAGAAGTCGGGCTTAGGCACAGCGTGTGGAGCAGAAAAAGTGCTCTTTGATTGACTCAGCGAAAGCATCTGCTTGCTTGCTCTACTCCACCTCCTCATTCACATTCACATTCTTCGCTCGACCATCTTCCATCTCGACTGATCAATACTCCGCTTCTCCTCCATATATCTAGAAGGGCTCTTGTATTGCCTGTCCTTCCCTCAGCTTATCTTATTTCATTCAATCCTATCAGCTCTCTGGCGGCTGTTCCTCTGCACTACGGTCACTTCTTCGGCTACTTTCCGACCATCGACTACTGCAGGGCTGGCCCCGTTGTCCATTCAATTTCCCACGCTATCATCGCTTGCTCCCGATAGCTTTGAATTCATATCGGCGCCTTTCGACGATATTACGAACTACCGATCGACATACCGCACATCAACTCAGCAATACTTGCAGACAGCATTGCAAGTAGGCCTCCGACACCTATATAACCAGCAACGACTATCCGCTTTATAGTCATCTACTGAGATCGGACGGCGTAGCATCTTCGCCTTCCTTCGAGCTTTTCAACCACATCGACTGCGATTCGATATCAACCAGTCCATCTCGGCCTTCTGGCCCCACCTTCTCACACTCACTCGACAGGCCACCGTCATAGGCAAGGTTCGGCTTCGCGGCAGCTATGCCCGTGAGCTCGGCCGCCAAACTCGCCTCTCACATATGGAGGGGCGCTGCCCAGTCGGCTGCCAACGCAGCCCATAACTCGGCAAACACTTTCCGTGGTGCCTTCCAAGGTGCCTCCTCCGGATCCACTTCTTCCACCGGTTCCTCTGCTTCTGGTTGGGCTTCCGGCCTTGCAGGTAGCGGTGGATCGTCTGCTGGCGCGGGTGCTGGTGGTGCCAAATTTCATGCCGGTCGCGGCGCTCACTTTTCGTATCAGCACACCGGTCGTGCTCTTTCGCAGGCCTCCACTCAGCACAACGATGCCAAGGACAAGAGCAACGACGATGAAGATGAGATCCGTAGGCAGAAGGCCTACAAGCTTCGTCTTGATGCCCAGCAGCAGTATGAGCGATCCGTGCTCACTTCGTCTGGTCATCTTACCAAATCGCAGATGCAGGTTCGATTCCGATCTGCTTTTGCTGCCAAGCAGGGTCCTCTCCTCGTCACTGCTGCTGAGCAGGCTAGCACCGCCAGTCAGGACGTGTCGCAAGCGCAGCGACACGCTTCTACCTCAGCTACCGCTACTGAGACTGTTAATGTAGAGGCGCAGCAGTCGCCAGCTGCCATTACTGGCATCAGCGCGCATGATCGTCTCTACAAGGATCTCCGCATGGCCAGCAGGAGGAAAGATGCCGCTCAGGTCCGTCTCAGCGTCGATGCTTTCAAGGCGCTGCCCAAGGAGCAGAAGACTACGGCTGGCTTCAACATGGTCATGGAGTCGCTCCTGTCCATTCGTAAGTCCGGTCAGCCCGTTCGGGAAATCACCGATGCATACAACGACATGATCCAGGCTGGTCTCGCTCCCAACAGCCGCACCTACACTGTTCTCGTCAAGGCTCTCTGCGCGCGCGATGCCGAGACTCACGTTCAGCCTGCAGTCGAAACTATCTCTCAGGCTGACGCCCAAGCTGCCAAGGCTGCCGACACCGATGCTTCAGCCAAAGCTTCTTCTGAAGACAGCTTTAGTCAAGCACTTGAGCTTATGGGTGTAGCACACAGCAGCCGTCACTGGTTCGACGATCACCACGCTTACAATGCTGTCCTCTCGAGCTGCGCTCTTCGCGGGGATGTCGATCGTGCTCTCAGCGTGCTCGATCTCTTGGAGCGTAGCATGTTCGCCAACACCGATGCCGTCACTTTCAAGCACCTCATTCAAACGTTCGTCTCGGACCCCAACCTCAAGCCTGACGAGACTCAGCAGATGCAGGAGACTCGTAAGCTCGCTGCATGCAAGCAGGTCTTTGACGAGTTTTTGCTCGCCAGCCAGAACCCTGATTGGAAGCATGACAGCGATGCTGTTGTCTGGACTTCGCTCATCGATGCTCACTTTGCTCTCAACGATGCCTCTGGCGCTGTCAACCTCTTTGAGAAGATGCTCAGGGGTGGTGACGATGTGCCTGCCCTCGACGCCAAGGTCATCTCGGCGATGATCCGTGGCTTCCTCGATGTTGGTGATGTCGCTACCGCTTTGCACTGGTTCGCTAGGGTCAACCCCGTTGCCGTCGAAAGTGGAGCAACGTCCAAATCCTCATTGCCGCGACCTCACTCGAACGTTATCGAGTACCTCATCTCCAGTCTGGCTCAGTCTGGCGAGCAGTACCTCGAGCCCCTCGAGAGCGTCTTCCACGCTTACCTCCAGCGTTGTGCTGAGGTTCACGTTGATGCTCAGCTCCCATCGTTGTCTCAAGTGGTCTCGGCTAATGTCGCCGTCGCTCAGAGTCGTCTTGATGCCGGGGCTCCTGAGGAGGCCAATGCTCCCCTTGACCGCGCTCTCGATGCTGCCGGTGCCTTCTTCGCTCAAGAAGCCGCTCGTGTCGCCGCACTTGATGCAAACAAGAATGTTGAACAGGTCCACAATGCCGTCTCTTCCATCTTCCAGCTTGCCGATGCTCTCCTCACCGCCAACCGTCCCGTCGATGCCGGTTCCACTTTGACCTACGCAGGCCTCTTCGTCGAGCAGCTTGATCTCACGGCTGAGCCCTTCGCCGCCTTCGGTGAGCGTCTTTCGCAAATTGGTTCTAGATTCCTGACTACGGACAACTCTGATCTCGCTTCCATCCGACTTTTCGCTTCCGCCGAGTTTGTCGCACCGGTTCTACGTGCTGCTGATCTGCTTGATGAGCACGTGGCTGCTGGCATCGCAAGTCTCTATCGTTCCGTGCACGCGCAAGCTCCCGACGCCTTCACTGGCCTGCCCCTCAGTGGTGACGCCTGGTCACTGATCCTGGAAGCTTTCTGTTTCGAGGAGCTAAATGTTCGACCACTCAACCTTGATGCTTTCAAGGCCGACGGTATCCCGATTGTCCTCCAGGACTTGGCCAAGTTGCCCGTTGCCGATACTGCTGATGCAGAGGGTGCCATTGTACGTCCGCCTGTCGATGTCGCCAACGCTGTCGAGGTTACGGTCTCTCGCTACGGCAAGGATGCACTCTCGCTGCTCCCTGAATGGGCTACGCAAGGCGTGTCTGCAGAACAGGAGCAGATCCAGGAAGCTGCCGCTCAAGAGGAGACAGCCAGTGAGACTGGTTCCGCTTCGCAGCTTAGCGCTTCGACTCCTGCCACTACGCCCCCTCAGCAGCACTCGCCTCTTCACCGTCAAGATCTGCCCGAACCCACTCTGTCTACTGGTTCTACTTCGTCTTCTTTCGGATTCCCTCCTGTTCAGGTCATCGACACCGATTTTGGACAGAAGCTCCTGGCCATCGCTCGTCCCTCCGGTCAGAACGAGGCTCCTCGTGTCTACGACGAGGTGCTCGAGCAGATGAAGGTCGGCAATTTTGCTCACCCTGAAGGTCTTGCGGTTCTGATTGGTGCTTTTGGTCGTCTTGGGAACGTGGAGCGTGTTGAGGAGCTCTATGCTATGGCTCAGCATGTTCTTCACGCTTTGGTCGGTGATACTACCTGGCAGTCCAACGCATGGTTTGCCGTCGAGGACAGCATGATCCAGGCCCTCAGCCATGCTGGTCGTCCTGAAGCTGCTACTACTCACCGCCACCGTATTATTGCTGCTGGTGGCTCGCCCACTTCGACTTCGTATGCCGCTCTCATTGCTACTATCCGTGACACTACCGACGACGCCTCCATCGCCCAGGAACTCTTTGACGAATCGCAACGTTTCGGTGTTCGCCCCACTGCGTACCTCTTCAACACCGTCATCTCGAAGCTTTCTCGCGCTCGCAAGGCCGATCGGGCCCTTCAATTGTTCGACGAAATGACGCTCAACCTCCGCATCAAGCCCACCTCTGTTACTTACGGTGCCGTCATCAACGCTTGCACTCGTATCGGCGATGAGCAGCGCGCTGTGCACATGTTTGAGCGCATGGAACGTGATCCCTCCTTCAAGCCTCGTGTGCCACCTTACAACACCATGATGCAGTTCTTCATCCAGAGCGTACCGGATCGCGAGAAGGCGCTCATCTACTACCAGAAGATGCTCGCCGCTCGTGTCGAACCAAGCGCTCACACGTACAAGCTCATGCTGGACATGTTTGGTGCTATCGAGCCTGTTCAGCCTCAGGAGATGGAAAAGATCTTCAATCAGCTTGCTGCCAACCCCAAGGTGCCGGTGCAGGGTACTCATTGGGCTTCGTTGATCAACTGCTATGGTTGCATGCTCAACGACGTTGACCGGGCTATCAGCACTTTCGACTCGATCGCTTCGCATCCCGCCTCGCAGGGACGCAAGGATGGTGCTGCTCTTCCTGATGCTGTGGCGTTCGAAGCGCTGCTCGCCGTCTTTGTCGCTCATCACCGAACGGATCTCATTCGCGCTCATCTCGAGAGGATGAAGCAAGCCGGTATTCATATGACCGCTTACGTTGCCAACTTGCTCATCCGCGGCTTTGCGATGGAGGAGGGACAGCAGGGTCTCAACGAAGCTCGTGCGCTGTTCGAGAGCATGAGCGAGCCCGCGGCTGGTATTGCTGCTGCTGGAAATCATCCTCCTCGTGCTCACGGTGCTGGTGCTCCCGTTTCTGCTGACGGACAAGCGCCCTCGACTGCTTCGACCCCTTCTGCCCCGGCCATCGGTAGTGCCGAGAACCTCTTTGGATCTGTTCAGCGCGAGCCCTCGACGTATGATGCTATGATCCGCGCCGAACTCAGCCATGGTAACGCTGATCGCGCTGCGGCTCTTGTCGACCGTATGGAGGCCCGTGCATTCCCTCCTGCCTTGATCATTCGCGCTCGCGCTGTCGTCTCGGAGAGCCTTGCTTCGGCTTCGAGCTACGCTCCTTCTGAAGCTGAGGCAGTCGCAGAGCCGCCGCAGGAAGCAGCTTACCCTGGTCGCTTCACTTTCGGACAGACCTCTCCTCGCTTGAGCCACGCTGGTCTCTATGGATCGTCGTCTTTCATCAACAGTTTGCCCAACGCGAGTGCTAGCACGACGTCGGTGCGTCACGCTTCGACCATGGCTGGTGCACCAACTCCCGCTGGTGCCAGCAACCCAGCTCCTGGACCTCCCAAGCCAAACAGTCCATTCACCATCTTTGATCGCAACGTCAAGACTATGCAGAAGGACCGCGCTGCTTCTCGACCCTCCGTCTCTGCTCAGGATGGTATCCATGCCTTTGGTGCTGATGCGACTCGAGGCGAGCCGTCTCGTCAGACTGACTATGTTCGCCGTGCTATCGCCGAGTCGCTTGCGGATCGTGTGCAGGATATCAAGCGAGACTTCCCTACGATTGTGGAGCTGGGTGCTGGGCCGGGCTTCCTGCGTCAGTACCTTGACCCTCAGGGATGCGGTACGAAGAAGATCGTCATGTGCGACACGAGCGAGGCTCTTCTCAACCGCGACAAGCATCTCGATGACCAGTTCGGATTCGAGATCGAGCGTCGAGTGATTGATGAAGAAGTGCTTCCTTTTGAGGAAGCTAGTCTGGATTGTGTGGTGGTCAGCGGAGGACTGCACTGGACGAACGATTTGCCTGGTGTGCTGATTCAGATTCGACGAGCGCTCAAGCCAGATGGCGTCTTCATTGCTGCGCTTTGCGGCGGTGACACTCTCTTCGAGCTGCGCACAAGTCTTCAATTGGCTGAGCAGGAGAGAGAAGGCGGTATCTCACCTCGTATCTCGCCCATGGCCGATACCAGGGACATGGCTTCTCTTCTCTCTCGAGCTGGATTCACCATCCCTACAGTCGACGTGGATGAAGTAGCTGTTGGATACCCGAGCATGTACGAGCTCATGCACGACTTGAGGGATATGGGCGAGTCGAATGCGGTCATCAACCGTCGACCACAGCTGAGGAGAGACACCATGCTTGCTGCCGGTGCGATCTACCAGGCACTCCACGGCAATGCAGAGGCTCCTGAAGGTGGAGAGGAAGGAGGTGTTCCTGCGACGTTCCAACTCATCTTCCTGATTGGATGGAGTCCTGCTCCGACCCAGCCTAAGCCGTTGAAGAGAGGAAGCGCCAAGACGAACTTGAAAGATGTGTTGGCAGGTGGAGAGGGCGATGTTCAGGGTAAGGTGGAGGAAGAGATGAAGGAGAAGGAGAGAGCGGAGTGGATGAAGAGCATGGAGGAGAAGTCGGACAAGAATTGATGCGCAGCTCTCATCAACGTCGTGCTCTGTGTGTGTATATAATCATGTATTTGTAGTCGGCTCAAGAACATAGGCTTTGTCTCTATTATAACTATATGGCTATTTTGATCAAGTGGGTGATGGTGGTGCCGAGTGCAAAAGCTGTGCGGAGTGAGTTTGGAGATGCAGATCAACCAACACTCGGCAAGGGTTTCCACGTCGGGCAAGTTTGAAATTTCGCTGCCAAATCCCGGCTGAAAAAGGAAGTTGGATGTGCACAGACATCCAATCCAACACTTTATCACTCGTGCGCGTATGTGCTTTGCGTGTGCGTGCGTGTGTGTGTGTGTGTTGGACAGAGAGCTGCAGGTGAAAGACACACACACGCCGCCAACTCTGAGTGTAACTTAAGTGTTGGATGATCCGATATCCGCGGCTTGACCGTGTGGCCTCACTCTCGTCTTGGCACTATTATTGGCATCTTGGCTTCGTACTACCCTTCTTCCATCTCATCGTCTCTAGTCCGTTCGTTCAATCTGGAAGCGAATTCATACGAACTGGCTCGAGCTGAAGAATTGCATTTCCATCACATTCCTTTGATACCCCATCCATCTACAGCAATAGTAGGACCGATCGGAACCCTCATCAAGAACCGACTCCGAAGCATCCATCTGCATTCGCCTCATCCCGGGCATCGACTTCCTTACATATCCGCATCCGATCACTATTGCATCAGCATCTGCTTCTTACATCCGTCATCTCCATCTGCAGCACCAACAGCCTTCGTCTTCTCACGCAACCACCACTTGCACTCCCCCTCGCTCTGGCACTTCTTCAGCTGACCGAAACCTTCCATCAACCGCACCTGTCCGCACCATCCCTGTCGCTCCAAGCCCTGAGAGTCCGCCAAGATGGCCGACTCAGGCAACATCAAAGTCGTCGTTCGATGTCGACCCATGAACTCGAGGGAACGCAACCGCGGCGCTTCTAACCTCATCGAGTTCATGGATGATCGCCAACTCGTCCTCAACCCTCCCTCCGAGGGTGATGCCCGCGAATCTTCGAAGGCGACCAAAAAGAAGTCCATGCCCTTTTCCTTCGACCGCGCCTACGATGAGAACACCGAACAAAGCACACTCTTTGAATATGTCGGTCTGGAGCTGCTCGAGCATGCCTTTAACGGCTTCAATACCTGTGTCTTTGCGTATGGTCAGACGGGTTCAGGCAAGTCACATTCGATGGTAGGATATGCAGAGGCCAAAGGTATCATCCCATTGACTTGCTCGAAGCTCTTCGAGGACATTGGGGACAAGTGTGCAGCGGACGAGAACCTCAAGATCAGCGTAGAGGTCAGCTATATCGAGATTTACAACGAGAAGGTGCGCGATCTCTTGAATCCCAAGAACAAGGGCAACCTCAAAGTTCGAGAGCATCCAAGCTTGGGGCCTTACGTCGAGGATCTAAGCAAGCTCGTTGTTGGCAGCTTCAGAGACATCGAGAACCTCATGGACGAGGGAAACAAGGCTCGAACGGTAGCTGCGACCAACATGAATGAGACTTCTTCGCGTTCTCATGCCGTCTTCACTCTCATCCTCACTCAAAAGCGGTTCGATGTTCAGACAAAACTCGAAGCGGAAAAGGTCTCCCGCATCTCGCTTGTCGACTTGGCTGGGTCGGAGAGGGCCAACTCGACGGGTGCGACAGGTGCCAGGCTGAAGGAAGGTGCTAATATCAACCGCTCCCTCACTACGCTTGGAAAGGTCATTGCTGCGTTAGCGATAGCGAGTAATCAAGAACCGGCAAAGGGAAAGAAGAAGGCTGCCAATCTGGACAACTTTGTTCCCTATCGAGATTCGGTGCTCACTTGGTTGCTCAAGGACTCTCTTGGAGGCAACTCGAAAACCGCCATGATTGCGGCAATCTCGCCTGCAGACTACGAGGAGACGTTGAGTACATTGCGATACGCAGATCAGGCCAAGAAGATCAAAAACAAGGCTGTCGTCAACGAGGATCCGAATGCCAAGCTCATTCGCGAGCTCAAAGAAGAACTCGAGATGCTACGAACCAGAGTGTCTGGCGGTGGAGGCGTAGATGGCGAGAGCAATTGGGATCCTTCGATACCGCCAGAGAAGCAAGTCGTGCGCTATCAGACCAAATCGGGCGAGATCAAGACGGTTACCAAGGCCGAATTGCAGGAGCAGCTCGAGCAGAGCGAGAAGATCATGTCTTCGCTCAACGAGAGTTGGGAGGAGAAGCTCACCAAGACGCAAGAGATTCAGAAGGAACGCGAGAAGGCGCTCGAGGAGCTTGGAATTTCGGTCGATAAGGGGAATGTAGGTGTGCATACGCCCAAGAAACTTCCGCATCTAGTCAACTTGAACGAGGATCCGCTCATGTCAGAGTGTTTGATCTACCAAATCAAGCCTGGACAGACCCTCGTGGGAAACTTGGAGAGTGGAGCGGATGTTCATATCAAGCTCAGCGGAACCAAGATCCTCGCCAAGCATTGTATGTTTGATCATTCCGATGGCATCGTCACGGTCACTGCGATGGGGGAGAGTATGACCATGGTCAACGGCAAGCGACTTGCTCCCGACGAGCCGAAACGATTGCGATCCGGATACAGAGTCATCTTGGGCGACTTCCACGTCTTCCGTTTCAACCATCCTGAAGAAGTTCGAAAGGCACGCGATCGTGTCCGATCCACACTCGCACTCTCCACTGGCGAGGGACAGAACGAAACTCTTATCGATGGTGACACCACTTCTACTCGTCCTGACTCTCCCGCCTCGGGCGATGTTGATTGGACCTACGCACGCAGGGAGTACGCCATGGCCAAACTCAATGGTCAGAACGTCAACTTTGAAAATCTCAACGAAGAGGATCTCGAGAAGTTGTTCGAGGACATCTCGCGGGCTAGGTCGAAGAAGTCTATGGGTGGGGGACTTCTGGGTAGACCGGAGAGTAGGGCGAGTTTGTTCGATGATAACGCGAGCGAGTCGGCTAGCTCGGTGGTGAGGCCGTATTCGTATGGTGCGATGACGGATGATACAAGTATTGATCCGTGGAGTCAGGCGGGGAGTGAGATGGGGTCGATGAGGTACAATGGGGGCACGCCGATGAAGGACGGGGCAAGTAGTGTGTTTGGGACGGCTTCTCCTTCTCCTGCGATGGCAGCGGCGAAGGAGAGGGAGACGGAATCGCTCAGGGCGAAGGTGAGGGAGTACGAGGAGAAGTTCACCCGCATCGCCAATGGGTCGCCGAGGTTGGGAGAAGGCAAGTTCGAGTATACCGAAAGAGAAAAGGGGCTGTTGAGGAAAGCGATTGCGAAGTGGAAGGGTCATACCAAGGTTTCCATGGCGGAAGATGCCCTTTCGAAAGCAGTACTTGTCAAAGAGGCGAACGTGATCAGTAAGGAACTCGGCAAGCGGGTAACCTATCAATTCACTGTGGTTGACGACTTCCCTCTCGCAGTCCCTACTTCCGGCGTTGAAGCGATTGCGGGCTTGACAGAGTTCGACGACGTCTCCGATCCAGACCTTGCCTCTTGCGCAAAGCCGTGCATGGGCATTAAAGTGTTGGACTATGTCCATTCGACATGCTACGTCTGGTCGATGCCCAAATTCGAAGCCCGTCTACAAAAGATGCGAAACCTCTACACCTTTGTCGACAAACCCGAATACTCGCAACATTTTAACTGGTCCGATCCGTTCTACGAGTCGCCTCATCCCACCTACGCTTTTGTAGCATCCACTTTGGTGCCGCTCAATCCGCTTTCTCGTCAAGTCTCGACCAAGTACAGGCTTCCATTGCGGGATAGGCATACGGGGAGGGAGATTGGATCGTGCAGTGTTTTGCTCAAGTTTGTGAGTGTTGCGCCGGTGCCGGTGGGGAGGAATGGGGGATTGGGCGAGAGGACTTTGTCGGCGCCAAGTGCGAGTTCGTCAAGAGGTCCAAGCTCTCCTACTCCGTCTTCTGCGAATAGCACGCATGCTTCAGATTTGCCGATTGGGCAGAAGTTGGGATTCCAGATCCTAGTCGACTCGGTTGAGGGCATTTCGAGGGACGACTTTGCGAGCGTACATTTGCAAGTCAAGCTTTCCTCCTTTGCAGGAAACGCATTTGGCAAGGACGAGTTCTACACTTCGGTCCCCATCGATCTGACGTCGGAAGATTCGATCGCGGAGTTGAGGTTGAGGAGGACATTGTCGTTCGTCCTGACGGCGGAGAGCGTGGAGTGGTTGAGGACGGGTGCGGCGCCGATAGAAGTTTACGCGAAGGTGAGGAGGAACTACCTGGTTTCGCTGGAGCAGCATGATGCGGAGAGGGAGGGTGGGGAAGAGGCAGGGAACGGCAACTTTGCGCCGTTGCATGGTGGAGGTGGATACGAGGGCGATACGGGCAAAAGGGTGACATTGTCGAATACGATGAAGGAGAGGTTGAGCGAGAATGAGATGAGGGGAGAGGAGAGGCATCATATCCTGGCAAGTGTACAGGTGTGCGAGCTGGATGCGAGTGGAGAGTATATGCCGGTACCTGTGAGGGCGCAGTCGGCGTTAGATCCGGGGTCATTCTTCCTCCGCCAAGGTCTACAACGAAAGCTGCTGCTTCATATGACGCATGACAGCGGGAGGCAGTTCTTGTGGAGCAAAGTGACCAAAGTCGAGCTTGGCGATGTGCGTCTGCTCGATGCAAGAGGGAGAGTGCATGGAGGCAAAGCAAGCGATACCGTCCAACTCAAAGTTCCACCGAAACAGCAGAGTCTGGAATTCCTCAACAACGGTACGAGCGAGCTGAATCTTTGGGCTTGGTGGGATAGCTCGGTTCATGACAGCTTGCATCTCAACAAAACTACCGCCTCGGGTCATCGCGTGCTCATGCGGCTCACGTTCGAAGTTGAAGTGTACCGATGCACAGCGCCAGTGAGCTTTTCGATGGATGTCGCGGTCTCGATCAATGCGAGGGATGCGAAGCCGCCGGGGAGGTTGATGAGTTTCATCGAATCCGCCACGAGCGGTGCGAGGACATTGACGAAGGCAAGTGCGGTGTTTGGGGTGAAGCTCGTGCCTCCGATGACGAAGAAGACGGCGGATCTGTGGAGGCTGGATACGGCCAAGAAGTATGTGAGGGGACAGGAGGCATTGAAAGGGTGGAAAGCGAGAGGGGTGAGCTTGGTAAAAGATTATGAAGGGTTGAGGAGGGGAGAAGAGAGGAGGGTGGAGGTGGAAGGAGTGAGGGCGATGTTGAAGGCTCATCCACCACTCAGCCTGACCATGGGAGAGAGAGGGGAGAGCGAGGGTGAGGGGAAGAGGGAGCTGGTTGAGAGGGTGTTGGGAGTTTGGCAGAGGGCTGTCAAGGAGAGCAAGATGGAGGTCGTCATCGCCGAACAACCCACCTCGAATGGTGATGGTCCGCCGAACGGGCTCGCAGCCATGTTCAACCGTACCGATTCCGATTCTTCCTCCACTAATGGCCTCGGACTCGAGAACCTCACCCTTTCCTCCTCACCTATACCTGCTGCTGCCACACCCGCAAAGCTCACGGCCGAAGTGGCTCTAATCGCAAGGTCGGACAACGCCACTCAACGCGGTTACCTCTGCACGCCTCTTTCGGCCTACACCGACTCCTGGACCCGCAGATGGTTCGCCCTGCGTCGTCCTTTCCTCTACGTCTACGAGTCTAACGCTGAAGCGGATGAGATTATGGTCATCAACGTGGCAAGCGTCAGGGTTGAACACGATGAGAATCTGGAAGGATTACTGGGCAGGGAGAATGTTTTCGGGGTGTATACGCCAAGCAACAGTTACTTCCTCCAAGCGGCAAGTGACAAGGAAATGCATGCTTGGATGCAGGCGCTGGATGGGTTGTATGATGCCGAAGGCTGACGCCGTGCGGAGACACTGATCTACGGAAAGGTTACAAGAAAGGTATCGAATGTGAAGCGTCTGTGGACGGTGTCTACAATCCGGAGCAGTGAGGGATGTGCATTGTGAGGTGTGAATTGTTGTGAGGCTTTCATTCGATCATGCCGAAGCAGGGCAAAGGACGACAATGTGGTCGGGAGCGACAGATGCTTGAATTGGGTTGTTGCCTGGATCTGCAACTCGCACAATTTGATCGCTGGTATACGGCGGTGGTGTTTGGACGCTCTCGTCGCCTCTCTGCTGCGATCATGAGACAGGCTGGCGTGTCTGCGGATCCAAAAGTGGCACACACGGGATGAACGATTGAGCGACACGAATCTACGATTCATTCCGCTTTGAGTGGGACACTGATCGTATCAACTGAATCCATCTTGCACAAAAAGCTCGCCTCTCCTACTGAGGCTGGATGTGATCATCAACACTCGAATCCGAAGGCGGCGTGATTGGACTCTCTCCTTCTCGACTGCTCTCGACCGTCTTCTCACTGCCCCTCCTCTCCCCGCTTCCCACCTTCTCTTCCTCACCTCCCTTGTTCCCACCCACAATCCCACCGATAATTTTTGCAATCGTGCTTCTTCCCTCCCACAGCGGCAAGAAGGTGAAAATCATCAACGCTACAAAGGCCCAAATGACAGCCACCACTACCCAACCTTGAAAGAATGGTTTGCTAAACTCGTAGTTTGCGGCGTACATGATCAACGGCCAAAAGACCCAGACTGCTAGGAAGAGGACAAGCCCCGTGATGCCGGCGATGATGGATTGGCGTTTCATGTAGCGTTCTTCGGCCTGGGTGAAGGGGCGGTCTGAGCGGTTGGAGCTGCTCGAGTGACCGTGGAGAGTTGTGAGAGTGCGCGAAGGTTTGGATTCGGGATCGTCTTTCTCGCCCCTCGGCGAAGTGGTGCCGGAAGGATTGTTGGAAAGGGAGGATATGTGGGAGAGGCTGGTAGATGCGTCGTCCGAAATGAGTTTGATGTCGTTGAACTTCTCCCAGACAAAGTCGACGGGGTCGGGACGAATGCATGTAATAAGAGGAGCGAGAATAGCAGGGACGAATGCAGCTACGATGGTCCCCCACATGCAGGGCAACAACTCTCCCGTCGTCTTCACATCCAATTTCCCACCCCCATAATGACTCGATGTCGCCAACCACGTACCAATCCCTGCTCCCATACCCACAATAGGTGAAACTACTGCCGCTAGCCAAGTCTGCTTCTTCCAAAGCACTGTTAGGGGCAACGTCACCATGGCTGGACACGTAATGAGACCGAGGAAGTAGAGCGTCCAAGTGAGCGAGATGCCGATATAGTAAAGCATAGTAGAGAAAGACGACGCCAAGATCGCAAACCCAATACAGGCAAAGTGAGAGACTCGGATGATCTGACGATCCGTCGCGCGCGGGCGGAGGTAGGTATGGTAGATGTCTGACGAAACAATCGAAGATACCGCGATCAGCTGCGCCGAAGTGGTAGAAGTGACAGCCATGAAGATCAAGATGACTACAGCAATCGCTCCGCCTTTGCCAGCAACTGCCAAAGCGGCGTAAGCGAGCGGCAGACCGTCAGAGAGCTCGGTGGAGGAGAGTTTGCGTCCGAATGCTGGCCAGATGGGATTGGTTTGCAGAGAGAGACCCGCAAGACCCATGACGGTGCCCAGACACCAAGGCAGGCCGAAATACAGCACTCCGCCGAGGATGTAGCCTGGAACTGCGGCTGCAATATCCGCAGAGTATGCTTTTTGCCAGTACGAAGAGTCCATTACTGTCAATATTTGCGGTAGCATGGGGATCGCAAAGAAGTCCGGATGACGAGAAAGGGGAAGACATGACGGCAAAGAGATGGTCATGAAGGAATCATGGTCGAAGAGGGGCATATCGATTTCGCGGAGAACGTGCATAAATGGTAATGTCAGCGGCTGTTACTTCCCCACGCCACAGTGTCTCTTCTACTGCGAATTGCTACTTACCTACGAGACCGAAGTTGCCCAGCGTGTGCAGGATGCCAAACTCCACCGCTCCCTTGGATGTCATGGTGAGTATCGAATTATTGTAGTTGCCCACAATCGGATTGTTGACATTCGCCTCCTTGACCAGCTCCCACAGATGTCCTGGCGAAGAAATCGCTTCGTTCGTTATTGTCTTGAACGTCAAGAACAAAACAATAATGAGCAACGCCACACTATGCATCCAATCGGTCAAAAAAGTTGCCTTTAGACCTCCTGAGATGGTATAAAGACAGACACCCACGGGGAGAAGGTACGTGGCTGCGATGATGTGCATCCCCGTTAGCGCTGAGATGGTCGCCGATGCTCCGAGCAGCATATTGGCAATGGCGATCAGGTTGTTGGCCAGGCAGAAAAACATGTACAGCCAATGTGCGGCCGTTCCGTATCTGACTTTTACCACTTCTAGTACGGTATGGGCGTGCGGGGTTTTGAGTTTGCTTTGGATAGCTAGGAGAGCGAAAGCGCTGATTTGGACTAGACAACCTGCTGCGAACCAGAAAGCACCCGCAACTCCGTAGGAAAAAGTGACGAGGGAGGAGGAGAGTAGGGCAGTTGACCAAGCCCAAGAAGAGAAGACGGCGGTGGCCGTCAGGCCGGTACCGATTTTGCGTCCGGCAGTGGCGTAGGTTTCGAAGTGCGAATTGTCTTCACCATTGAAACGGTAGAGGAGGCGGGTGATGTACGACATGAATGCGGCAAAGAAGAAGCCAAAACCGAGGACAACGCCGTATCCGACTCCCTGCGAAAGGGGTGCGGGGATGGAGTCTGCTGACATCTTGAAGTCGACCGCAGGCGTTCAGTCGAATCGGCTGATCCTGTAGTGACGCTTTCTTTCCTCTCCGTGAATATGAACAGAAGACGAGCTGACGATAAGGCCAGGGTCAAGATTTGAAGAATACGAAGAAGGGGAGCGAGGAAGGGTCGAGAAGGGCGCACTATTTAACAGGTCTTCCTTGACAGCCATTAGTTTTATTTTATTGTTCGTTATTTTCCTGTGTATCACCCTCACCTCTTCTGCTATGGAAGGCAAAGCGCTTGCATTCTTGCAATCACTCAGTCTTCTGATTCCGGCAAACTCAGGCACAAAGCTTCATGCATATCTTGCATTGCCTTTGGCTCTGCGGAAATTTTCTCTCAGAAGCTCCGTCTCAGGAGGGGTCCTGAGTTGCGAATATCTGCTTTCTCATTGCGTGCATTGTCTGCTTTAGGGACGTATGAGGTAAAGGAAACGAACGGAAGAATGAAGCGTCAGATCCTTCGGCTGCTGCGACTGCAATAATGGGTATGAGAAGAAGCCACGACCGGTTTCGGCAAGTATCAGAAGCCGACACCAAATCAGTCAAAGAAAGTCGAGGAGGGAAATATTCATCGATGGCGAGATCGGCTTTGAGGGCCGCTCAAGCTTCCAACAATATGCCCGAATCTGGCGCGCAGAGTAGCTGCTGAGATCTGACCGAGAAGCTGTCGAAGCTACTCTGTGAGCGACGGATTCAGCTCAAGAGTGAACGGGAAGATCAGAAGAGGTGTAAAGCGGTGAAAGCGGACTTGACGCGAGTCTTTTGCAGATTGCGACATCGACGGTACGCACACTGTGGCAGTTCTATCCCCTGTCCCCCGCTCCGGAGCATGTTCAAAAAAAGTCTGCTGAGGGTCCGCCGCCGGACACACGTATAGGGTACAGGGAGGTGCAGAGCCGATGGTGTGCTTACGCCGAACACTGTACCGCCGTAGGTCGCTTCTGTTGTCTCCGCCAAGCTGTCATTGTCAAAACTCTGTGCCATGGATCTGCAAGTTCAATCGTCATTCGTGACCGTTAGGGCATGCTTGTCCAACCGTGATCTTGACTACGCTATCATGACTGAACACAGGCTGCATTGTTCGGAACCAAAGGGACGTCTGATGCGGTTTTGACGTCGTTCACACTCCACAAGTGCAGGGAAACGGAACATGCCCTTAGCCGAGATGCTGCTCAGTGGTAGGCGCACAAGAAGGCGAAAGACAAGAATAAAAGCTGTCGACCAAGATTGGCTACAATTTGTGAGATGGTGGCATCCCCTCTCAGATGGCGAGCAGCTCATCTAGTCTCATCTCGAAGCACGCAATGCCTTTTCGCCGTTTTGGACAGCCGAGCTTGCCCACGCGTGTGCGCTAAAAAGGCACGCAATCGCTTCTCGCCCTCACGTCAAATCTGTTCTCTGAGAACGATGAAAGAGAACAATTATTTATGCAACAGATTGGAGCGTCAGTATCGATCGGGGGTTTAGCTCAGTTGGTAGAGCGTTCGCTTAGCATCTTGTCTAATTTGCGAAAGGTCGCGTGTTCGACTCATGCAGTCTCCACTCTGATTATCTTTTTTTTTTCTTTTCTGCTTTTTCTCATTGTGCTGGTCCGGATCATCTGTTCGCTTCCCTCCCAACAGCAGTCTGTAGTGCTGCTTGCTTCGAAGCTCCGGATTTGTTGTGAAGCTTGACAACGAGAGGAACAAGCGAGCAGACTGTGGGTTTGAAGCTATCAACACGTCAAAGAAAGAATATTTGGTCACGCCTAGCACCATACTGAGTGTACAGGACCACAATACAGTATCCAGCTTACGTTTGCAGACCGATGACCCCCGACATCGCCGGCAAGCCTTTCAAGCTACCTTTACTGTCAGCGGCTGTTGCACCTTCTTGCCAAGGCACAAAGGCCATGCGTCTTGTATGCGTTCCATCGCCAGTTGCCATGAAGAGTCGAGAAAAGCAATAAATTTCTACTACGGCAGATGGCTCAATCGGGAAATCGCCGAACAAAAGCTTTTTTGACACGTCGGTCGGGACATGTCAAAAAGCGCCATCTTGACCTTCTTTCATGCAACTTATTCGAGCAGCATCAACTCTTTCAACGTATTCCGTACGGCTTCTGTGGTCTCAATATTCAAACTCGACCGAACCGCTATTCAAGAGTAGTTGATTAGAGGGCTTGATGATAACTCACGTCAATGTGCATGCTCTCGCTCAAAGTCAGTGAGCTAAAGAAGGCACTTGAGGAGGACGGAAGGAAGGAAAGGCACGAGCTTGTTCAAGGAGCCAGTCAAGTTAGCTTGGCAGTGCTATGTGCCGATGATTGCAGCTGTGGCGTCAAAAGTTTGGCTGCAGCAGATAAGGACAAGGAGTTCCGTGTGAGCCCAGACTTCTACACTTGCATAAGAGATGGCAGCTTCGGCTTTCTGAAGTAATACTCGAAGCAGTGTACTGGATAACATGGCGTCACAACTGTTGCAGCAAGCGAATTGGTGGCCAAGCGCATGTGTACCTGCTCGCTTATGCACGCGACGTCTACTGTACGACACTGATGCCTGTCTCAGGGGGCCTTCGATTGGCGGTTGATGTAGAAGCCAACTCAACTCTCAGGCACACGCTCCATCCTCTCTTTCCTCGCTCTCGCTCGAAGATGAGGACTTTGTTTTCAGCCCCGCTCCATGTCTACTTTTCCGTGCAATGCGAAGAAAAGTATAAGTATTTGCATGATGCGCGTTCGTCCTTCTCTTCTTTCCCCTTGCGGCCCTTCCTTCCTTCGATCATCTCTACGTGCTCCTTTCTCTTTTCTTTGCTCTCTTTCCAGGCTCTGGTAGCCTCAACTCCTTGACCTTACTTTCTTCACACGACTCAGAAGAACTCTCGATCTGGTATCAACCCTCCGTACGCTCTCTTTATTTCGCAACCAGGCCCGACTTTGATAGTCCGCGCGCCCTAACCACACCATCCTCCAATCAGATCGTATCTTCTGCCTCGTCACTTCTTCACTTTCTTTCCCTTTTTTCTTTTGGCCGCCACCGACCTCCACAAAGTCAAGACTTAGAGCCGGACTCTTTCTCATCATGGTCACTTCAACCAAGTTTGCCTCACTCGTCGGTAGTGTGACGCTCGCATTTGTGCTTGCAAGCTCGCTTCATCCTGCTCCCTCCCACGTGAAGGCTGCACCCGTGAACGTCCGCCGCCAGGATGCGGCTGCAGCTCAGGCTCCTGCTGGGTTTGTCTCGGTCGCCCAGCCTCAGATGAGTGAGCAGGATATCTACGCTGTCGGCATTCCAGACGCCCCAATGCAGGAGGATAGCGCTTCGAGTGCTCAGCAAGTGCTCCAGAGTGCGATTCAGGCCGCTCTTTCCACTTCAAACCAGACGATGAGTGTCGTCAACCACTATGACCCTACTCCCCCCGTTGCGGGTGCTGCCGCTGTCACGCCCGCCAGTGCCAACGCCGTTGCCGCTGCCCCCAGTGCGGATTCTGCCATGACTGGCAACCCTGATGAGGGGAACTTGTACTCGCAGGTGGTCGGACAGCCAGCTGGTGCAGCCGCGGGCGCAGAGACCCAAATGGCTGGCAATCCGGACGAAGCGGGCGTGTTTGACAACATCATCGCCCAACAGATGGCTGAGTTCGGCGCTCAGACTCGCAGAGCAATGAACGAAAGGATCTCGAAAGCTGTGATGGCAGCTAGGCAGTTGGGGAACTTGGAGGAAGAGTTGACCCAGGTGGAGCAGGCATTAGGTGTGGATGTACCTGATGCTGCTTCAGCTACTGCTGCAGCGGCCGAGATTCCTGCTGCTACCGACGCGGCTGTGCCTTCTGCTGCTTCGGCCACTGCTGCGGCCAGTGGAGTTCCTTCTGCTACTGATGCTGCCGCAAGCGCTGTCACTACGGATACAGCAGGGGTTCCTGTAGCGGCACCTGTTCCGAGCGACTTTAGCTCGCCTGTTAGCGCGGGTGATGCAGAGGATGTGCCAGCTGTGCCGACTTCGGCGGTGCCCACCGCGCTTCCTTCGAGTGCACCTAGCGCTAGTGTTCCGGCAGTGCCTTCTGTCTCGGCTCCAGCGAGCGTTCCAGCCGTACCATCGGTTTCTGCTCCTGCTGTGCCCTCGGTGTCGGCTCCTGCAGCTCCGTCGGTCACGGTCCCTGCAGTGCCAAGCCTGAACGCCGCCGCAGCTTCCGCAGTGACGCTCCTTCCCACTTCCAACGCCTCGCCTTCGGCGGCTGCGACTGACGCTGTACCCACGGGTGACTTGACCATGACCGTCACTGTTCCCTCCAAGTCCCTCCCCACAGGTTCGGCTAATGTCAAAGCCAATGCCGAAGGCGATGATGACGAGCCAGAGTGGAAGACGATGACCATCCTCGTTCCTGCCGGGGCTTTCGGCAGCGCTCAGACGCAAGTCAATGTCCCCGTAAGCACAGCTTCTGCGGATGCTCCTGCTTCGACTAGCGCTGCTGCTGTCGAGACCGGATCCGCTTCTGCTTCTGCTGCAGCTTCCTCCACCGCTGGAGCTTCGAGCGCCTCTGCCACTGCCAGTGCCACTGACGACAAGCAAGCCCCCTCCTCTACCGCCTCGGCCGCTACCGCCACGGCCTCCGCCAAAGTCACCGACTCGGGGAACGTCGCCGTCCCCACGTCTGCACCCATTAACCTCTCCTCCCTCGCCTCGATCCCCCCTCTTGCCACGAACGGCGTCCTCACCGTCCCCCTGACCGGTGTCATTGATGGTACAACTTACTCCACTATGCTCACCCTCACCATCCCTCGCTTCGGAGGTGAAGCTACATCCCTAGCGCCCGCAGCGACCACTTCGGTCTCGGTTAGCGCTACCGAGAAGGCTCAAACCGCTGCCGCGAGTGCGACTGTGACTGCGGCGCCAAGCAAAACCTCGGCTACCTCGGCAGCTAGTGCGACGGCCAGCAAGAGTACCAGTATGGACCCAAGCTACATCAGCCCTGACGACGTGCCACCTCTGCTCAAGAGCAGTATGACGGCCTCACCCTCGAGTGCCCCCAGCGCCACTCCGACGGGTGCAGCGAACGCCGATGCGGGAGGTGATGGAGACGATGAGGACTGCGAAGAGGAAGATGACGACAACACCGACGTCGCAGCCCCAAAAAGCTTGATGTCGAAAGTGTGGGATTGGGTCACCGGCAAACCTCTCCAGGAACGCGATTGGGACGACGAATACGACTACGAGTACGAGCAGGGCGACCGAGACGAGTACTATGATGCTCAAGAGTAAGGCGCTTGATTTGACTTTGTGAGTTAACAAGTGTATGTAAGATGCCCCTAGGTAAGGAAAGGACATTGTAGAGCAAGGTCTGTTACCTTTGGAGTAAGATCACGTAGAGAGATCAATGGAATTCATTCAATACATGTACCTGCTTCGAGCGCGCTGTGTGTGTCTCTGACTGTGTCCACAAACGTCGTCCGAAGAAAGAAACGAAATTGGTATCATTGCAAGAAAAGACATGCTGGAAAACAAAGGCTGCTACTAATGATGCTGCTGGTGCTGGTGCTGCAACCCACTCAACAATCGGTTCGGATCCTGCAGCGCCGTGATTAGATCCACCGCCGCCGTCTCGTGATAGTTCGACCCAGCACTCGCTCCTGTCGGGTTGAACGCCTTGAAGAACTCGTCCCACTCGTTGTACCCTTCCGACGCCACAGGCATGGAAGCCCAGAACGCCGAATCGTTCGCGTTGATTGGGTACATGGCTGGATGCTGCTGCTGCTGCTGATGCATGTGTGCCGTAAGAAGCTGCTGGTGCTGTGCAAATTCGAGGAACGCGGGTTGCAATTCCTCGGGTTGGGCGATGACGGCGCCGGTCGGAGTGGTGGCTGGGAAGAGCGGCGGTGCCTGAAGTTGCGAGTGCGGATCCGAGAGATTGTTCTGGCTCTGGTCGAGAGCGGCCACGGTCTGGTCTGTGGGATGCTGCTGGTGAGCATCGTGCGGAAAAGCCTGTGCCAAACCGGATCCGGTCGTGTGGTCTTCGAGCTTTACCTGTCCACCGTGTTGGGGTTCCTCGTGCGAGCGTTGATCTGTGCCATTTGAAGACTGAGCCACAGCGGCATTCGGAGGTGATGGACTAGCAGGCCTTGCCTGTGCGCTGGCAACGCACAAGTTGCGCAACACATTGACGTGGTTCGAAGCGCTCTGCCATGTCGGTCCGATACGCTTCAAATATCGTACGCACTCTGCGAGATACAGCGCACTCGTCTTGACAAGCTCGGATGAGCCCTCCAGCTCTGCTTCCGTCACTGGATCGCCGCCGCCTGCATGTATTTCTGCACCTTCTCCAATCGCACCGAGATCGTGATGCCCCTCAGAGACGGTCGGCACTGCTTCGCTTGAGGGATGCTTGGATCCTCGTCGACTCCAGATGGATGACTGACGCGCCTTGAAAGCGACAACGCTCTTACTTGCGCTGAAAGCAGCATGAATGGTGGCGGCTTGGAAGATGACGTAGACCCAGCTACTCGAGATCTTGCGAATGCGGAAGGAAGTAGCGTAGACGTGCAAAATATCACACACTTCCCTCGCTGCTGCGTTGCAAATTTCCAGCCCGGCTGGCTCTGGCCGCCTGCCCTTCTGACCTTTCTTTGTCGTCGATGTCGACTTTGAGGACTTGCCATTCTTCTGCGATGCGAGCTCCTTTTCCTCTGCATCCTCGGCCATTTGATGCTTGGTTCCAACGAGTAAGCTTCGCACACGCGGTCGATGAAGCAGAATGAGGCAGATGCAGTACCAAGCTCTCGTAGTCAAGATTTGAGGCGGCAACCCACGATGCGGTTCGGACTCTTTTCGATCAGCAAAACGGCTCGTCGAACAGATCAGAGAGTTGGACGATGTCCATGTGCTTGACCATTTGAGATGCGATGGCAGTTCGGCTCTCCAATTGGCGAGACGACCGTCGAGTCGGACGAGGGCTTCGTAGTCGGAGGCGCCACGTGTGCGCGCACGATCGCGCTTGGCCTGAGGACTGTAGACCTCTTCGAGAATGCGTTCGAGAATGGCCATAATTTCGGCCCATGCTTTGAAGCTGCTCAAAGCATGAACTTTGACTCCTTCAAGATACGGAAGTGACCTGTCGTCGACGAACTTTCGTGTGGTCTGATTGAGCCACAAGTCGTACTCGTCCGCCTCTTGAACAGAGGGCCAATCGGCCTCAATCTCGGCAGTGCGCAATTGAGCGGGTTTGTCCAGTGCAGTTGAGAGAATCTTGTCCAGGATGAAGCACGCCCAGAAGACACGAAGACGCTCCTGCATCTGCGCACCTGACTTTTGCGTATCGGACTTGCTAGGACCACCGTTATTGCGATGAGGTAATTCCGAATCACTCCGAGTGTCATCTGCCCTGTTGGAGGCCAGAGGTTGAGCTGTGCATCGATGGAGATTCATGTCGAGCGCCATTCGGCATGCAATGCCTCCAAAGTGGAAGGCGCTCGAGGTGTTGCCAGCGCCAAATTCAATGACGCTGATGAGGATTGAGGCTTGGATCACACCAATATCTTGCGTGAACTTGCCCTCAAAGATGCGAGTCTTGACTCTGTGGACAAAGTGGTCACGCAGCTCGTTTGACTTCCAGGGCGGATCAGAATTGTTCGGGGAGTCTGCGTAAAGCAGCTCGATGACCGTCTTGCCCAGCTGCGAGTCCACCTCGTTGCCACTATCGAGGAAGGCGTCAAATGTGTTGGAAGCAACGGCAAGGATGGCTTCAAATACAATAGGGCGCGTACGCTTCAGAGAGTGGAGCGATGTCATGGAGGGAAGATAGACAATGGGCCAGTGCGGATGGACAAAGACTTGGTAGATGTCGAGAAGCCTTTGAAGGATGTGAGGCGGCAAACGATCTTCCAAATGAACTCGGGACGAAGACTTTGAGGGAGTGTCGGCTGCTGAGACCGGTCGAATGTGATAGTCGAGCCAATTTGCACCCGGTGAGGAGATCTGCGATCGCGAAGGAATGGAAGCTGCTCCGCGAGGTGAAGACGGCTGTGAGCCATTGTGCCAGGATCGATGTGGCATGGCAGTGGAGGAAGGACTGTAGCCATGAGACGGACCTGTAAAGGCCGGCGAAGTGTCAACATTCGTGCTGTGAGACGATGCGGAAGCGGGCAAGTGGCCGACGTGCGCGACATTGCCGGTGGAAGACTCGGTCAGCCTACTCGCCGAGACGGGATGCCTACTCGAGAGGGTCGAAGGCGATGGCATCGTCGAGATTCGATCGAGAGGAGAAGCGCCAGGCAGGTGATGGCCTGCTGACGAATCGTACAGACTTCGGCCTGGATAAGAGCGCGGCGAAGCGTACGAGGAGCTAGATGCACCTGGATGAGATCGACCTGAATAATAAGCAGACGCAGTGCGGTCAAGATGATGCTGGGATGCTGGGTCTGCGGAAGGATATGAGGCACTTGCAGTAGACTGCGGTGGGAGCATGGAACGATGGGCAGCTAGAGGCGAAGATCGATGGTAGTCACGGACCGAACTCTGCAATGGGTGTCCGTCGTAGGTGTGACTGGATGAAGCGGTGTGCTGGTGAGAAAAGCGAGAGTCTGTGGACGTGGAGGATGCAGAAGCCCCCCAATTATGATCAGAATGATGGTAGTCGCCATGATGCAGCTGCGCTTGTTGCGGCTGCAGGTAATGCTGCGTCAGATTGGCGGACGACGATGGTGTTGCCTGACCACCTCCAGCAAAGGAACGGCTAGGGGACGGGTGCCCATCGCCGTTGCTTTCACCGTAGTGCGTCGAACGCCTAGATAGAGCCGGACTCGATCCACCCGCGTGGGAATACGCGGACCGAGACCAATGTGGATGTGCGTCGTAGGATGTATGCGATGAGGTGTGCACGTGTGATGGAAACAATGATCGCTCGTCTGCGGCGGACGGTGCATCTGCCGCTGGTCTCGCCGTGAGAGAGGCAATAGAAGATTGCGATGGTGAATGGCGATGATCGAAGTCGTCTCGACTTGAAGATCCATATGATGGTCTCTCGAATCCCAAATCCCTCGCCGGCTGATCTGAAGCGGAGAGCTGAGTTGATAAAGGGGGCTGTGTCACTGCCTTGACGGACCTGGCTCGCTTGGGGGCTGGCTTGTTGTGACGACTGGAATCCGCTACGCTAGCATCTCTTGTCTTGGCGGATGCAGATTCTCCTTTGGCTGACGGAGGAGCCTTTCGCTTCGCTGGTGTTGTGGTGGATGACGATGGTGATGGCTTGACATCTGATGGAGAGTCAAGCACCTTCTTCCTACGACCACCCTTAGGCTCGCAGCCTTTAGGCGGACCGCGCTTCTTCTGAGCTCCATATTCGCATGTTGACGAGTCCTTTGCGCAGTTGTTGCAAGGCTGCAGTCCGTCGCATTTCACTTTGCGTCGTGAACAATTCAGACATGCTCTGCTGGATCGAATGCGACCCGCCTCGTTTACGTTCGATTTCGGATCTGCCGGTGAAGAGGCTGAGTCGGCCATTTTGACGCCTTGTCTCGTTGATGCTGGTGCTGGTGCTGGCAGCTGAACAGCTGAAACTCACGGCATGCGGCAGGTTTCAGAATTTGGCGGAGGGGCCGAAAGTGATCAACGCGGCATTGCAAGGCGATGAAGAAAGAAGCACTGCGCTCGTCGGTTTAGCCGAAGACGAGACAAGTTGATGCTGGTCTCGCGATCCAACGAGAAGGCCAAAATAGGTGGGCTTTCGAGGCCGTCCACTCAATAATGCTGCTGGAACGACAATGCGAGAGAATGACCTTTCCTTACGGCGGATGAGCCGTGATGGCGTGGCGTGCGGGAATGCAGTCGAAAAGTCGCGAGAAAGAGCCGTCGGAGCCGTCAGAGTCGTCAGAGCTCGAAGTCACAGCTCTCAATTTGAGGCGCCAGCAGTCTCCCAACAGCTACGGTGTGCTTTTCGAGCGAGATAAGGAATGAATGATGTCAAAGAAGGTGGAAGGGATGCATCCGCTGTAGGGTGCGCAAAGAAATGCATGTGTGGAGTGAGGATTGCCAAGCAGATGCTGAGTCCGCGGCGCTGAGGTTTCTCCGGCTTCGCATGTGTTGCTGCTACTTACTGCTGCTGCTGCTGCTGCTGCAAACTCAAAATCCACACTTTCTTCCAGGGTCTCTATTTTCAACGGCTTTGCAAAGCACTCACCTGCAGCGGTCAAAGTGTCGGACCCCACGCGTTCCGAACGGAATCACAGAATTTGACTGGCCAACAATAATGATGCTTTCCCGGACAAGCCGGTTATTTGAGTCTGTGAGGGTGTTCATTTGTGATCCAGACGCTTTACCCCGCAAGCCGTTCTGATCATTCAAACCCAAACTGCACCTTCTCCAATCCTCTCTTCTCTTCAAATTCCGGCAAAAAGTTCATCAAAAACCGTCCCGAGCCTGCTGCAAACATGTGTGCTTCGGCACGGTAGCCAGACGAATGCGACAGAAAAGGGCGTTGCGCAAAGAAAATCAAAATGCAAAAAAGAATGCTCCTTACCTGGGTCGAACAGGTGACCTCCCGATAAACGTGTCCACTGCAGACAGTGGCGACTGTTTGAAACTGAATTCTTCAGTCGGACGCTCGTACCAGCTGAGCTAAAGAAGCACCTGAACACACAGTCACATATGTACATACATAAACGTTAGACTGCAGATGCGATTCGCCGCTACGTAGTCCACAACTTCTTGCAGCAAGACGGCCCGCTTCGGAGGGCTCTGCAGACGCAAGGGTGTTGCTTGCCAACTGCATCCGAATCAATTGTGGAGAAAAGCGCAAGTCTGATGGTGAACTCGATGTACTTAAAATTAGAGCTCGATATTCGTCCCTCGCAAATGCATGTTTCCCTATACTGTGCACGGCAACTGGTTCGTTGTGCCTATCGTTTCGGCGCGTCCATCGGCTTCAGCAATATGCGTTGCCGACATCGGCTGCGGGCATGTAGAGCGACCGTAGGCGCAAACAGCGATTCGAAGGAGGGATCAAATACAAGCATGCCGCCGGCTCTTCCGAAATCGAGAGCGAGAGAACACGAGCCGCCGTTTAGTCCCAGGATTGAGAACAAGTTGATGTGATATGCATGCGAAAGCGTAAAATGCGAGAGTTGGAATCACACGGTTGCGGTAAAAACGACAGCCTCTCCGCAACTTGTTCCTAAAAATGTGCCGTCGTTCCCGACTTCGGCTCTTCCGATTTCCGCTCGTTCGCTTGCATGCAACCATACCGCAGTGATTATCCCGCACGCCGCAAACTCTCTCAACACCATCAGCCTACCTCTTTCGATTCGGTCCTCCCGGGAGACATTCCTGCTGTTCCATTTGGGGAAGAGCAAGGTGAAACACCAACGGTCGTTCCGATGCTGAACTGAGCATTTCAGAAAAGCCATCCCGCGATAAGAATCGGTCGCCGCTCTTCCTGCGATCCTATCTTTCACTAATAGTCACTTCGCTGCAGTCACCAAGACACGCTCAAGCTCAGCCGTTGTCAAAGAATAGCGGCTGAGTTCATATTCTGCGATCGATACGAGCTTGCTCATCATTCTGGATGCCTGATTGCGCTTGCTTTACTTCCATGTTGACTTCACACCGATCTCGGCCAATTTCGCGCACTTTTCCCAGCTCATCTCGCCTTCAAGTGTCAACGGAGATCGCCGCGAATCTCGAACTCAGCACCTATCTTGATTCTCATCTCGTAACGTCACTCATTCAGCCTCGACCTAGCCATCCTGGCTAAGCGCACGCTCATGTTTCTGCACCTATCCTGGCAACATCTCGCACTCACTCAACCATAGCATTTCTAGGCAACCGCAGCAACCTACAGCATCAGCATCAGCATCATTCGGGCTGTTTCTAGCTCACTAGACACAAAGCAACTCGAGTTCTTCCACAATGTCATCTGCAGACGCCGCCGACTACGGCTTTAAGCGCTTTCGCGTCGCCAAGGCCTGTGTCGTGTGTCGCTTGCGCAAGACCAAGTGTAACGGAGAGCAACCTTGCGATCGCTGCAAAGCGCATTCGGCTGAATGCAAGTACGAGACCATCGAGACACCAGCGTCTAAGCGGGCCAGTCGGAGCAGTTCCTCGATAGCGCGCAGAGATGGCCACGACGATGCCGATAGCGGTGACGACTCTCCGCCCGACACTGCCGCTGAAGCAAGGGCAGCCAAACGTCAAAAACGAGCCATGATTGACCAGATCGCGGATCGAAGATGGGGTGATCGTCAGCCTTCACGCTCAGCCAGCACGCGCAAACCCGGCTATGTCCTCCATCATCTCGAGCTGTATGCGTCTATCGATCAGGACGAGCCGTCAGAGCTCGATGGCGACCTCCACACCGAAGACGGCATCCGTGCACACGATCAGAACACGGGCAATATGCAGTTCTATGGCTTCACCTCAAATTTCAACTTCCAACATCGACTCGCACAAACGATAGAAGCACTTCGTCTGCGGGAGCAACATCAGTCGACACTCAATAGCAGCAATGCTGGGAACGCATCAGGCAGCTCAGGCAAAGATCGCCGCTCTTCTCACCTCCCCGAAAGCATGAAGATGTGGGGGCACCAGGATATCATCTTCCGTGCCAACTTGTCCGAGAAGAGCTTTCCCACTCTTGATGCGCTCAATCACACAGTGGGTGACTCCACCTTTCTACCGCCTTCTATTGTCGATCGATTCATCGAGAACTACATGACGCTCATCCAGCCTCAGTTGGGTGCCGTTCCCAAGCGACAGATCCTGAAATGGGTCAAAGATGCCAAAGCGTCGGGGTATCTATCACGCGGCTTTTCTGGTGTGCCGTCCATGGCCGCATCGGGACCAGGCAGTCTAAATAGTCTCGGGCCAGGCCAGAAGCCAGCAACTGCGCCGATTCGCACCAATGAGCTCGCAGCGCTCTACGTTGTCCTTGCATTGGGTGCACTTATGGATGAAGGTGATTGGGAGGATGTACACGCACCCGTCCCCATGTCTCGCGAGGGCGCCATCGCTTGCGCTACCACACTCTTCCTTCTCGCCAAGAAGCGTCTCGAAGAGATTGTCGAAAACTCGAGCATCCAGAGCGCACGTTGCCTCGTGCTCATGAGCTTCTTCTCGCTCCAATGGTCCAGCCCCAACGTCGCCTATCTCTACATTGGCTACGCAGCGCGAATGTGCATCTCGATCGGCCTGCATCGAGAGACATTCTACTCGTCCAGCAATCCGAGAAGCGTGGAGCATCGCCAACTTTGGTGGACTTGCTACGGCATCGAACGCATGATCTCGACCTGGTTTGGTCAAGCTTCTGCCATCCGAGACGACGATGTTTCTGCGCGCATGCCGCCAGCGGAGAATTCGCATGACGCTTACTTGCTTGTCTACGCCCAGATCACACGTATTTGTTCTGAGATGTCGAGGCTTTCGGCGAATCCTCCTGCTAATGCACACGATGTATTGCTTGCAGCCGAGCGTATGGAAGCTGAAATGCTCCGCATCCGCCAGGAAGCGCCAAAGGAACTTGCTGTCGGTCTTCGCGATGGGCTTGGCCGCGATGCCGACGATGACTCGGATTCGTCGGATCTGGTTGTTCGCCGCTACTCTGTCACCACCCTGTGGTGGTACCTTCGTCTGCTCATTCACTCCCCGCTTGTCATCTTTGCCCTCTACTGCCGCTCCATTGGCACGGACATTCCTCGCCTCGTGCTCGAAAAGACACACAGCTCTGCTCGCGCCGGCCAGCAAATCATCGATGCCATCTCGAATGCTCGCAGCGACATGCCTCGACCAGGGCTCGACAACATGCGTTTTGGCAGCTTCTACTTGGACTCGGCTTGTACGATCGTTCTCGCTGCGATCTTGTGCGACCCTAGCAATCAAGAGCTGGCATTTGGCTACTTGGCGGCTATCGACAGGGCAATCAAATATCTGGAGAAGAAGGAGAGGATCTACGCAGATCACGGCACCACAGCGAGTTTGCATAAGGCAAGAGACTTGGTCGTACTGGCGAGGCAAGTGGTACGAGCAGCAGCTGGTCAGACAGCAAGCGCGAGGGTGAGCGAGAGCAGTGCAGCCAGAGCCAAGGCTGGTGCGAGTGCGGTATCCAGTGGTGGCGCAAGCAGCAACGGCGGTCCAGCAGAAGTGAACCCAAGATCGGCCCAGATTGGAAATGGCCGGTTTGGCTCCACTTTCTCAACGAGCTCAGAGCGCGGCACAGCTTCAGCAGAGGACGTTGAGGCAGAAGCAGGTGCAGTTGCCAACGGCGTAACAACAGGACTCACAGGCGCTGATGGAAGAGCAGAGAGGAGCACCTCCAGCGATTTGTCCGTGCCAGCTCTTCTTGGCCCAGCAAGCTCGTCATATCGATCGCCATCGAGCTCTGCGCTGCCAGCAGGCGTTGATCCGACCTCACGAACGGACGGAGGCAAGACGTATGCAAACGAACGAGACGAGTGGATGCAATACTTTCTATCCAATTTTGATTGGCTCACACCTCTCAATCAGCCCGGCGCAGTGCCGTCGCAAGGTGGCAGCAGCATGTCTCCTCCTCTTCAAGCGCAGAACGGAGACATGGCGACTGGGATGGCACCACCGGCGATGCCGAATGATGGGAGGAGCTTTGCGAACGCAGTGTTGAGCAGAGGTGGGGTCTCGATGAGTTCTCCTGCTCTGAGCTCGCCCGGATCGGCTTCGGGTCCGGCGTCATTGAGCGAGTTAGACATCGGGCTCTTGATGGGTGGTGTGAGTGTGATGGAAGGCATCAACAATTCAACTTCGGCAGCACAGGGCAACAGCGGTGGGTCGGACAGGCAAGCGTCTGAGTCCGCATTCGCTTCGTAACGGTTTTACATGATCTCAATTCAGAAAGATTTTGGGCGAGTATGGCCTTAGCGAATGCGTGTGATGTGTGAAGAATGTGTGCGAGTGGATTCGGATAGCGGATGCCGAATAAAGTTGGAGGCGAGGCCAAGCGCTTGGCATCTCAGGATTTTTAGGTAAAGCGTGCCAAGGCTGCGTGTCCATGTGGGGGTTTGAGTTGCCGAGGCTGTGCAGTGTGTGTTGTGTGCCTGTGTGCACGCGTCTATCCAACCTCCACTGTTGGTCAAAAAGCTCAGCTTTGAAGCACAGACAGACCTTCTTGGTCTGATCGTTCCGCTCCGGATTCCATCTTTCTCCCTCCCATCCAGCACCTCATCCATTCGCTTTCTTTTCTGGACATAGCTCGAACCGGAACAACACGACTCTGCCACCCCTCTCAGGACAATCGACTAGGTGATAGCAAGCAAGCATGGACGGAGCTGGAGGGATTTCCGCTGGAGGCTTTCGTGGTGAGGCAAGCGCAGGCGGACATCATATTGGCGGTCATTCCGCACGCCATCCTGGCTTCGACAGCAGGGAAGACAACCAGAGGAATCTCTCACCTTTCAATCGCGATTCTTCTTTGAATCAGACTCGTTCTGCACCCATGGCGATTGCCATGTCGTCCTCCGACAATGGAGCTGCTCGAAACGGCGGAGGTGACGACGAGACCCAATGGTCATTGAAGGACATCTACTGGCAAGGACGAGAATGCAAAATCATCACACAGAATCAGAACGGGCCCTGCTCCCTTATCGCCCTCTGCAACATCCTACTTCTTCGAGGCGAATTGACGATCACCCCACCGGATCGGCCTGTGGTGTCGTACGACTACCTTTCGCAGCTGATCGGCGAGCACCTCTTGACAAAGGCTGTAGACGGAGAAGGCTTGGAGGAGGCCCTATCGATACTGCCCAGGACGCAACATGGTCTGGATGTCGATGTAGGATTCGACTCTATCAGCTCCTTCAAGGCATCTAGCAATGACGGTGGCAGGGGCGAACTCGCATTGTTCAGGCTCTGTGGTGTGCCGCTCGTGCATGGATGGCTGCCTGATCCAGCAGACAAGGAGGCGCATCAGGCAGCTTTGGCGGCGGGGAGCTACAATCGAGCCACTGATATTGTGGTCAGAGGCGATGAGTTGGCCGATGGTGCCGTTGTACGCGATCGTGGTGTTGGCACTCTGGCTGCAACTCTCGCCAGCGAAGCAAGCGTCGCCAACGGCAAGCGACCTGCTACAAACGAGTGGACCGATGAACAACGTTCAACCATCCGACAAGCGCTCTCCTTGCAATCTTTCCTCGACACCGCATCAACGCAACTGACATATCACGGTCTGTTCGTCCTAGCACAAGAGTTGGCAGCTGGTCAACCTGTGGCGCTCTTCCGCAACTCGCATCTCTCTGTTCTCTACAAGCGTCTGCCGCACGAGGGCATCGATGCAGCAGAAGCCAATGCCGGAGTCTCTCCGCCGCCAATGCTGTTCACGCTTGCAACCGATTCAAGCTTCTTACTTGAGGACGAGATCGTCTGGGAGAGCCTAGTGGACGTTGATGGTGCAAGCAGCGAATTCTACGATGGCAAGTTCCGCAAATCGACTATGCGTCAAGGCGATTACGTCGGAAGGGATGCGGATGGACTGGGAGGCGAGGGCGGCGGCGCTGGATATCAGCAAAACGAAGATGCGGATTATGCGCTAGCAATGCAGATCTATCAGAATGACCAGGACAGGATGCAAAGGCATCAGGAGAGGAGGAGAGGACGACAATCGCAAAGTGGCGCGCAGCGATCTGGATACCGGCAACAACAGCCGCAGCAACAGGCAAATGGCATGATGGCGATGTCGCCACCACCACCTCAGCTGAACCAGACGCCGAACGAGGTGTTCACGACGATGCGATACGAGTCACAGCCACGACAGGCGGGCAGTGATGCTCTCGTGGTATCAACGCTCATTCCTGCGCAGCTTCGAGACGAGCACAAGGACCTGTTGGACGGATTGCAAAGTGTATCAATTGGAAGATCGAATGCTCCGCTAGCAGTCCCTGCAGCAGCTCAGTCCACAAATCCGTTCATGGCTGGCAATGAGAGCAACGCAGCTGCAATTCCAGCATCCGCATCCACCAATCCATTCCTCGACGAGACTTCTGCGCCGGCTGCATCCGCTACCTCTGCACCCAGCCACCGATTGTATCAACACGTGCCGCTCTTGGCGCAACACCTGGAGCGCCTCAAGTTGTCAGCAGGTGCTATGTGTCGTGCCTACTCTTCGGTCTGGTCCATGCCACTGCTCGAGCGAAAGAGGGTGTTGGAGCCCCAGCTCATCCTGGAAGCGATTGAACAGAATTGTTTTTCTACAATAGATAGCGATGCTGATGGAAAGGTCAAGGGCATCAGGGTGGCAATCAGCAAGGATGGCGACATCCGTGTGACACAACGCAGCATCAATCCTTTCCCTAGCACTGTCGAGGATAGCCTGAACGCTGCAGCTCCTGCGGTGCGACTCGACTTGATGCCAACACGCATAAGGACGTTGGATCTGGAGCCGTTGGTATTCAACAAGACCGATGCTCGAGGATTCTATGAGGCGGCAAAGCAAAGGGTGGGCGCCGATCCTGGCGTGATCAGCGGAGTGCGCGAGTCGGATGAGCGCTGCTTTGATGTGCTTCTGTGGAACGACGAGCAGACGGATACTCTTGATGCTCCGAACGCAGCAACTCAACCCAAGCGGTTGGTGACCGAGTCAAGCCTGGCCAATGTCGTGGTTGAGCTGAAGCAGCTCGGTGGAGGACGCCCGCGCTTTGTCACACCACGCACTTCGACAGGCATGCTGGATGGATTGCTGCGCAGATGGATGGTGGAAAAGGGGCTGGTGCAGGAGGAAGACGTTGACTTGGACGAACTTTACCGTGGAGTCAAGGCTGGATCGGCGCAGATTTGGCTGTGCAACTCGCTGCGTGGAGTGTGGAGGGTAGATCTGGTAGATGGACCTCGCAATTATGCACCTCCTCCTGGCATTGCCACTGATGCAGGCGCGGTGATGGGAAAGCAGCAGAAGAAGAATCGCTTCTCGCAGCTCATGAAACCCAATCGCTTCAACAGCGGTACTCATCAGTCAGCCACAGCGTCTTCGAGTATCGCACCAGATCAAGCTGAGCAGAGACCTGCAGCTGCGGTACACGATCAAGTGATTGACGACCTTTACGGTCACAAGCAGGGTGGTGATTCGAAGAAAGGCAAGAAAGGGAAGAAGGGTAAAGATGATAAGAAAGATTGCATCATCATGTAATGGTTCCACGCAGGACTCCGACTCAAACTCTGTCTTGTTGTGAAGTGTATCAATCTGCGCGAATGCAGACATGCCTTCTCTCTCGTTCAATCGTTCAATCGTTCAATCGTTGTTTGCTGTTCGCTGTTGTCGTAAGAGCTCAAGCATATCTGAATCCATGCGTTGGACCCTTGTTTTTGTGCATTCCCGTGTTCCGGCTGTCTGTGGATGAAATTTTTAAGCTTTTTTTAATTTTACTTTTTGTTTTGTGCAAGCGGAAGATGCAGATCTTCCCCACCTTTACGTATATGTACGCAGCCAATCTGCGCTCTTCAGACAGGAGCAAAGTGAAAGCACGGCTCTCAATTCTCTTCCGCCATCACATTCCCTTTCACCCACCTCTTCACTTCGGCGCTGGTCGCAAAAGTTTCGTCAGCATGTTGGTCTGATCGCATCAAAGCCGCAGGTTTCACTTCCTATTGTCACGTCGCCGACAAGGTTCCCCAACTCCGCTCCTACACGCATCGCTACGATCAGGATTCTTGCGCTTCCGCCCTTCATATGCATGCTCACAAGCTCAGAATGCTTTGACATAGATGCTCAGCTCGGCTTTTCACCTTTCAGGATCCCCCTCTCCTTAGACGCTATAGACCCCCATTGGATATTCACGAAAAGCTGATCGGACATTTACTATATAGGCTCGAGCCCTACATCTGGTTCACCACTACTACTTTAGCCGTGTCGTCGGTATTTCGGCGCCGATCCACTCTGGAAGACCAACGCACACTCTCGCCGCCCTGCTTCTTTTGAATCGAAAACCTGAGAGCTATCTATTGATCGCTGACGTTGGCTTCACGACCTCTAAAACGATTTCACAGTCTGTCGGATGTCATAGACTTCTACCAACTCGCGCAATATGGAGTTTCTCATTCAACACATCGACGACTGGGTGACAGATGAAGAACTGTACAAGGCAATCGCTTCTGGTCTCCATACGCGGCCCGTCCACTTTCCCGGCGACAACCTCACCAACTTCCGCCTGCTGCTACCAAAGACCAAGCGTGGCAAACACAAGGGCCATGCCTTTCTTACTATCGGCGAAACTTCGACTGCCTCATACTTCTTCGAGCATTTCAACAAGACACGAGATCTAGAAGTCCGTCGTCATGATCGAATCAATACTCTCAAGCTGACCTACAATGGCTATGGTAACGAGCGCATTGTTTGGGATCTGATCCAGTTTCCGTATGAAAGCTGGGAAGATAGACAAAGGCGATTTCGCGGAGAGCGCTTCGACTCTTCCAATAGTCCAAGCGACAGCGACGAGTATGCTCTGACGGCGCAAGGCGCTGCTGCTCCTCCGCGTGTCGAGCATCGAAGCTCCTATGTTCGCGATCAGCCACGTCGTCCTCCACCTCGCAAACGTATAGAGCCAGTAAGAAGTGAGGGCGCTTGGAGCATCATCCAGTTTGGTGTGGTCTGCGAAGATGGCTGTTTCTTTATCGAGGACTTCGACACGCTCCCTTCCCCATTGCCCTCTGGTTTGGATCTCAAGTCACAGACACTCTCCTTCGGCGACAAGGACAACTCCGTTCGTATCCTTTTCAACAACATCGTCAGTTGGTCCATCGATCACGCTCACAATGCTCTCGCCTTCGAGCTTGAGGATCCCGCTACCTTTATCCGTCAAGGCAGAAACAGCTCGATCTTCGATTTCATCAACAAGCCCGAACGCGAAGTGCACATCCGCCAAAGATACAGATATCGCATCGCTCATATTGGATGTCACTTCCGCGTATGCTTTGTTACTAGTCGCGATCTCGACTGATTCTGTCTCGAAGCACGCCCCTTCCTCAAGAGAGCAGGCAATCCACGAGAACAACCGAGGCAAATCGTGCGCAGGAATCTCACTGACCCAGACTTCTTTGAAGCTGCCGGTCAATTCTGTGCCAACATCGACATCAGGGTGGCTTTTCAATTCGACAAGCTCTTCAGAAACGGTCTCTATTCCCCCACTGTGCTGGAGATCTTCAAAGCCAACACTCGGCGACTCACCAAGCTGCACGGCGTCCCATTTGCCGCGAGGGTACTCGAGAGCCTCGCGACCACCTCACGCCAGATTCAGGTCCGCGACCGAAACACGAAATGCATGCTTGGTTCGTCCAAGCTTCAGCAACGTATCGAGGCCGAAGAGAAGCGCCTGCTCCGTCAGGATGCTTCAGAGAACGACTACCTCGAGTCGCGGGTAGCCTCGACCGCTACAGCTCAGGTCTACCATGTCACCATCACACCAACTCGTATTCTTCTTGATGGGCCTTTCCTGGACGCCTCGAATCGTGTTCTTCGTATGTTCCCCGAATTTGGCGCTCACTTCATCCGTGTCGCCTTCTGTGATGAAGATGGCGATCGTTTTCCTGTCTCTCGACACGATTTGGACGGCATCGACAGCGAGTCGTTCGTTCAGGAACGAATCGGTGATCCACTCAAAGCTGCTATTGCCATTGCCGGCCGTAGATTTGAAGCGTTGGCATGGTCTGGATCGGGCCTCGGCAGTCATCACATTTGGTTTGTCACCTCCTTCAAGGATGAAAGTGGCAAGCTTTGGGATGCTGAGAGCATCCGCCAGTCGCTTGGCGACTTTAGTAGAGTGGAGCATCTGCCCGCTCGCTACGGCGCACGTCTATCTCAGGCCTTCAGTGCCACCTCGTCTACCATCCAGATTGACGACAAATGGGTCAGGATTGTAGAAGACGACATGAGCGATGCCATCATGCCCTCGAACAACCGTGAGAGGCAACGCTATATTATGACGGACGGCGTTGGCCAAATCTCGCGTGAGCTTCTCAGAGACATCTGGCGCGAGCTCTGCAGCGTCAAAAGTATGAATCGAGAGTGGCATCTCTCCCAAATGGATCCTGCTCGTATCCCTTCGGCGATTCAGTTCAGACTTGGTGGAGCGAAGGGCGTGCTTTGTCTCAACCCGGAGCTGAAGGGCAAGGTCATGATAGTACGCCATTCCATGATCAAATTCGCAGCGACAGCGCATCGCGATTTTGAGGTTGCGACAACGTCGTTCCGCTCGCTACCAGCAAGGCTGAACAGGCCGTTGATTAATGCTCTTGAGGATCTGGGCGTGCCAAAAGAGGTGTTTTTGTCGTTGCAGAGTAAGGCGGTTGACAGCGCACAGTCTGCACGCAAGAGCTTCAAGCGCGCATCGCAACTGATGGGATGCTTTGCATTGAGCGACACGGCGGAAGTGCACAAGCTGTTCCGCCGCCTGGACTCGCTGGTTGGCATTCAGCCCAATACACTCGATCAAGACGGCATCCTCCATCGAGTGCTGACCATCATTATTGCTGCTGCGCTTGGTGACCTCAAGCGTAAGGCGAGGATCCCGGTGGAAGGGGTCACACTCATCGGTGTGATAGACGAGTGGTCCTTCCTTCGCAAGGGCCAAATCTTTGCAAAAGTCGACGACAAAGGAGACGGACAGTTTCGATTTATCCAGGGCAAAGTCATGGTGGGACGTAGCCCAACGATCCACCCTGGCGATGTGCGGGTGGTGGAAGCGGTTATTCCGCCTGTTGGCCACCCTTTGAGGGAGTTGCGGAATGTTATTGTCTTGAGCAAATGCCCTACAGGTCGGCCACTCCAGTCGATTCTCAGTGGCGGTGACCTTGATGGCGACATTTATACGATTTACGAGGATGAACGCCTCTTCCCGAAGAGAACCGAGAATCCGGGACAGTACAAGAACGTCCCACCTCGAGCGCTGGCGAGGACTTGTACGTTTGATGACTTGGCCGACTTCTTTGTCGATTATATCATCAACGATCAAGTGGGATTGGTTTCGACCTTCCATCTGCAGATCGCGGATAAGAGTCCGCTTCATTCGATGGATCCGGACTGCATCAAGCTAGCCCAACTGCACGCCAAGGCGGTGGACTATCGTAAGACAGGCCAAGCGGTGCATCGGAAGGACATCCCCATGCCCCCAAACGGTTCCCCTCGGCCTGACTTTCTGGCGCAGAGACCGGCTGGACCGGGCATCTACGCGAGCACGCGAGCGCTCGGTCATCTATTCCGAGCGATTCCCGAGCAGAAGACGGATACGCCGTTCGCTTCGCAGCCGCCCAGCTGGAACCATGAGGAGGGAAGGCAGAGCGCGCTATCGAGTATTTTGAAGCAGCCGGGAAAGTCGGATGATATCTTGCTGATCTTGACGACGCTAGCGCAGAAGTTCCCGCAAATCATGCCGGAGGGGTTGCGGCTGGTGCAACTGCAGGGGCGGTTTAGGCCGTTGCTCATGTCGTTTGTCTATCATTTGAGTCGACTGGCTGCTTGGATTCCGGAGAGTAGGGCTGAGACGGAGTGGTTGAGCGAAGAGGAGATTCTGGTGGGGACGCAGGTGATGGCGACGAAAGCAAAGCAGCTGAAGCGCCGGCAGGAAAGGCTGACTGCGTCGACATCGGAGCTGTTCCCTATTCTGAAAGCTCAGCTGCGGCTGATTGCAGGTGACTCTAGCGTGGCCACTTCGACGATTCGCCCTGTTGATGAAGCGACGGGAGGCAAGAAGAAAGGCAAAGGCAAAGCGCAGAATGATGTCACGGGTAGGGATGGGGGCGAGACGATTCATTTTGCTGGATTCGCTCAGCCGAGGCTTGAAAAGCCAGAGATGCCAAAGATTGTTGTGGTGGATGGGGAGAGAGTGGTGCTCCGGCCAAATGGGTCGGGCAGCGCGACGCCATGGTCGGACGATGAGGATGAGTTTGATCTGAATGAGGGGCTCAGTCGGTTGAGTATGAAGCATGCAGTCAATGCGCATGCCAATGGTGTTGCGTCTGGCTCTCGTAGTGGCAATGGGAATGGCAGTGGGGATGGACAGCAGGCGAACGGCAATTCCAAGGGCAAGGGTAAAGGGAAGGGCAGCCAGCCCACCCAAACCACAAACGCCAACCGCAATGGCAGAGCGAACGGCAATGGCAACGCAAATCACGCCAACAACAGGGGCAAGAATCGCGCCATCGCAACCACCGACCCAGACCTATATAGGATGCTCTGTCCTTCCGACGAAGAATACGAACATGGATTTGGTCGGCTATCCGAAGCAGAGATTGTCCGACGGAAGAGGAGGAAGGAGTTGCAGTACTTGTATGCAGCATGCTATTTGGGAGCGACCGAGGTGACAACGAGGCATTTTGGAGGGAACACGTTTGCGGTGATTGCGTTGGGTTGCTTGCTGGAGGTGCTGGAGGACAGGGTTGGGCAGGGAGACCTGTTTTAGCGTTGCTCAATGTCATGGGCGTTTCAACGGACGAAACCAAATCGAATCCGGCATCACTCATCCTCAGTTGATTGATACTGTAGCATAGCTCGCTTCATGCGACATTCGAGGTCGATGGAGGAAAGATGAAAGTTGCTAGTCGACAGTCGATTTTTCCGGAAAGTGTGAGATTGAGCTTGTCCACAGATGCGCACTGTGGGAAAATTGAAGTGGAGCAGCATAGAAGGGTCTGTGCGTTTAAGAAGAATTGCGGCGTGGAAAGTGCCAGAAAGTGGACATTTTCGAGAAAGCTTTCATGTTGCATCTATATTAAGAGCAACACACCTCCTGCTTCTTACTTTCGTGTCGTCACCATACCGATAGTTACTCACAATCATGGCCGCTGCTACCACCTCTGCCGGCCCGGCTGCGGGCAATCCGATTGTCTACCTCGACATCTCGTTTGCCAACTCTCCGACGCCCTCGCGCGCGAATGCGAATCGAATCGTGCTCGAGCTATACAAGGATAAAGTGCCCAAGACGGCGGAAAACTTTCGGGTGCTTTGCAAGGGCGATACGACCTCGAGCTCTGGTACGCCGCTCAAGTTTGAGGGCAGCGTGTTCCATAGGGTGATCAAGCAGTTTATGATCCAAGGAGGAGATTTTACTCGGGGAGATGGGACGGGGGGAGAGAGTATCTACGGCGAAAAGTTTGAGGATGAAGATTTGACGGGCAAGCACGATAGGCCGTTTTTGCTGTCGATGGCGAATGCGGGACCGGGGACGAATGGGAGTCAGTTCTTCATCACCACCGTCCCCACGCCGCATCTCGATGGAAAGCATGTAGTGTTCGGAAGGGTGGTCAAGGGTAAGGATGTGGTGAGGAGGATCGAGAACAGCGAGACGACCAGCAACGATCGCCCGGTGAACGAGGTCAAGATCGAGAGGTGTGGAGAGCTAGACCCGGACTCGGAGGAAGTCAAGTCTGGCAGCTATGGAATCGGAACTGATGGCACGGGAGATGACTACGAGGAGTATCCCGAGGACGAGAGTAGCGAGCTGGAAACCAATGTCGAGCAAACGCTCAAGATCGCCCAAGACCTCAAAGCGATTGCCAACAAACTTTTTTCCTCCCAGACGTTTGCTCTGGCGTTGGAAAAGTACTTGAAGGCTTTGCGATACCTCCAACTGCACCCCGTCCTTCCTGACGAAACTTCGGACGCTACCAAGACGAGCTGGGCATTGCTCAAGACGTCGATCCAACTCAACACGGCGCTCACGGCGCTCAAAGTTTCACCTCCCAACCCGCAACTCACCGTTTCCCAAACCACCGCCGTAATTCAGAACCTCACCTCGCCCACCTCGCTCTCGCTCACTTCCACTGACGCAGACGAGGCCAAACGTAAAGCCGACTTGGCCAAAGCGCACTTCCGCCGCGCGCTCGGCTACGTCGCACTCAAGGACGAAGAGAGGGCCGAACTCGACCTCAAGCGAGCCCAAGAATTGGCCCCCACCGACGCAGGAATCAAGAAGGAGAAACTGGCTATCCAAAAGAGGAGGGAGGCCAAAGTCAAGGCCCAGCGTGCGGCTTATAGCAAGATGTTCTCCTAGACGCCAACAAACCTCTCACCCGCAATTCAAAGATTTAGTCACTTTGAGAGATAGATGCAACTTTTTGATTGAGTGGATGAGATGAATCAAGGCTCGTCTTCATGCTGTTCTTCTTGGTGAGGTGGTTGTGGTTGTGGTGCGGGGGCGGGTCGGCCGCCCCAAATGGCATCCAAAGCGCCTCTCAATGCGGCAAATGCCCCACTGCCACCCTCCACCTCCTCCTCGTCCTCGTCGCGAGCTGCGTCTTGATCCGTCTCCTCTCTGAATCCACCTGGCATTCCGGCGTTGTTGGCGGCTTGGGCCATGTGCATTACCTGAGCCAACACGTCGTCCCTCGTCTCGTCGTCCATGCGCTCCATGGCTGCGTCCCATCCCTGCAAGCCACCGAGGTTCTGAAGCGCGCGTTGGAACGCCTCCATCACGCCTTGCCTTGCCTCTCCTCCCCCCGCCTCTGCCACCGCTGCGCCGCGCGGGGAAGACGCACCAACGATGGGCTCAAAGTACTCATCATCATACCTAGTGACGCTCCTAATCGCCCTCTCTGTCTGATCCACCGTGGCGTCCAAAGACGGCGAGCGTGGAGGCACGGGGTCGAAGGCATCCATCATTTCGCTACTCCGCGTAATCTGCGTTGGGAGATACGCAATCAACTGCTGCCGAGTCGCATCCGGCACATCCGATACCAACACATGTCGATAAATCCCCTGCCTGACCGTATGCGCTGCAATCGCACTCTTTCCTTTCCTCTTGTTGCCCAGATCAAAATCCGCAATCAGCGATTCGCACAGATCCATCGCCGTCCTGCGAAGCCATTCGGGAAGCCCCTCGTCTTTCCACAGCGATTCGGAGCGCAGCACGTAGATGTGCGTCAACAGATCCGACAAAGTGTCGTGCGACGACGAGAAGCGCGAGGCGAGTTGGAACATTGGATGACCTGCGAGTTTGGACGGCAGTTCGATCCCTACTTTGTTGCACAGCAGCGGAACTACCGCCGGAAAGCGCGCAATCGCAAGCCTAAGAGCGGCATTGGAGCGCGAGTGCGATTTATCGCCCTGTTCCTTCTCCACCGCTCTCAACGCCAAAGCGCGCGAATACGCCAGACCCACGCACCAATCCAGCGTACCCTTATACCCCTCTGCCTCGCCCGCCAATTCTTTGGTTTCGCCATCGATAATGGTCACTGCGGGCACCGACATCTCATCCACATGCGCCACCGAGTTGGATGCGCGTGAACGCTGTTCATCCAGTCGGTGGATGAGCTCGAGCAACCACCGATGTTGACGAGACTTGATCGCCAAGAAATCGATCCAAAGCAATGCCGCGTGGTGGTCCTCCCCATCCTGACCCAATCCAAGCAACAACTTGGACCATTCCAACGCCGTCCGCCACGTGCCCCTCCTCCCCAGGAATCCAATATTCCTATGAATCGCCAAGTAGAAAGCCCGGTTCTCGATCTTGTTAAAGTTGACCAACGGTGGTCCCAAAGTAGAGCTGCTGAGGCACGAGGTAAAGTAAGGAGCCGCCGTCTTCTCCATCGCAAACAGCGCTCGATCGTTGAAATCCGCCGCTTGGCCCAGATCTCCCTGATGCCTCGAGTATTCCGACATCTGCAGAAGCGTATCAATATGATACGGATACACTCTGAGCAAAGCCACGAGGGCGTTTGGATCCATCGACCTCACCGCTTGCAAAAACTGCATCTGCACCTGCTTGTACGCTTTGGAATGCTTCCATTCGCAAATGCGCCCGTAGACGGGCGAGTCAATCACGTCCATACTCATCCCCGTAAACGACCTATTGATCGGCGCCCAGTAGTCCTTGGGTGTGCACAAGAGGGTGCGAAGTTTGAGGTTGGGATTGTTGGCTTGTGCCCTCGCTCTCGCGCCGGATGCACCAGCAGAGGAAGGAGAGGTTTCCGAGGCGTAGGCTTTGAGTGCTGCGGAGCCGAATTGACGTCGGAGTTCGATGGCAGGGTCGAGGTTGCGTGGGTCGAGGGAGAGGTGGGTGCGGAACGCAGAGACTCGAGTTGCCGCACGGAGGTGGGACGAGGAAGACGGGTTGGAGGGGTCAGAGGAGGAAGGGTTGAGCGAGGCTTGGGAAGCGAGGAGTGCGTCAAATTCGTCAATCGACATTTCAGAGACGTCCTTGCCCTTGGCCGCTGATGCTGTGGTAGTGGTGGTCTTCTTCTTGGACGACTTTTTGGTGCTTGGTTTGGGTTTTGAATCGCTATCTTGCTGTGCGTCATCCTCAGCAGCACCTCCAACATTGGCAACAGCAGCAGCAGTAGCAGCTTTCTTCTTTTTCTTTTTGTTCTTCTTCTTGCTGCTCTTGACGGCTGCCTGGGTGGAAATGTCCTCATCCTCCTCCGGCTCCTCCTCATCTTCCTGTTCTTCCTGGGCGCCCTCACCCAGAGCAGCAAAGAGAGAAGTTGTGGTCGGCTTCTTCTTTGTGAGTTCGGGCTTGGCTTTGTCCTCCTGCTCCTCCTGCTCCTCCTCCTCTTCTTGCTCTTCGCTGTCGTCGTGAACCGAGGCCTCATCGAGTGCGGCGAAAGGTGATTTCTTGATCGCCGAAGAAGGTGCAGGAATCGGCGCTTCAGCAAGTTCTTCAAGTTCTTGCTGTTCGCGCATCTGGCGCTTGTTGAGCCTCTTGCCGCTCATCTTTGCAGTATCGATCCTGTGGAAGATGACGAAAGTGTGCTCGAGTATGAGTAGAGAGGAAGAAGAGAGTGGTCAAAGCTTGGAAAGTGGAGGAATTCACAGAGTTGTGGTACAAATCGAACGCCCGATTCCCGAGATTGGAAGCGCAACACTGACGAGATGCTTACCAAACGAAGTCGGAAGAAATGGCTCAAGAAAAGGCTCAAAAATAAAGTCTCAAAGTAGCCGACATATCCTATTTCTCCTCCTTCCACTCACACCATCTGGATCCCCAACACGGCAGCAAACATGAACGCCATGCGAACAACGTCAGCGATAGCCCGCTCTTCACGCGGCTTGCAACTCTCTCGCTCCCTCCTCCGACCCTCCATTCTTCCCTCGACACGAATTGTTCCAGCTCCGGCTCCTCAACGATTCTACTCGTCCGCCCGCGAAGAGTCGGCCAAGGACAAACTCGCAGTAGGACCTTTCAACCTCAAAGCCGGTCTGCTCTTCCTCGCTACCGGTGCGGGATTGCTGTACTATTTCCGAAGCGAAAAGCAGAAAGTGGAGCAGCGAAAGAAGGCCGAAACCGCCTCGGCTAAAGTGGGACGTCCTCGTATTGGCGGCCCCTTCCAGCTGGTCACTTCCACGTCCCATCCTTTCACACACCAAGATTTGCTGGGCAGCTTCAGCTTGGTCTATTTTGGATTCACCAATTGTCCCGACATCTGCCCCGAGGAGCTCGACAAGATGGGCGAAGTTGTGGACAGGATCGATGCAAAATACGGGAAAAAGGTCATCAACCCTGTCTTTATCTCGTGCGACCCAGCGAGGGACACGGTGCCGCAATTGGCCAGGTATATCGAGGACTTCCACCCAAGAATGGTAGGCTTGACGGGAACGTTTGATGCGGTGAAACAGGCATGCAAGGCGTACAGAGTCTACTTTTCCACTCCACCAGGCGCCGATCCAATGGGAGACTATTTGGTGGATCACAGCATCTTTTTCTACCTCATGGATCCAGAGGGCAAGTTTGTCGATGCTTTCGGTAGAAGTGTCAACGCACAGGAGACGGGCGATAAGGTAGACGCGTATGTAAAGCAGTGGTTGGATGCTGGATTCGAGATTCAAGAGGCGAATGCGAGGGAAAAGGTTCAGAAGGATGGACGGGAAAAGGTCGCCCTCTAACCACTTTGCGTCTTGTTAAGTACCTGTATTCTAGCATCAATCGAACATCACTCCACTCAGATCAGTTTTTTCACAAAGACTGGGGATGGCGTTCAGTCATGGCATTCAATCGCACGTCGATGCGGGTTGTGCTGCGAACGCTATTGCTTGCTTGCTTGCTAGCTAGCTAAATACAACGCTATGCTATGCTATGCTATGCTATGCTATGCTATGCTATGCTATGCTATGCTATGCTATGCTATGCTATGTTTCAACGACGAGGCGTACGACGTGTGCTTCTAGCGTCCGAATTCGCCGAACTTCTGGTTGTTGTCCTTGCTGCTGCTGCTGCTGTCGGTGTCCTTGGTGTGGGCGTGCTAGCTGTATCCTTATGCTTATCACTGCTTCCCCTCCTGCTGGATGCTGGTGTTGCAGAGGATCGACTCGATCTTGTCTGCTTAACCGGCGTAGACGGTGCTGCCTCCTTGGCTGCGCTCGATCGAGAAACCACCGAAGCTCTCGTGGATCGACCTTTGTTGCCACTACTCGAACCGCCGCGACGACTCGTGCGACCATTCTTGCTCGACGCTTTCCCCCTCCGACTCGGTACAGACTCGCTCTCGCTCCCACCATCTTCCTCTTCCTCCTCTGAGCCATCTTCTTCGTCCGAGCCTTCGTTGGAGCCGGCTTCGTCATCTTCCCCTCCCTCCTCTTCTGCTTCGGATCCCTCTTGCTCCTCATTATCCTCGCCGCCGTCAGAGCCCCTGTCGGCATCGCCAGCTTCGCTTCCAGCCTCGCTCTGCTCCTCCTTCGCATCCGTCATCTCTTCGTCCTCCACCGCCTCGATATCGTCCGACTTGGACGCTCGGCGACTGCTACGACGACGAACAGAAGGACGCGAGTCGGCATCTTCCTCGTCGCTCGATGGCGCACCTCGCTTTTTCGACGACAACGACTTTCTCGTAGACGCGGCTGGAGCTTTAGTGGATCGGCGACGCGAACCACCTTCAGCTTCGCTCTGTGTACCCTCCTCTTCGACTTCTTCGGCTTCTTGTTCTTCTTCTTCTTCACTAGCCTCTGCTTTGTCGTCGCCAGCGGTTTCATCCTCGGACGCATCGCCTGCTCGGCGGCTGCGGCGTGTCGAACGAGTGGGCGTGACAGTGCCAGAAGTACTTTTGCGGCTAGTTCGCACATTGCGACTGGATGGAGTTGGGGCTTTGCGGCTGCCCCTGCGGGTAGTCACCTGTTCGGTTGCTTCGTTGTCTTCGCCTGACTCGCCTTCGTCGTCAGACTTTTCTTTATATTTGGCGTCTTCGTCATTGTCACTCTGAGCTTCTTCGGTTTGGCGTGCTTGGCTGCGCTTGGACTTCTTAGTCTCCTGACCGCGACGAGTGGAGCGACGTTTGGGGGTCGAATCCTTGGACTTGTCCGCATCCGAGTCGGGTTCGGAAAGGTCTTCGTCTTCCTCATCCGACTCGGTCTCGTCCTTTCCTCCCTCTTTCTCTGCATCTGAGGCGTCAGCAGGAGACGCAGAGCGCTTGACCTTCTTATCTGAAGCCTTCTCTTGAGGTACAGCAGATGCCTCTCTGCTTTCGACACTACCCTTCTCTTCGTCCTCCGTCTTGGCAAGTCGACGCTCCGCCATGATGGGTTCAAACTCCTCCCATGGCCAGAGGTAGAAGTCTCTCTTTGCCATGCCGTCACCTGTGCCACGGATGTCGTCGCCGTAGATCCAATTCTGCGAGTGAGCGGGTCTGGACTTTCGTTCGCGATCCATGTGAAAGTCAGGCGATCCCGGGTGTTCGAACACGCATCTCGAAAGGACTGATGGTGGGATGGAGCGAGTCTTGTCAGAGGCGGTATGCGTCGAGTTGTTTCGCTTGCGTTTCGATTGAGCAGGCGACGAGCGTGGTGTTGTCTCCGAGCTGCTCGAGTCGCCGGATTCTGTGTTGGTCCCAGCTTGGCTGGAGGTGTCAAAGATAGCACCTTCTTCCATTTCATCCAAAGCTTCGAGGTCGAAAAGATTGTGAAGCTCGTTCCAGACCATATCAGCAGTGATCTTTCGATCCAGTCCAAGCGCAGCGATGGCTAGCCTCGTCTCTTCGGTCTCCTGCTGTCGCTCTCGCTCTTCCTCTTCCTTCTCTGCATCATCCTCTGTACGGTCGCCATCCTCTTCTGCCTGACTGGAGCTGGCTATGCTTCCGGATCGAGAACGTGAGCCTTTACGTGCAGATGTTGCGCTGCGTCGAATGCGAGCTGTCGCGCCAGCGTTGCTGCCGGAGCTGGAGTTTGGTGGTTTTGCTTTCTTGTCGGTCGCGATGCTGGGTGGTGCTGCGCTGCTGAGCTTCTCGAGGCGAGCAGAGAGACGTTGATAGCGCATGTCGAGCGCCTTTTGGGTGTCGGTGATGATGGAAAGCATCTTGAAGTGCTTGTGCGGACCTATGGGACGACGAAGAGAGATGGAACGGAGGAAGGCGATTTGGACGTCATCATCGTTCGGCAGTGATGGTGCAGCCTCTTGAGCAGAGGTGGATGCTTCTCCCTTTTCGAGGGCCATGATGTGTACGCTATGGAAGCAAGTGGTCGTACGAGGTGGATGGGTGGATGATTCGCCGATGCGAGTGGAAGAGATGGAACGGCTGGATCCAAATGGACGATGGTTTAACCGCGAACCGCAATCAACGTGGCTAGTGTGAATTTCAATGAGATTGAATGGTTTCTTCTCACTTGAACACGCCTCTGATGCTGAGTTGAGCTAGGTGGTGTCAGTGGGTGAGTGGTTGGTGAAGATGATGATGGAGTGATAGTGTCTGATGGATGATGAGGATTAGGATTGCGGAAAGAGCATTTGCTTGTCCAACTGCATTTCTCGTGTCTCTCATTCTTCTCGATTCATCGGGCCAACTCAGTCGCGTTTGGGACAAAATCGGCAGCCCGATTTCTGTCGAGACGCTTCTCAGCATCATCCCTTGCTCATACACATTCTTGATATCAACATGCACATAATAATCACAACAAGATTCATCACAAAGAGCGAATGTTTATCTACAGCTTGGCCTTCTCCACGAACTGCACGGCCTCGCCTCTGATCAGTCTCCCGATGCCGTCATGATAACCCTTGACCACCCCGTTCTCGTCCCTGGCTCCCCTCTCCCCGCTATGATTCAGGGGCTCCCTCTTCATCCACTCGATCATCCTTTCGTACGCCCTGCCATCACTGCTACCGAGAGGAGAGCAGAGATACCAATCGTCCATATCGAAACTCTCCACCAAGCCGATTGCGTCCCTCCTGATGGGACCCGAGAGCAAGCTCGCCGAGACAGCTCTCAGCGTGTCGAGCTGAGATTGGCTCAAAAGCGAGAGTTCGAGGTAGTCGCAAAGAGTGTCTGCAGAAAGGATGCAATTCTGGATAAGGTAGAAGCGAAGCATGGCTTCGAGAGCGGCCATGTGGTTGGCATCGACCGAGACGCCATATCGGGACTGAGCAGCAGAGGGGGAAGAGGATTTGAGTTGCTGAACGAGATTGTGGAAGGCATAGCTGAGAAGATAGTTGCCATGTGCGGTGGATGCGCGAACGGCAAGGTTGGTGTCGATATGCTTGTATACGCCATCCTGATTCTGAGCGCTTTCGCGGTGCTTGGCCAGCCTGTCTACCAGAAGCGCAGCACGGAAGCCGAGCAACTCGAGCAATGCTGCTGGCTCCTCCAGCTGCTTTGGGCTTGTACTTTGAGCGCGTTTGGCGATCTCGCTTCCGCCATTTGAAGATTTGGCAATAAGCTCAAGATAAGCAAGCTCGGGCTGAGCAGCTTTGCCACGCTTGCGAATCTCGTTGAGCTGCTTAACGAGGAAGTTGGCAGAGGGACCTGCCAGCAGCATGGAATTCTCGCCTTCGTAAATGAGACCTGCATTCGGCTGATTGCGTTCAAAGTCGAATCCGGAGGCTTGACTGAAACCATGTCCTCCCATACTTCTACGACAGCGCTCGATTCCGGCAAGCGACTCGTTGGTGCAAACAGCTTTGAGCACACTCGAGTAGCCGTGAACAATGGGAAGCAAATCGCTGTTGCCCTTGTGTTCAATCTCGGCAATCATCTTGTTGTACATACCGCGTAGGTGCTGGCTGACAAAAGTGATGGCATAGGCGCTTGCAAGAGCAGTGAGCACGCGCGTCTGGACGGATGCATAGTCGAGAATTTTGGGTTCAAGCTGGTCTGGCTTGGTGGCGGATGTGCCTTGACGTCGAACGACGGCGTATCTGATGGCGATGGTCGCAGCACGGGCGAGATGGTGTGCAGCAATCTCAACGAGACCAACGCGGACGAGCGTCATTGTCCCACGAGTCATGACCTGTGCAGCAGCGTTGCGCTTCTCGTACACGCCATCCTTGGAGACAGTCTGGAAGCGCTGCAGCAAGTTGTCACGAGGAATGCGAACCGAATCGAAGCAGATGTAACCATTATCCATGGCAGGTGCACCAAGCTTGCAGCCCATCTCCATGATGCGACGACCAGGCAGCAAAGTGTGATCCTTCAACGAGCGAAGGTGGACCAAGAAGGGATGCATGCCGTATGACTTGTCTTTGATGATCAAGTTGGCCATAACAACGCCATAGGTAGCGGTAAGGCCACTTCCGCCAATCCAGACCTTGCCTGCTGAAGGTTCAGGCGTGTTGATGACCCATTCGTCTGTGTTCTGGTCGAGTGTGGCTGTTGTTCGAAGAGCGGATAGGTTGGATCCATGGGCGAGTTCGGTCTGCATGTAGCAACCGAGCCAGCGACCTGATCTGACATAAGGACCCCATTGAGCCCACTGTTCCTGACTGGCTTGACGCATCAATGTTGGCTGAGCCATGCTCTCTGCCACCTGGATAGGCAGATACTCGTCGGTGTAGAGCCGCATGAGATCGGCATCCTTCTTTTCGAGTCCGTGGCGGTTTCGAATCTCAAAGTAGCGCAATGCAATCTGTTGACCTTTGAGGAAGCGTTCGTTTCGGGATTGAAAGACTCGATCTTGCTTGTCGAAGGTATGGTCAGGGTCATTTTTGAGCAGAGAAAGCAGCCATCGTGCATTGTCACGCTCTGCCTTGGATCCTGGGAGGATGCACGACATGGCATCGACGTTGAAGGAGCATGCTGCACGCTCCTGCTGGATGTCTTTTGGCTGCAATGTTTCTGGTGCAGGTCGTTTGTTGGCCATGGTTGCTAGATCGACACTGCAATGACTTGGGTGGGGGAGTGGCGAAAGGAAGGATGGAAGGAAGGAAGCAGGAGGCAAGTGATATTTGTTTGTACGACGCAACCATGTCTGTGGATAAGCGTTGTGCGGGGGCGCCAAGTTGGAAAATGTGGGGTTTCGCGGACCGGCGAAAATCCGCTTTGTTGCCGGAAAATGCGCTCTTACCGGTCGCACCCTCCGACAAACGCCGATGATGCTTAAATACACTCGTTGTCGCCGCATCACTGTTGTAACTTGTTTGTGTCAAGCACGATGACCCTCGAGCCATATGCTGCAACCCTGCTCTCAGACACCTGCCGTCTGTGGTCATCACATGCGGGCAAAGAGCCAAACACTCAACGAGGTAAATCTTGCCGAACAACACAAGATTTGATTGTCAGACACCTTTTTGTGTACACAATTTTCGCAAGAATTTCTGGCAGTAAAAACACAATTTGAAAGCCGCCGCTCAGCTGCCAATTTCCGCGGACACCATAACCCGTTGCTGAGCACCCCGTCGGCATGTCTTCAACATCGTCACTAGTCACTACTACATCTCATGAGCTCCTGACCACCATCATCTTCAATCACAAAGACTTCTTACTTCCCACCACGACCACTAACCAGCCTGCTCACTGACCTACTACTCACCATGTTTCCTTGGGATCAAAAGACCAGAATTTATGTCTGGGACAACAGCGACGCTCTCCGCCGGATTGCTGTCAAGAATCGCCTCCCTCCCTTTGAAGGCCCTACGGCTGCACTGTTCCTGCTTGCCATTTTCGCTCGTCTTTGTGCGGGAGTAGTCGAAGATGACAGCATCGAATTCACTGTCAAAGGTGTGAGAAGGCAAGAAGTCCCAAGGCTGTTTTGGGCAAGTGATGATCCCGGAAGCAAGCTTGAACATTCATGCTTGACTTCCGTTCTAGCCAGCACTATCGAAGCAGAGTTGATGGTTGCCACATACGAACCGTGATCAAAGCATCGCAAATTATGGTTCATGATGTTCACAATTGAGGCTTTCAATCTTTGTTTCAGAAGTAAGAACTATCATTACCACTCCACCGTGGATGTCCGTCGGATGCAAATCCATGTGACTCAATATGCCGCCGGCGTCGACGTAAGAGCATGACTCCAAGTTTTGACGTGCCAAGGACGCCCATCAAAGCCGACCGTACACGCTCGCATTCACGCTCAGGAACGCTTGTTGGACCCTGAATCCCAAAGTTCATGCATGAAAATAAGGCTCTTGCTTGTTCGGAGGACGAGCTTCCGTGCGTCATTCGAGTCACCCCATCCTTGTTCGTCGCGACCATCTTTAGTGCGCTCGACATTGTACGGCATACCAGGGCCGAAATACGCCCAGAGCGAGTAACTCCAAGCACATCTGACAAAGGCACTCAGAACGGCAACGACGGGTATAAGACCTACCGTATCACGGTGACGAAATCGACCTCGAAGCTCACGCACACTAATCATGACAACAACCAAAGCCGAACAGCTGTTCAACCTCAACGCCACCTCTGTAGCATCGCTGCATATCCAGCCCCGAGCCGACAAGGGCAATTCAAATTCCATTCAGAGCATCCAGACTTCGCATCGATTCGATGTGCTTTATGCTTGGCTCACTGGACTTGACCCTCTGTCCTCGGATTTGAACCATGTCTCTGCCGAGTGGCGCCTACTCGAGGGTACAGTGATGGACCTGGGCTGTGGTCAGGGCGATCAGTCTGGCGCACTGGCTGCGCTTGCTGCACAGAAAAGTTTGGGCAAGGTAGTGGGCGTAGACCCGGCGCCGGAAGACTATGGTGCACCTTACACGCTCAAGCAAGCCCAAGAGCATCTGCAGGCACAGGACCAACTCAAAGGCACTCTTGACTTCAGGCTAGGAGAAACAGGCCCTGAGGCACTGCAGAAGGGAAAATACGATACAGTGGTCCTCTCGCATAGTCTTTGGTACTTCCCATCCGCACTACTGCTCAAAGAGACCTTCAAAGCAATCAAAGATGCTGGAGTCAAACATCTCCTTTTGGCAGAATGGGGCATGACCGCCTCCCATCCCGAAGCGCTGCCACACCTCCTCGCGGTGCTCATCCAAGGTCAAAGCCCACTCAAAAGCGGAAACGTCCAAACGCCTCTCAGTCCAGCACAGATCAAGAAACTCGCAGAGCAAGCAGGTTGGGGCGTGAAGCGCGAACTGACCTTCACTCCCTCGGAAAAGATGCATGATGGTGGTTGGGAAGTGTATGAGGCCAAACAAGCTATCAAGCAAGTCGAAGCAATGGTGAACAAGGGGGAGGTTGAAGCAGGAAGTCTGGTGGAGAGGCAGGCGCAGAGTGTGCTGGCTGCAAAGTATGCTTTGGAGGAAGCGAGTGCGAGGATTGGCAAGAAGACGAGATGCATGGATGTTTGGACTGCCGTTCTCACTCCTGCCTGATCTAGAGTAGCTCCACGAACGCGAAACAAGGACAGATTTCTGTACAATCAGGTAGAAACTGAGGACGGTGTACTCATGAGCAGAACCTCAGCTACTTTGCGGTAACGACGCCCGCCCTTACCGCGCATCCTTCGACGGAACAGCTGGCAACCAATATTGCCATTGGTTCGGCTAATGGCTGTCACGCCTGTCCGCATGGTCCTGTCACATTCCGACACAAATCTTTGCTGAGTGTGTGCTCGTTGCAAAATGAGCCCTTAGCAAGCTGCAATTCAATTATGGATCAATGCTTAAAGTGAATACGAATGATGTAGCAACACACATCCCATCCTGACTTCGAACAACATGTTCTAGCTAGCCCGCTCCACAGCTTCCTTTGCAATCGCCTGAGCCTCCTGATTAGCAATAAGCGTATCTAGACTCGACAGCAAACTGTCCAGCTTGCCTTCCAATCCACCAACCACCTCTTCGGTCTGCTCCAAGTTGGCCAAGAGACTCAAGATCTCATTCCTCTCTCCTGACACCGCACCATTACTCGAGGGTATCTTCAAAGCGTTGAGCGAGGCGAGGATTTCTTCCAACTGCGCGGCTTCGGACTTGCCCGGTGCACCCTCTTCTTCCTCTCCGTCGTCCTCATCGTCTTCCGCGGCTACTCCGTTTGTCTGCGGTGTTGACGAAGAGAGTCCAGATGACGGATGCGGTTGACTTTGCGGCTGGGACATGAGTCCGTTGAGAAAGTCGAGGTCGGATTGCTGCGATCCAAGCAGCTTCTCTTGTCGTGTTGATTCTTGCGTCGGAGTCTTGTTGTCTCCTAGACCTGCTTGTTCCTGCTGAAGTCGGGCCAATTGTGGATTTGGCAGCACATCTGTCGAGCCTGGCACCGATGGCTCAGGCAAGCCGTCGCCGTTGAGGACAGGATGTCCTAGAGACGCCGCCTGGATCTGTGCCCAATCCAGTGGTTCATCAGAAGACGAGGCCGGTGAGATGGATCGACCCAGACCTGACGGTACCGACGGCGTCGACTTGCCATGTGCTCCTGTGTTTCCGAACGATGCAGCCATAGCGTGTGCTGCAGCGCGAGCATTCGTCGCATAGGAAGCAGGGTCTTGCGAGACGTGCTTGATCCAAGCGCCAATGGCTCCTAGGTATCCTTCGTGACGCAAGAAGAAAGCGCGCTTTGTACCTTTACTCCAGAAGCGGATGGCGTATGACAAAGTGCTGATGGTGGCTTGATGACCACGAATAAAGCATCCGCCAAAGTAAATTCGGTCAAGGTTGTACTTTTCGGCGTTCATGTAAGCGATCTGACCAATGTTGTTCGAGATAGCGTAGAGCAACGACTTGCAGATGTCTTCGGATCGGAATTTTTTGCGTCGCTCTTCGGCGTTGCGTGGAGCTTTGCCGCTTGGGTCTTTGCGGAAGACCTTGCCGAAAGAGGAAGCGATGGTGGAGCTTTTGAGTCCGAGATGGTTGAGACCGACGGAGCCATAAATGTCACCGACCAGCATATCGACGTTTGCGTTGTCACCTTGCTCGGATAGTTCGAGCATCTCGTCAAAGCTATCGGCATCTGTCAACAAGGATAGAAGACCCCAAAGGGTACCTCCGCCAAGTGAAGTGCCGGAAACACGCTCAAACTTTCCGAAATCGTCGACCTTGATAATTGAGACACCTGACCCGATGTTGACAAGCAAGCACGGAAGCTTAGGGGATGGATGCGAGTCGAAGACGGGAGCGTAGAGAGGTGGATTCGGCGAAGGTCGTGGTAGTGGATGCTGAAGCGGTACAGAGGACCGCAACGCCTGTGCGTCTGCTCTTGCTTCCGGGTTTTGGGGCAGAGGGGAATGCAATGCCGCGACGAGCTCGTCCGAGTACCAAAAGACCTCGTCTGGAATGAGCGTGATGAAGTTGAGACCAGTGATCAAGCAACCCATCTCATCTTCCTTGTGAACCTCGATACCGAGCTCTTGCTCGAAAAGGTCGTACATGAGATGAGCACCCCCACCAGTCGCCATAAGCTTGACACCCTTACGCATATCCTCTATCGATACACCGTTGACAGAGGCTGATCGTTCAATGAGTTCGCGCAAGAAACTGATGCAATCTTCGATGTTGTTGGTCTCGAATTTGATGAAATTGAGCCTTCCCCCTGGCAGAGCTGCTGGTAGTGATCGCCTTTTGAGGAGGGTCGAATGGATAGCCGATGCAGACGCGATTTGTGGTGAGCCGAGGATGGCGGTTGGTGTGAGTGTACCGGAAGCGATCGGATGATCGCTTGGTGGCGGTGTTCGGAATCCACTTGGACCACTTGCTTGGGCGTTTGCAGAAGTCTGCCGCGAGCGAAAGTTGGACTGGCTCGCTTTTGGCGATAGTGTGTTTGGAGTAGAAGAGGATGCAGAGGCGAAGGGAAGAGGAGATGTGAAGCTAGCTGGAGAAGAGGCTGTTGGAGAAGCTGGTAGCGACTCGGAGCGCGAACGAGTAAAGTAGACGACCTTTGCTAGTGATCCACCGACGTCTACTGCGATATGGGATACTGCTTCGATGTGATTGGGCAAGTAGATGTCGCGACTATCCCTCTGATCCGGACTTGAAGCACCATCCTCCATGATTTTTGCTCCTCTTGTGTCGACAAAGATCTCGACGGGAGGAGCAGGAAAGTCTTGGTTGCTGTTCATGGTTGCGGGAGCAAGGTTTCAGACGGTCAATGTTTTAGCTGAGCGAATGGTAGTTTGCTGCTCGAGAATGCGCCTTGGCGTGTTGTTGCCAATGGATGATAGGGCAAGCTTAGTTTGCGATGGAAAGTGGCTGATGCTTAACGCCAGTCGCTTGTTCGGGAACGGAGGAGGAAGAGAGCCAGCGTGCCGAGAATCGATCCGTCGAGGATTGGAAGGAGTTCGGGCGAGCAGCCTGAGTGCGAGCTGGTGGAGCAGCTGCTAGCTTGATGGCCGGGTCGAAGTGAGCAATGAGTGATGTTGATGATGGTGATGATGATGATGGTTGAAGAGAAAGGAAGAAAGATAGGAAGAGGCCCGTTCGTCGATTTCGGGAGTAGGGTCGGTAAGTAAAGTGCAGTATCAGACGAGGGTGTGACCGGTCAAAAGCCAATCAAAGCCGCTCAATTTGCCTGCCCGAAGCGGATTTGCCGAAAGCGTGAGTCCAGCGCAGTCACACACATACAAGTTGCACACAAAATCGGAATCTCCGCTTTTCCTATCTCTTGTGTTGGGATCGGCGACATTTTTCTTTAAATGCGGAGAGAGGAGTAGAGACAGCTTGGCGGCCGACAAACCCACTCAACATGCATACTTCAAGCCTCTTTTGTTCCCTCTCTGGCTTCAGCCATGTTTCTCGCGCAGAGCCAAGCACAGAAAGGAAAAGAAAAAAAAAAAAAAACAAAAGAAAAAAAGGGCACAGATCGGGCTCATTTCTCTGCCTCCACCGGAAGCATTTTGGTGATTGATTGCCGAACCACCGAAAAAACAAAAGTGACACTTTGCCCCGTGTGTGTGTTTGTTCAACCAGCACTCGCTCCTTTGTTGACCTTGAGATCTTTCTCTCCGGGCCGTGTCACGCTGTCTAAATCCGCAAAGACCCTGATTGCTACAATTAATGACATCTCCATCAAGGTCGTCGTGGGGCTAAGCCCGAGTTTTGTTTACGATTGCATTTCTTCTCGGCCTCCATTTGCCGGCTCTACAGTACAGGACAGGACAGTACAGTACACAGATGCAGCATGCGGCTGTACAAGGTCCTTGTATGCCAGTTCAATGCAAGTCATGAGTGTATTGTTAAAAGTACGAGTTAGGTGTTCGTAAGCGATATCACATCTCTGACTTGAACCTAGCGACTCCTCGAGGATGTTTGAGTTCTGCTGCATACCAGCGAACTTGCAATACTTGCTTCGCAGCTAGGATCCGAGTCGGAACAAAAGGTACAAAATAGGTACGCAGAGCGGCGTCAAATCTGCTAGCAGTGACATTCCGTTCTTGCACACATGGCGGTAAAAGCTTCTTTGACCGTCATCAGTCGGCATCACGTCAAGTACACGTACTGTAATGGTTTGTCGAGAGGTGTCGTATACGAGAGCAATGCAATGCCATCTAAAGTACAAAAACAATGCAGTGGGTCTCGGTTGTTCTATGGAGTTGGTGACGAGTCACGGTGGCCATTTGCCTTGTCGATTCTACTTGGCGGAAGCATCGGCTTCCCCGCGCAAGATGCGGCTGATCAGAGAGTTGTAGGGCTTAGGGTTGTCGAGATAGATGTGATGGCCACTGCTCGGCACGACGAAGCAGTTGGTCTTGATGTTGCCTTGCTTACGCAGACGCTTGACTGCCTCCTTCCCGCCACGGACGTCCATCCAGTCGTGCTCGCCGTAGAGGAAGCTCATGGGCATCTTGAGACCTTCAATACGCTCCACCATGGGTCGACGAGCATAGGCACCGGGTGCAAGAATGTGAGCCAGGCAGTACTCTCCTGAACCCTTGCTCATGAAGATGCTCTGACAGTAAGCGTGCAACGATCGAAGCTCGTCCTCGGGTAAAGCACCAAACCTACGTGACGTGTAACGACCAGCAAACATGGGGCCAAGGAAAAAAGATCCACGCAAGAGACCAAAGGGAGAGAAGTTTTGCTCCCACAAGAAGCTGAAGATGGCACGTGTGCGCTTCGAGATCTTGGGTGGCTCATGCGAACCCTTCTCGGGAGTCTCGGATTGACCTGAGCGAGGAATTTTGGCCGAGTCGACCGATGCAGTGGTTTCAGATCGCGCCAATGGAGGGGCTTTGGAAGTGCCGCTGCTGCCATCTGCCTCGATGATGCCATTAGCACGATTCTGCGCAGCTTTGCGAGCCATGTCATTGGCAGTGCTTGTATCCTTCAGCTCTTGAGCAGGAGACTGTGGGGCTACGTCTTGCTGTGGCTTGCGTACTTCTTGCTCGACTGCATCCCTGTTCTTTGGCTTGAAAGTGCTCCCCTCCTCCTGCTCAGGTGGAGCATTTGGAATGCCAACAGGACTGACAAGCACGAGTCGTTCTACGCGCGACGGATAGCGGAGCGCATATGCCAACGAGAGATATCCGCCTAGACTGTGGCCGACCAGAACCATCTTTTCTAGCCCCATCTTGCGTCGCCAATCCTCTAAACTGCTAATAAAGAAGCTCTCAGCAGCAGCGACCCGAGTGTCGACGGTCTTGGTCTCGGAAGAAGGGATATGGAAGGTAGGACGAGAAGAACGGCCCATTCCTAGCCAGTCGAGCACGTAGAGACGAGAGTTAGGTACTTTAGCCATGGACTCGATATTTTGGAAGAAGAAGGCACTCCCCGCACCGTAGCCATGAGCAAGGACGATTATGGTTTCCTTTTTGATCTCTTGTTCTTTTTCTTTTGAGTAAGGAACGCCGATCTCGAGCATGTTGATCTTGCGACCTGACGGGGGCACGTATTGCTTGACACCGTTCTGTGCCATTGGCGCAGATTCTAGATTGTCGTTCAATGTAGCCTCATTTGAGGGATCCGGAAGGGCATTGTCGGCAGCGGGTCTGACTGCTGGTGAAGAAGTGAGGGAACTGGCGGCGGATGTGGTTAAGCTTTTGCTGGAGGATGAGTTGCTGCTGGAACAGCCAAGATCGACCAGACGGATGGCACCAACCTTGCCGTCGGCAGCTGGTGTCAAGCCGATTGTCATAGTGGTAGGCTCTTTGCTTCGATTGAATGGCCAGAACTTTGTAGTATGGAGCATCGAGCTCAAAGAAGAAGAGGAAGAAGACGCATCGGCAGTAGTCCCACTAGTGCTTGCGCGTCGAGCCCATTCAAGGCCATTTGCGAGACCCCTGCCGTCGCGAAGATCGTCGTTCTGACAGACAACATTGTTGACGGTTGCGCCGTCAAAGTAGCCAGTGGGGCGATAGAGGTGAAGCTCAGCGTGAGCTGCATCCACGACGTGATTCGCTTTCCACCAAGCTGCAAATGAGGTTTTGATGCTCGAGGGAATAGGTGGTGCCACATACGCAGGCGGTGTTGCGACTGCAGCCGCTCTTGCTGGTGAAGCCGAAGATGACAGAGCTGTATCGGATGCAGACGTGGGAACAGCAGCAGCAGCATCCGCTCCCAAGGTAGCTCGGAGCGCAGGCGAGGCAGGTGCCGTCTGAGTTGTGAGAACTGATGCTTGGCGTTTCTGTTGTTGCGATGAGAGCTCTGGCGTGGCTGTCCCGGACGTTACTGATTCTGCTTGGACGTGTGCCATGTTGAAGAACGGCGTGGGAGCTCGTGTGCGGATTAGCCGATGCTGCGAGTGTATGAGTACAGATGAGAAAGCGGAAGTGCCGACACAAGTTGGGATTGGGCGAGCAGCTCTAAGATTAAGGTTGACAGAGCGACCGATTCGACGCAACGACCTGAGCATTCGCTTGCCAGACCCAAGCAGCAAATTGAACCGGAGCAGACGTGTTACCAAATTGCTTGCGGATTGCTCAGTCGTGTGACGAGGAATTGTAAGTTTGAGAAGAGTCTTGATGGTTCTAAAGGCCGGAGGGATGAAACGAGCTGTGACGGGGGTTCAAGAAAGCGTCCCTCACAAAAATGTAGTCGTCTTGGGGAGAAAAGGATGGAAGTCCTGATGGTCGTGAGAGATGGAGAAATGCAGCTAGGAAGAACGGGTCTTGTTGAAGAATGTGCCGCTCAGTCGGTTTAATCAAAGTGCAAGGCTATACACTCTGGATGTGTGACAGATTGATCCCACACTCTGGATGCTGAAGGCTGTGTCACCACGGTCCGTGTGCCGAGCTGGCATTGTGGAGGCATCAGCGTCACTCAGGGTTTGTCTATCAGCTGTGCGGAAAAGTGTGACTTGTGTTGCTACAGCACAGCACAGTACACAGACAAGCACGCTTCAGTCAGCGAACGCCGCGGTCTAGCCGAGCTCTGCCAAAGCCCAAAAGGGTACGGTAAAGGGTGCAACCTGTGAACGTGCTTGATCCCAATTCCGCCGGCATGTCATAAGGCTCGTTCGATCTAGTGCAGCGCCTGTGGCAGACTTGATCCACATCTTCACTTTATGGATCGATTACAGTGATTGCAAATGTCTCTGCTTCCGACAAGCTTTTGTTGAACGGGGCTTGAGGGATCCACAATTCGTGCAGCTTAGACTGTATCGCAGTCTTGAATTTTGGTTCGGTGCCTGACGCGTCATCTTTTTGTGTGGTGTTGCTTTTAAGAGAGTGTGATCCGCGGACCTCCACTATAGATTGCAACCACATCGCACACTCACACACTCTGCAAATAGGAAGCTGGGCTAGCAAAAAGATCGCTGCACTTCAGTCTGAACAGTACAGCACTGTACCTTTGCAGCTTCACAGCCTGACATTCTGACACCTTGGCATCCTCGATACATGCGCAAGAGCCAAAAAGAAAAATGTGAAAAAGAAAGAGAATATGGAGACTGCATGAGTCGAACACGCGACCTTTCGCAATTTAGACAAGATGCTAAGCGAACGCTCTACCAACTGAGCTAAACCCCCGGGATGTTAGAGCGGAGCCAATATTGATTAAATGTATCCTTGTTAAAAGGGGATAGGCAGCCAGCCTGCCAGATCGGGATATGACGCCTGTGTTGTCCTTTTTTGGAAATTTGACAATCACGCGCACGCACTCATCAACGCTTCCATGCAGCTTAGAGTTGCCTGCACCTCACCAGTCTTTCGCCAATCCAAAGGTGGAGTTCTGACACAGACTGGGACGTGCATCACGACCCTGAAATCGTCGACTTGCATCCCTCCTTCCATCCATAACAACATACTACTCTTTACATCCACCCACCGCATCAACAGCTACATACAACATACAAAGGCGTGCAATCCAGCACAAGGCGAAACATCATGTCCGAGCTCTTCGACAGCTACGCATCCGACCTGCAGCAGCTCAAGGATGGCATCAAACAGAAGCTCGATCAGTCCAAGTCACAGAATGGCGAGGCTAAGAAGGCGACGCTTCGCAGGGCAGAAATGGAGCTAGAGGAAGCCGAGGAGGTCATCTCGCAGATGGACATCGAAGTTCAAGGTTTTCCACAATCAGTCCGCTCACGCTTCGCAGTACAAATCAGAGGATTCAAGCAAGAAGTACAAGCAATGACCAAAGAAGTAAAGGCAGGATTGTCATCTGCGGGTGGAGGAAGAGGCGGATATGATGCTGCATATGCGGACGATGATGCTGACCTGGAAGCTGCCGACTCGGCCACTGCGAACCGACAAAGGTTGCTCCAAGGCACAGCATCACTCGAGGATGGCACAAGGAGGTTGGAGGAATCAAATCGACTCGCACTCGAGACAGAAGATCTTGGTGCTGATATCCTTCGTGACTTGCGCAGCCAAAGGGAGCAGATCGAGAACTCTAGAGACACCGTAAGTACTGCTACACTTTCTTTCCGACTAGCTCCGTATGTGACGCGCTCTTCAAACTTCGTGCTGACACCTTTGACACTATTATGTGACTTTTCGACACTTGTAGCTTCGACAAGCGGATCAAAGTATTGATCGCTCCTCAAAGACTCTCTCAAAGATGATCCGACGGTAAGTTTCATTGGCAAACGCCTTTCCAATACTTATTGCGCGCACAAATACTGATGTTGTCCCCGCCTTGCTTTCATCATTCATGAATATCTCTGTCGCGCTGCAGGGCGAAACAGCAAAAACTGGTTACCGTGGGCATAATTGTCTGCCTCGTCCTCCTCATCCTTCTCATTCTGTACAACAAGCTCTTCTCGTAATTACGGCCATGCCTTCTCCGCTCTTGGATTCCATGTCACAACTTCGTCTTCATCCGAGTTGCACCCAAGCAACTGTACCATCCTCTGTGTGTACACATTACTGCAGTTCCCAATACGCAAACACTGCATCGCTGACTGTCAATCTCGCAAATTCATTCCTATTGTGTTGAGCTGTCATCGACTGCTTGTGCGGAGAAGTGCAGGTGAGCCACACCCCACCACTTGAGCGGCTCGCGGAGCTTCGACGAGGTTGCTTGGCTTCGTAAAGAATGGACGTCTTATTTGCTCCAGAGTTGACCAGCTTGACAGGCAGTGTCACCATGTCCCAGTCCACTCCAAGCAGTCAACTTCTCACCACGAGCATGCCTTCATCCTCATACTCGTCTGCTGGGAAGACGTGAGAATCGACGTACCATGTCAAGCTCTGCATTGCCCAACGCTAGCCTGTACCAGTCGACTCCTACACACACAGACATCCATGCACTGTTCCTCTTTGTCCTGCGCTTAGCATTGCTTCTGCCGACACTGCCAATATCTTCTCACGTTCGGATTTTGATTCAGCATAGATGCAACCCTGACCTGACATCTCGTCCTTTCTGTGCGAAAGACTTTACATGCTAGTCCTTCTACGACCTGACACTGTCCAGGTCTGTCTCTCAAAGCGACAGAAGAGGCACGACGGCTTGTCAGACCTCTATGCAAATCCACAAAAGAAGCCATCAGAGTGGTATTATGATCGATATAGGCGTATATTGCCAGCGGACGAACACTAGAGAACGCCCAACGGATCTGATGTAATTTCTTTGCTGTTGCTTCCTTCAGCTCTCGAGTCTTTGACCTCTTGGTGGGATGATTCTCGAGTCTCATGCAAGTTCAAACCATTCCAGCTTTGCTGCCTCTCGTTGATACCGTACGCTGGTCGCGCAATGTTCATGCTGCCGGCAGCAGCGCCACCGAACGAGCTTCGCATTGCTACCTGCTCTCGCTGCATCTCGGCGCGCACACCTGTATCTGCGGCCCATGGATTGGGCGCGGCCTGTACGGAGTGCGCTGACGGCTGATATCCATGGCTTTGGCTTGTTCGCCAGCCATCCAATGCTGCTGCACTGTGATTACTCGGAGTCAAAGGATTCATCGGATCGGACGAGCCGGTCAGCTCGGATGCTCTTGCAGCTTTGGATGGACTACTGGGTCGAAGCGCCGCCGGGGCAGAGTCGTTCCCAAGTGGAGATGTGCCAGGTGAAGGTGCAGCCATAGCTTCTTGCAAGCGTCCCCAGCCGCCAATGAAAAGATTCTTCATTCGGTTGGCTGCAGCATCCGCCGCATTCGAGACGTTGCTGGCCATAGCTGCTGCTGAGTCGGAGGAGCTCAGCGACGCCGAGGACGAAGACCCTTCCGGCTGTTGGGCTCGCGATCGAGGTTGCCTCGTTTGATACGACAGGCGTGTTGGATCAATCTGACCGTTACTGCCCAAGTCCACTGCGCCCGGCGCAGGGGATGTGGCAAAAGTTTTGTTCGCCGATGTCGATGAACTGCGTTGCATGGCGGCTGCAAGCGGGTCCAGAACAGGATCAGGGTCACCAGCTCCTACCACAGCGATAGTCGCATCAGCCTTTTCGAGCTCACCCCCGCCAGGTACGCGAACGGCTGGTGCATTTGGCTCCAGACTGACGCTATTGTCTGCGCCGGCTACGACCTTACCATTCTCTTGTGACGACACCGTTGCTTCTCCGCGAACAGCGCGTTCGAGACGTTCTCGAGCCCGCCGTCTCTCTTCGGCTTCCTTGTCCAAGTAAGCGTTCATGTCACCCGAAGCTCGTCTGAAAAGCTGCTCAAAGTAGCGAACGTCACGGGAATCAGCGATCAAAACGCCCATATCGGTCCCCTTGCGCTTAGGATCGCGATCGTCCAGCTCCGGTTGGAAGCGCAGATTTCGATACTTCTGCTTGACTTCAGGGCTGAGCAAGTAGGACCAGGCGCTCACAGTGCGTGTGGATAGGGCAGGCAGCATCCTGCCGTCTTCGTCTTGTGGCCTCTGACGCTCGCGTTCATTGTCCATGAGGAATGTGCCGTATTTGCATTCGTGCAGAGCCTGCAGCAGCTCTACTAGGTAGGCCGAGTCGTACTCGAAACGGTCAGGGAACTGACGCATGATCTGCCACATGCAGTCGAGGAACTGATGGAATACGGGCGAAGTCTCTTTGATGTTGGACCCCTTCTTGGGGCCTGAGGCAGGACCCGATGTGGCGGCAGAAAAGTTGGCTGTGATCGACTTGGTAAAGCCCCAGAAAGCGTTGGCTGCAGCTTGTGAGTCAAAGCCACCACCGGAGTTGGTCTTCTCCAACTCGGGATCCGTATCATTCCCATCGCTCTCGTCATCGTTCTGCGCGCCATAGCTGTGTTTTGAGGCCACGGTAAAGTAGCGATCAGAGCCCTTGAGACCGCCTCGGTCAGTGAACTTGTGGCCGAAGCTGAGCCAGTCCTTTTCGATGAGCACGGCAAGGCCGTCAAAGGTACGGAAGTAAGGATCAAGGCAGATCTGAGCGATGGCAGCAAGCTGAGAGGTGCGATCCCAGCCGTCGGAGCAGTGGATAAGAACGTGAGAGCTGTTGATGTGTATGTTGCGAACAATCGACATGGAGCCCTCCATGAGCGACTGAATATGTTTGAGCCACATGGACTTGCGCAGGGCTGCCGAGTCGACTGGTGCTGGATTCAAACGCAAGACGGAGCCAGAGCCGTCGGTGACCGAGTCTGCTGTGGTGGCATCGCCGAGTGCTTCGACACGCATGCCAAAGTTGGCGATGGGCTCGCTCTCGCGCAAGGCGTCTGTGAGCTTGTTGAGACTGTCGCGCATGACGTGAATGTTTTCAATACCCAGATACGACTTCTTGCAGCCTTTGTAATACTCCATGTTTTCTGTGCCTGCGCCTTTGGCCATGTTGGCCATGGCGTTGGTGGTGGGTCGTGCATCAATGATAAGGTTCGTCGTAGTGGCTCCGTAGACAGTGGCTGGGGCAGCAGCGCCAGATGTGGTCAAAGCACCACCACCAGAAGCTTCAGCGGCTGCTTTTGCTGTGATAGACTCTGGGTCTGCAAAGTGATGAGAGGTGAAGATGGCTTCAATGAGCTTTTCATCCTGGATGGAGCGTGCATTCTTCAAGCCTACCATTGGCTGGCTGCATCGCGTGATGGAAGCATGATTTGCCCAATGAAGATATGTGAGAGCCGGAATGCGGGCTTTGCTGCGATACTTTGCTGCGTAGCTCAAGGTAGTGTCGCTGATACGCGATGGGACTGCCATGAGCGCCGGATAAGATGCACAGAAGCTATACTGTGCGTTGATGTCGGTGAAGCGCCACGCTTTGGAGCGAGCGCCGAGACCTTGACGAGCGAATTCCTTCTTGGGATCATAGATGCGGCTTGCTTGATGCGGTGGAAATGTATCGACGTTCGAAGGCTGGTAATAGAAAGCATAGAGTTGCGATACGTCGGCGAGGATGGCACATTCTTTGAGGCTGTCAAAGACACCAATTTGATCCAGCTCGGATTGAAAGGCGAAAGCGGAAGAGTCAAAGTTCTTGTAGAAGAGAGTGATGGGATAAATGCGCTGCGATGCTTGTGTTGCTTGAGCCGAGATGCGAAGCGATGGTATACGTGTTGCTTTGAGGATGAGTGACAATGGAATGTGTTGACGTCTTGGTGGGTTGTCAGCGGATGCAGACGACTGAAATTCAAATATGAGGTGATGAGATGTGAGTCGAAGTGATCCTCGATGGCAATTTGTCTCGCCCTTCCTTTGAAACCAGACATTGGTCAGATGGTCGATCTTTGGCCGTGGCAACGGTGTCAGTGAGACCGATGTCGAGGTCGAAGTTGAGGCAACCTGCATCTTGTTGACGAAACGACTGAGCACCGCTCAGCAGCCAAAAATAAGATCAAGCAGGACCGGGCAAGCCGAAGTAGTGATTGATGCAGTGCTGTTGGCGTGAGAAAGTTCGTTCTTATTTGATACAGGTGTCGGTTCGTCTCCGATGGAGTTGGACTGGAGCAATGCGATGAGCTGCAAGAGAGTTGCTGTGATAAAAACAATTGCAGATGATAGTCAATGGTGATCAGCACCCTAGCATTCCTCCAATGAGAGCTGATCAAATTGAGAGTTGGCTTAGCGCTTTGGTGTGGGTGACGAAGATGCAAATATGCGAGCGAGTTCAGGGTCCTATACTGTATCTACACTCGCAACCGTGTCAAAGCGTCGGTTGTTGCTTTGCTTCCCCTAACACAACGCGTGAGTTGGCTTGACTTTGAGAGACTAGATCGTCTGCCAAGCTCCACTTTTCCCTCTTCTTACAGGATGCCCGTGCGAGAACAAGGCGCAGGGGTAGAGACAATGAAGAGCAATTTTTGGAAAGAGCTACGATATATGCAGATCCTGCAAGAGTGAAGTTGTCGAAATTGCTTCTGCTGCTCTGGTGCCTGTCCTCGGCATTTGCGAAGCATCTCTAAGGAAAAAGGGTGCATACCAGTGATTTAGGGTTTGCAAGAGGAGCGGTGTCTCCAATTCGTGGATCAGCTCCAACATGCATCCATCCAACTGTCACCGGTCACCTTCAGACCACCATCTCCTCACGAAGCGGCCCCTCCGACACGGGCAGTCTCGAGACTGGAGACAGCATCGGTGATGCCGACTATGAGCAAACCCATCGATGCTCCATCCGCCAAACCATCACGGCGTGGTGGACAGACTGACAACACTCAACTAGCTTCCTCCAATGGGCAATCGGCACCCTACTCCTCCTCGGTGCGCTTCTCCCAAGATCATCGCCAAGCAGAGGGCGATACGTCCATCGACAGTCTTGGTCCAAAAGGAGGCGACAGATCTCATCTTCGCAATGGACATGGCGGTGAAGCAATCGATGAAGCTGACTCTGATGCAGAAGATGGCTACGACCACTACTCTAGCTCCCATACCGACTCGGGTCGCAGATCCAGCTCGTTTGGCATTGCAACCCCTTCTCATGGCTTTCCATCTTCAGCGGCGTACAACTACAGGGCCATGATTAGCAAACACGGCCACGGCTTCCCTGACAGAGCAGAGTCGGTTCGCAACATTTCTGCTCTCGCCAATCTGGTCGACTACCGCTCCAACTACTATGAAGATCACAGAGTCAGTGAAGAGGAGATCAAGCATCGCACTAAGCATCTTGGTTGGTCCAAAGCCTCTGCAGTCTCCGAATACTACGAACGCCTCAATGAGACTCTCGATGGTTGGAGAGAAGTCGACGAGATCCTCGACTCGCGCTTTCCAGACGAGGTCATGCGTCGTTTCAATGAGCAGGACGAGATCGCCGCCAAGAAAAAGCGTCAGGCGAAACGTAAAAGCAAGCGTCGAACCAAACAACAGAACGGACAAAGGACGTCTATCGAAAGTGATGGCAATGTTTCAGACGAGGAAGAAACCGAAGAGGAAGACAGAGGCAGATCACGAGGCTCGCTCAAACGAAGCTTCAGCGCAAAGGCCATCAACGCCTTCAGCGGCCTGTGGTTTGGCGCTGCCGGCAGTCCTCGTGCCTCGAGCAGATCTGACCTTGAACGTGGACGCTCATCACGCTCAGACCGGCACGATAACCATCAGCCCAAAGGAAAAGCCTTTGATCTCACATCAGCTACCGAGGAAGAAGACGAGGAGGCAGAAGCAGATGAAGAGACGCACATCTTTTCCAGCTCGCCTTCGGCTCTGAACGATGGCCGAAAGCAGTCTGGTCGCCGTGATTACGGTGCAACATCCGCATCCAGCGCAGGGCAGCTCTACGACAAGCTTCGTCGCGAAGGCCGTATCGAGCAAATCCGCCGATCAGAATCACAACTGGCTCTCTCATCTGGGGCCAGTACCCCGGCTGCTGGTAGTGGAACACACACTCCTCGGGATGGCATTTCAGCTCCCGGCTCTCGGGCCAATACTATCCGTCCGAGCCAGGTCGAAAACATCCCTGAGCATGGCGATGCTGCGGCTTCAACCACCGGTACTGCCCATATCGAAGGCAACAAACTCGTTCGGAAGTCAAATGACAAAGGTCGCCTTGACCGTGACTTGAGCCTGGATCGTCACCATCGTCCCTACGCTTCTCAGGAAGAAGAGAGACAAGCATTGCTCAGCACTGTTCCTAACCGTGCAAAGGAAGAAGAGACCTCCCGCTCCGTCCAATTCGCCATCAACATCAATCTGCTCGTCAACATCCTGCTCCTAGGTGGGAAGGGCGTCGCCGTTCTCTCTTCCAACTCGGTCTCTCTCATTGCCTCGCTCGTCGACAGTGCCCTCGATCTGTTGTCCACCATCATCATCTTTGCAACCTCGAAAGCCATTGCCTATCGTTCTTGGAGGACCATCTACAAATATCCTGTGGGCAAGCAACGACTCGAGCCTCTTGGAGTCGTCATCTTCTCTGTTCTCATGATTGCCTCCTTCGTTCAAGTCTTTATCGAATCGGTTGGCCGACTCCGCGAGGTTCTTGCAACGGGACACAAGGACTCCGAGTCTGCTGCCAGCCTGCCACTGCTCGGTGTAGCTTTCATGCTTGCCACCATTGGCATAAAAACCGTCATGTGGCTTCTCTACCGCTCCTCCAAATCCTCAGGTGTCCGAGCTGTGGCACAGGACGCCGAAAACGATGTCGTCTTCAACATCGCATCTCTCATCTTCCCCATCGTGGGTTCCAGACTTGGTTGGCCCGCCCTCGACCCCATTGGCGGTATTGTCCTTTCCGTCTACATCATCTACGAATGGGTCGAGACTCTTTGGGAGACGGTCTCCAAGCTTTCAGGTGCAGTGGCTTCTGCTACCGAGATCTCCAAGTGCCTCTACTGTGTGGTCCGATTCAATTCGGTCAACAGTGTCTCGGCCTTTGAGCTCTTCCACTCTGGAGACAACTTGATCGTTGAAGCTGATATCGTGCTGCCACACTCGATCTCACTCAAAGAGTCGCACGATCTTGGTGAGATCATCACCTACTGCACCGAGAACATCTCTGGAGTCGAACGATCCTACATTCATCTCGACTACAACCCTAAGGGTCAGGCAGGCCATCTCACTCAGCGAGGCTAGACGTCTGATATCCATAGACACTCTCGACACGGACGGAACTACACGACATCTGATACCCACTCTATTGCGACGTCATTCTTTTGTTCATCCAATTCACTCTCATTTCTTCATCGGCCTTCTGCAAGCTTGAACCTTTGAATTGTGACAAAGACTCTAGCAACGAGATACGAGAATCGTGCTTGGCTGATCAGAAACCGCTCGCTCGCTTCTTTCTCTTTGCAGGGCGATCTGGCTTTGCAGGGCGGGCGCCAAATCGGCCAGCTTCGATCTGTGTCGAGGCGCCAAATTGCGTTTGTGTTGGTGTGCCGACTTGGGACGATGCTGGCGAGACCGTAGGTGTCAGTTCGCCGAAGCTACCGGCGAGCCCGAAACGTGGAGGAGCAGGCTGAGACTGCGCCGCTGACGAGGCTTGCGCCGATGATCTCGTCCTTTCTCGGGTCGAGGATGGCATTTGCGGTGCAATCGAAGGCTGCCGTTCAAAGCCTTGTGTTGAGACGCGAATGGGTTGCGATCGAGATACGGTATCCTCGTGCTGCCTCTTTCGTCGTGAAATCAGTGTTGGTGGCGCTCCAGATGAAGGACCTGCAGGCTGGCTCTGCGAGACTACAGACGACGGGTATGAAGACGACGGCCCTTGCGGCGTGAAAGCGCCAGACTGAGAGAAGGACACCGGTACAGATGCCTTTCGACTTCTGCTTCGACTTCGAGAACGTTCATCTTCTGAGGCACTTGAAGCACGAGAGAATGAGCGAGAACGCGCGCGCGCCGTAGGTCCACGCAGTCGGCTTGCTCGCGGCAGCCTGTGCAAGCCCTCGAAAGGGTCCGAATATGTATATTCGGTAGCATCCTCGCCCAGCTGCCATTCAGCCAGGAGCAGTCGAGCCGTCGAGGACGTGCTGGGTAGCAGTCCCTCGAGCTCATCTTCAGTCAGGCCACTGCTAACACCAGCCGTTTCCGCTGAAGACCCCGCAGCGGCCTCTACGTCTCCGCTGCGCAGCGGAGCGAAGAAAGATAGCCCAACACTGCCGATGTGTGGCGGTGGGATCGTGGATCCTTGCTCCTCGACGAAGTTGTAGTTGTCGCGATGCTCCAATGCCGTCCAATTGGTGCCCTGTCTACGTTGCGGTCTTTGTGTGGACGCTCCTTCGTCGAGAAGACGGACCTTGGGTCGGAAGAAGATCTCGGCTTCCAGAGCTATATCAAGCTTCACCCTTCTGGTGGCATTGCGCAACGATTGCTGATACTCACGCTGTTCACGTGGCCGCCAACATTGCACAGCTTCCTTCGCGGGCAGATAAGGCACCAAGTCGTCTTGCGCATGTCCAATCAGCGCATTTTCAACCATATCGGCATCACCGACCACCGGGCTTGCCTCTGTTCCGTTCGGATCCAGACCCCTTTCCGCTCCGTTGCCTGAAAGGGCAGTGGCAGCGTGAGACCAGGCGAGCTGTGCACGAGAGACTCCTAGAAATGGGAGAGCGTGGCGGACGTCACGTCTCAAGTCCCAGATTGCTTTTGCTGTCTCGGCTCTCGCCGCACCTTCTGTGTGAAGCTGCAAAGCATCGGACCACGTAGACTTTAATCTCTTTGTGCCCTGTTCTCTGCTCTGCAATTCCTTGCCTTCATTTCCGAAAGTGCTCCGGATGAATTGGCCAAGGGACAGAGTGGCCGAATGGATTGAAGCATTACCCTTGGATGGTGCGGAGGGCACACTTTCGAGGTACTCTGCTACGTTTCTTGCCAATGTGCCGAGGTTGTCTTGGTCGCTGTGCGAAGATGCTGCACCCTGAGAAGAAAACAGTCTGCATTGTAATCGCTGGCAGTCGAGCAATCTGGTCTGCACGTTGCTCCAAGACTCTGATGCTTGCATGCTTGCGGCCGTATCGCGCAGGTAGATGAGTGTGGCTGACTCGGTCGGCAGTATATCGAGGTCCAAGACGTCAACAGAGCCTGCAGCGTCTTGCGTTGATGCGTCTGCATTCACCAAAAGTCTCTGAGCCATCAACATTCCGCGCTGACTCAGGTCAAAGATGAGCCATGAATTCGAGTGATGATCCAGAGGAAGGATATCAGCTGCATCGATGATGAGAGGAGCAGACCCCAACTTTCCGGATCCGCACAAGGTTTTGGGAAGCAGAATGGGTGCATCGTCGAGCACGCATCGCCAATGCAGAGCGACGCTCTCATCAGCAGCATGATTCTGCATCGCGTTCAAGTTGGCATTCGGCGGTTGTAGGACCCTGACTATGTAGCAAGAGATAAGCTGATCTCGACGAGAGCACAAAGCCCACATGATTGACTGTTGATCTGACCTATCATCACTGTTCGACAGGCCTGGCAGCTTCATGACCATGAGAGTTGGGTCGTCTCCCCGGTGATGGGCCGTAGCAAAGAGAGGGCGAGCGGGTTCGTTAAGGTCGATCCAGTGGATCATATCGGAAGAGCAGACCGCTAGAAGGGCGTTGTCCGAGCTGGCTGACGAGGACAACGCCATAGAGAAGAAGCGTCCACGACGAAACGAGCTTACGCAGAAGCTAGAACGGAGGATTGTAGTGATCTGCGGTGGAATGTCGGCGTCGTCCGTGCCGGTTGAAGCGTCAAGCTTGACTTGCACAAGCGAATGTCTGGATAGGACGAGCAAAGAGCGATCATCTGTGCCGAAGATGATGCGAAACGGCGGTTGATAAGAGCTGTGTTGATGCGATGATGGGCCGGTAGTGGAATCTGTGGCTTGAGGTTCATCTTGAACGTCGTCGTCCTCGGCAGCCAAGATATAGTCTCGCACCGCAACTCGGCGCACCGCCACCGCGAAGTTCGACGACAAACCCTCATGTACAGAAGGGGATGAAGAGGACGGTGCTGGTCGGAAGTGACGGCGACTCGATGAGGCTGAAACAAGTGGCTCCTTTGGCAATGAGCTTAGGTTCGGTGAAGCTGCTTCAGGATCTGCTATTTCCTGCTGATGCGGCTGATGCGTCGCTTCGAGGTCGAACATGTCCACGTTGCCCAAGCGATCGACGGCAACGGCGAGAGCACCTTTGTTTGGGCTGAAACAGACATCTTGGTGTTGCTCGAAGTCGTCTCGTCCGTAAATCAGATCGTGCACGGTCCGAAGCTGTAGCTGGGGCGGAGTTGCATCTTTCGTGTCATGATGTAGAGCCAGGAAGCTGGTGCCTGTGTGCGTCCGGACGGCAAGAAGCTTTTTATTGGAAGAGGCAACTATCTGAAGAATGGGAGTCTTGAACTTCCGAGCAGCATGCTGCGCAGGAGTGAAGCGCAATCTGTGAGAGGCTCTTGCCTTCCCTTTGCCTTTGCCGTGTGCGACCGGATCGCTATCTTCCTCGATTGCTTCGTACTTGACCTCCGTTGCCGCCGAATCGCCTTCAACGTCAGGAAGCACTTGGATTTGGTGAAGCAGCAGACAATCACGGTCGGAGCCACCAATACAGATGAGCGCGTGGATCTGTTTCTGGTCGTGGGCTAGCGGTCCGAGTATGGCCATGGCCGCGGCATCAGCAAGACCGAGGGATCCATCTTGACCATGTCCTGTGTCTTCGAGTTGCCGCGCGTTCTCGTGCATGACTTTCGAGAGTATGTGATCCGGGATCTCAATGTCGCCAGGATACTGTTGCAGATAGCGTTGGGCTGCGAGTATGTCGGCATCGAGGGAGGAGCCTGCTTCCGACTCTTCCGCGGGAAAGAGACTGAGGTGGTTGAAATGGGATCTGACGGTCGGAGGTGTGAGTTGTGCAAGGTTTGAGGTGCCCGCTTTTGTGCGGATGCCACTCGGCGAGATGCATAGCGTTCTGGGATCATGCTGGCGCTGGAACGCCCATCGCTGTGACTCTATCAGGGCTGTGCTGGCGTCATGATTGGAGGTGTTGCCCTGAAGGTGGAGTCGGACGGCTCCTCTCGAACCTGTCGGTAGAATCTCCATGAGGTCAAGAGCGTGTGCGTGATCTTGTCATGATGCGGTGTGCAGAGTGATGCAGCTGCAATGCCACGGGTGTGGACTGGTAGTAGATCGGAAGAACAGGATGAGAAGGACGGACAAGAAGATGACGAAGAACGAGAAGAACGAAAACAGGGTCCAAGTTGAAAAACCACCTCCACAACCGGGCTTGTATGAAACACGGTTAATTTCCCAACTGAGGACCACCATCATCAACCCCAAAACCTAGCTATAGGCCATGTCTGTTGTCTCCTACTGCCACAAACAACTTCACCAGCCAAATCTCTGGATGGGTTGATTGACTTTGTCCACAATCACAATGGCTAAACCACAGTAACTACTACTATTGTGAAGAGCAATGGTATTACAATTATATTACAGACAATTGTAAAACTTGGTGTTAAGCCTCCAGGGTCTGAGGACCTTGGTGGGACTTTGTGTTGCGCAAGGCTAGAAGCAGGTAGCTACTGGGGTCTGGTAGGGTGCAATAGGCACTCAGCGGTGCCTAGTGAAGAGGTGTTTGTGTGAGTGGTCTGAGTTTCTCACTGCTAGTGTGAGTAGAATAGAACACAACCAATGAGGGGAAGCAACCAATGTGGTTGCCCTCTCACAACTTTATGCAAAGTACCAGGTTCCCACCCAGCTGTGGGGTTCTGCTGTTCTATTGCCACAGTTCCATGTCTGCCAATCAATTGGGCACCCCACCTTTAAGCACAGATCCCTGGGTTCCCTGGCAAAGTTGAAGCTGTTGATTGGGAAGATTGGGCTGGGATTGGCTAGGGCATCCTTTGCAAGGGTGGGGAGATGGCAGTTGATACTGGAGCTGTAACAGGCAAAGCTACTTTCTTGGCACCTCTGGTGGCAAGTGGCTCTAGGTCAAGGGGCTTAAGGGCGGGGAGTTGGAGGATGCAAGGAACGTTTTTGTCTTCTGGGGCCATTGTTATTCTGCAGGATCAGCAGGAGAGGGTGTGAGACTGTTGGAATGCCTATGGTGGTGATACTGATATTGGAAGAATATGGTAGAACTGTGCATCAATGCATTTGTGCTAGCAATGTCTCAGCCTTGCTTTTGCCAAGCACTGCTTACTGAGTATCAAATTTTGCCTAGTCTCAAAAATTACAATTTCTCAGACATAAAGTTGCTGCAGCTACATGATCAAATGCCTGTAGAAGATTTCAGCCAAAAAAGTTCCCCATGAGCAGCATATGGATAGTTGACAGCAATGGTCATGTTGTTGACTGGCTGATTGATTCAAACACCACCTAGCTGTGGTTCCCACATTGTGCTATCATTGCAATGAGGCACCTGAGGAATAGGTACACCTTTGGCAAGCTGCTTGGTGCGCTTGCCTGTGACCACAGCCTTTGTCACTGCCATTGTGTGGCAGAAGTATTGTTGTGTTTTGTCCAGCACCCCCAACTGTTGCTTGCTCAGATCAACTTTGCCAGACTCAGAGGTGGCATTGCAGCTGGGAAGATTGCCCTCACCAGAGTGCTGATCACTCTGTCCATTTCCTGTGTGACCATCAAGGCCATTGTTCTCCTGATCACTCTGACCAGATGCATCCTGCTGTTGATGATTGTCTCCTTCCTCTTGCTTGGAATCCTGACATTTGTTAAGCCTCCAGGGTCTGAGGACCTCAGGGTGAATCTTCGTACAAGGCTGGAAGCAGGTAGTCTACTGGGGTCCAGTAGAACGCGGCAGGCACTCGGTAGCTGACAGCGGATACTTGTTCATGTGAACGGTCTGTGATTCCCACTACTAGTGTGAGTAGAATAGAATACAATCGACAAGGGGAAGCAACTGACATCGTCGCTCCCCTCACAAACTCTGTAGGGCCTACCGGGGTCCCCACTGCCTGGGGGACTCCGGTCTGTTGTTGCCGCAGTCCCACAACTAGTGGTCGATCGGGTATCTTGCTTTGACACGCCAATCTGTCATTATCGTGGCAATCACCAATCAAGACTTGAGTGGTAACTCGATCGGTGGCCGCTGGGTACCACGCAACTCTTCAGCGGGACTCCACACCTCTACGGGACCCGGTACAAGGTCTGCTCCGGTCCCCCAACTCTGCGTGCTCCCCCCTCTCGTAACAACATTCAGGAGAGTTGGTGTCATTGTTCAAGACCTTGGTGTAAGCCTCAGCATTTTTGGGTTCCTTTGCCATCGCATGGTAGGTTTGAAAATTTGAGCTGACGCATCACTTGTGGAAGACGGTCCACCACAAAAATTGAATTCAAAATTCTGACACGTCTGTATTCACCTGGAAGACGGTCCATTTGAAAATTGGTGGAAATTGTAACAAATTGCAAGACGGTCCACTTCAATCCGGAAGACGGTCTGCTTCAACCAGGAAGACGGTCTGCTTCAAACTGGGAGACGGGTCAATACAAAATGGAAGACGGCTCAATACAAGCAACTTTGCTCTGCTCCGTCACCTGCCAACCACTTCTTATTTCAGGCAGCACAGCGCAGTGGGGGGTTCGCCTGTTTCTCTGGTCAAAATTGCTCAAAGCGGCAACCCCCCCCCCCCCAAAACTTGGGGCCAGCCTTGAGTCTCAAGTCTCAAGTCTCAGCCAGATTCTGAATTTCAGTCTCAAGAATTCAGCAACAATTTTTAGGCAGCACAGCACAGTGGGGGGTTTGCCTGTTTGTCGACTCAAAATTGCTCAAACAGGCAAACCCCCCATCAACTCACCAAATTGAGACCAAACCATCCATTTCTCACCACACTTCATAGCAATCCACTTATACAGCATCAAAACACTCGATACAATCATGGCAGCCAAGTCTCCAAGACCCAATCTGTTGTATAACAATGATCAGTGATTCTAGCTTCAAGTGTCCAGACTCATTTGGCAGGAAAGGTCAAGATTCCAGTTTGGGGGGAATTTTCTCTTTGAGTCTCAAATCCAGCTTTGACCCCCTGATTTTGTCTCAAGTTGAAAATTTGTGAACCCTAAGCAAAAAAGTGGTCTGAGCATCTCGAGAGTTGTGTAATTTCCTCAAAGTATGTTAGTTGATTCTCAAGACTCAATTATTTACCACTCCTGATGTTAGTTGACACTCAGGATTATTTGGAATTATACTCTTAGGGTTCCAAATAATAGATTGCGTCCAGGAGTGAATACAAAAAAGGAGTTGGCCAAATACAATCAAGATGACCCAATAGAAAAAGAAATTGCGACACGTCTTGGCCAATTTCAATCAGATGTGGAGGACTACAAATTTGAGTATGCACACTACAAAGCAGAGATGGCATACTTCAGAGTTGAGTTGGTCAACTACAAGATGAGAGATGGCCTACTACAAATCCAACTTTGCTCACTGTCCACCATCTCTCAGCCATCTCTCAGCCATGTCAACCGTAGCTTGTCCCATCTGCACTTTTCACTATTCACCACACACCATCCTCCGTCACTTGCAACGCAGTCATGCTGACATCCCAATCAGTTCAGAGACAGCAGTTTCACTTGGGCTGGTGGCTTGCCCATGCGGGCATGTAGTCAAAGATCAGGCAGCAGTGCGGAAGCATCAGGGCATCAAGAAGTGCAGTGCCATCAACACACCAGCAACGGCACCTTCAATTTCCACCCAGCCAGCATCATCTGCACCAGAGCCAGCTCAGCTGCCATCACCGTTGCCGTCACAGTCACTCTCACCAGCACCCTCTCCTGTTGCGCAGCCAGACCCTTTGCTACAAGATGACAGTGTTGGCTTCCCCTTGGAAGATGCAGAGCCGCTGCAGGCATGGGGGGACCAAGGGATGGCGATTGCGGAACCTACTTTGCTCGTCCCCCCAGCCTTAGCTCCGGTCCAACAGGCAGCATCACGGGACTCTGACAATTTTGACTCCTTGGATTGGGTGGATGACATCCTTAGACAGACGCTGAATGTGTCTTCTCCACCCAGTTCACCTCCACCTCCATTGCAGCGCAGAAGCCTTAGGGTTAGGGTTAGGGTTACAAGGGTCTCCTCTCGGGACCCCTTTTTTTCCTCAAATCTGTACTAATGAGAGTTGTAGAGCACGCCCAGA